>MU624270.1:0-380608 GCA_025201745.1 Xylariaceae sp. FL1651
TAAAAAATATTAAAATACAAAAAAAAAAAATTAAAAAAAAAAAAATTTAAATATTTAAAAAAAAAAAAAGCCTTTTTCTTTTTTGTGTCGGGGGGTGGCCCCCCCCCCCCCCCCCCCCCCCTTCTTTTTTTTCCCATCCTTCTTTCTATTTCTCGCTAATCTTGTGGTTTTAGGGATATTCCATAGAAGAATTTATGGTGCTGCTACCGGCGCTGGGCCCTGTAGCTGGGCCAGGGCTGGCTGGGCCGGCAAGTTTGCCAGTTCTACAGCCCTGTGCTCTACTTGTTGCTGTACTTCCTGCATGGCCGTGTGGACTATGCCGCCCATGAATATGACGACCTCAATGAACACACCGGCAAGATAAGCAATAAAAACAATGCTGATAACCTTACAAATACTAGCTTGTCGACTGCCGGGAAGATGATCGGACAGCGACCAGAACGCCCAAGCAAGGTAGACTGTCCCGCCCAAATTAGCTAATGATGCTAAGCGTCTCGCGTGACTTCGATGCAAGTGCTGTAAAACTTCTCTTAGTCCCCAATTGTGTCTCACGGTGATGATAGCAAATGTGCCATAGTAGAGGAAGAAGAAAACGGCAGAGAGAAAGTTATAGATTAGCACACCATTTACCTCGCCTACACGAGGCTTTTTAGGCCAGTTGTTCGAGTCCTTCAAGAAAGGTGTTAAGTTGTCAAACATAAAAATTAGCGAGTAAGCGTGCAGGCATACGGACCCAGTATATTCAAACAAAGTTCCAAAGACTAGGAGTAACGCTAGGAACTGCATTTTGCTACGGTCGTTCCGCTGATGGGAACGCTCGTTTTTGTCCTGTGTTCAGTATGTTTGGCTCTTAGGCGAAGCTGTATGTGAGGAAAGGGGTTTGCGAGTAGCTGTTAGGTCTCGAAAAAGAGAAAACTATTGGTGAGATGAACTAGACTTTATATAGTGTGGTAAGCCAATTACAGATTCCATAATTCGACATTACGTTTATTTTTTGAGGAATAGAAACAATGAAAGTCTTGCAAACTTGCCGGTTCAGAATATGAAGGCTAGGGTTCGGCAAGCACGGAAACACAAAGGGTTTGTTATAATATACAATGTAGTTATAATGGTTAAGAAAGAAGGAAAAAATAACGCAGATCTTTTAATATTACAAAAATTTCCTTTTGTTCTACACAGTACAAAGTATCTCTTATATATATAATTCAATTAGCTGCCATGGTTTCTTTTGGCTTCTCATCGTCGCTCACAATATCATACCAAAACTTTACGAAGTCAATCCTATTTTTATACTTTACAAAAATAGCCTGCCGTACGGCCACCATGAATCAACCAATAGGGAACCAACCGGTAGGGACCCAACAAATTGAAAACTTGCTACTCACGCATCTGGTACCACTAGGAACTTCTGCACCGAAGCAGCCGATAAATATACATAGAAGTCAGCAGCCAGCACAGCTTTCCGAGTTTGAGCTTTTTGTACTAAGTACGCTAGGCGCTTTCGGCGGTGGCTTAGTTCTTCTTGGTTTCTTTGTAGTTCTGTACCTCTACTTTTCCATGTAAAAGATCGTCAAAGTTTATGGCTCGTGTAGTTGATCCATAGGGAACAAGCCCTTGTGTGGAGTTGTTGAATATTAGGATATTGAGAAAAGAAGTATAGCATATGGATGTTCGTTAAACTAGCACAATTTTTACGGATTTGTTTTAGTTATGTTTTCATATATCTGCCTATGCCGGCGGAAGAAAGTAACATGAGATGTTATTTCTGAATAAATTAATACGTATGGGGTTTTTTAACGTGATTATCACTAATTATTCGCATCCGTATAGAGAGGCATTATTGAACGAATGTACGACTATGACCGGAACGGTGATTCTGTAGTCAAACGGTGAGATTCCGGAAAAATAGACACCTGGCGTTTTTGCTCCTCTCGCAGCTTAATAGCTTGTAGTATTAAAAAAGTGCCATGAGCTGCAAAACTCGTGTGTAACCAATTCTCTCTTTGGCATCCTTTGCGATGATGGCTTTGTTCTATGTTCGATGCGAGAAACGGATAATTACAAACTCTTCCTTATTCAACAACATGAGCTCTAGGCCAAGTTGCGATAACAACAGGTCACCGTCGATTGTAGTTATCTTACCATAGAGCTTTCCGCGCTCAATTATTCGGGCCTAGTAGATGCAAATGATAAGAAAAACATAGGCCTGGAGAATACTACGCGTACTTCAAAAATGCAGGTCTGGGGCGTCCAATTAGTCTGTCGGCATGTGTGTCCATGCAAGCCCCCCAGCCACCGAACCGAAAGCTGGTCTAGCTACAACGTTGCAAATGCATGCCCCCTCACGAGACCGGGATTCCTAAGTTTCCCCTCTTTTCCTCACCATCCAAGATAACTCACGGACCTATGAAATAAGGGACAAAGTAGCCGACACACCTGCATGACATACCCTAGTTCTCCGCGATAACGGTAACGGGGACCCAATTGAGGTCCCTTTTCCAATTCTGCCGACAGGCATACTGGAGGTGTGATTACACATATATAAATATGAGCACACGATCCCTGGCTAGCGGCTACGGGACGTTCTCAGACCCCGAAGCAACTGCCAGCGTAGATGAGTCGCATGCGCGTGCGCAACCATCAACAGCATCCGCAACCTCAATTTCGGCGACAATAATGAAGGACGATCAGGAAGCGCCCGATGACATCAAGCCATCAGGTCTCGTGGCGCTCTCCGAGGCCATCGAGCAGGAACATGCCTTGGGCTTCTGGGAGGCCGTCAAGCTATACCCGACGGCCGTGGGGTGGTCGGCATTCGTGTCGATCGGCGTCATCATGCTAGCTTTTGACCCCCAGATTGTCGGTAACATGTTCGCGATACCGCAGTTCAAGAAGGATTTTGGGGATGAACATCCGAATGGAGAGGTACGGCAGGCGCTCTCTCGTCCAATCACCACCACCACCACCACCACCATCACCATCACCATCACCATCACCAATATCAGATTGGAGTCCTTTTTTTTTTTTTTTTTTTTGGCCTTCACCGTGAATTGAGCGAGAGCAAGATGCTGACAAATGATGGCTAGTTCGTCATCCCAGCTCGTTGGCAGACCGGCCTGTCACTGGGAAACCCTCTTGGACAAGTTATCGGTGCCTTGGTCTCAGCATACCCGATGGAGCTGTACGGTCGAAAATGGACATTTTTCGGATGCATATTCTTGACTGCCGGGCTAGTGTTCATCCAATTCTTCGCCCGATCTCTTCAAATCTTGCTTGTAGGTGAATTGCTCGGGGGTCTGGTGCTGGGATGTTTCGTCGTCATTGGACCAACGTACGCTTCAGAGGTGTGTCCGATGGCACTCCGCGGCTTTTTGACCTCATACACGAACTTGTGTTTCGTTACCGGGCAATTACTCGGCAACGGTGTTACGGCCGGGACGGCGACCCTCGACAACCATTGGGCATACAGTATTCCTTTTGCGCTGCAGTGGTTCTGGGTCCTTGTCATTATCCCAGGCATCTTCTTCATCCCTGAAAGTCCATGGTGGTTAGTGCGCAAAGGGAAGCGTGAAGAAGCAAGAAGTGCGCTACGGCGACTAGCATCTAAGAAAGTCAACATCGATGCGACGCTTGCTGTTATCACAGAAACGGATAGGCTGGAGCTTGAAATGGAGGCCGGAAGCACCTACTTCGACACCATTAAGGGGGTCAATTTGCGGCGTACAGAGATCTCTACGGGCGTCTACACTACGCAAGTCCTGTCAGGCATCTACCTAATTAATTACGGGACGTACTTCTTCCAGCAGGCTGGGCTTCCAGATCAAGACGCGTTTTATCTAGGTATTGGGTTTTTGGGTGAGTCAAAAACGCTTCTGACCTCATAATGAAGCTAACATAGACTGCAGCTGTGGGTTGGGTCTCAACCGTCTTTTCCTGGTACCTGATTGGGCAATTCGGACGACGTCGTATCTTCAACATCGGCCTCTTTTTCTGTGTGATCCTGATGTTTATCATCGGAATTCTAGATACTATCCCAGGTCGGCCTTCCGGAGTGGCGTGGGCCGAGAGCTCCCTCATGTTGGTTTGGAACGGCGTATACGATCTATCCATCGGGCCTATCACTTTCGTGATCCTTGGGGAATGTTCTGCGACTCGTGTCCGATCGAAGACAATTGCCGTCGCCACAGCCATACAAGCAGTCGTCGGTATTGTAATGACGGTTGCGATTCCGTACATGATTAATCCTGATGAAGCTAATCTACAAGGAAAGCTCGGCTACTACTTTGGAGGGCTGGGTGCGCTCTGTCTTGTTTGGTCGTACTTCAGAGTGCCTGAGACAAAGGGTAGGACATATGAGGAACTCGACGTGCTCTTTGATAGGAAAATTCCTGCGCGACAGTTCAAAAACTATAAGATTGATGGAGCTACTCCGGCCGAGACGTGAAACAATGCGGCAAGAAAAAAACAGAACAATGAAGCAAAATAAAATACTATATCTTCTGATAAAGCACTTGCAAAGAATAGAGGCCTCTGACATATTGTAGTGATGCTATGGCTCCAACAGCCTTTTTAATTATCCAAAGCACCGGCTTTGGGGTGAACCCCTTACCGACGAAAGCTATTTTACTCGGATATGAATCCTTTTTCTAAAGAACCCGGATCACAATACGATGCTCTCTACAACGGCGTAGCCTCCCAGCTTGGCAGCAAGCTGGCAGGGTAGCAGAATATAAAGCTAGTATGTCTGCAAGTTTGTAAGACATTATAATAACGATTTTAATTGAGAAATAAGATATTATCAAATGGGCTGAGTCTACGTCTAGCAAGTTTCGTTTTTGAATTGAAGACTTTTCCTTCATGCATTGCTCCCTATTCCTGTATATCCTCAATCCGATCTTCAACGTGTCCTACATATGAACATGAAAATGAAATGAACAACAACAGCCTCGATGAGCGAGATATTGCTTCGAGCAAAGTGCGACGTCAGAGCCAGCCTGTCAATAGGAGTCAAGGCATCAATCCCAGCACACGACACAGGAGTTCCGTGCCTGCCCAGGTGTCTAAAGTGTAGTTATAAACAACTGTTGACATATATTAAAACTTCAAGATGAGCTTGGCCCAGGCTCCGCCGCACGCCGACGTTGATGTTCTTTGGCTTTCTTGGGGGTAGACTGGAGGGACGATAAACTTCGACATAGATAAATAACTAGTAATCTTTTTTATCTTTCCAACACAAGTACCAAGGGCTCTATTATAGATGTAGTAAATCCCACTAATTAGCGAGATAGATGCGTGTCTTCCAAAGCGGAGTTCTTAACTAGTGGTGTTGTTAAGGCCTCTACTTATTGATGAGGAACCCACCTCAGTAACATTCCCATTTTCGTATGTAGCCTGGGGAATGCCCTAGGCTTCGTAGAAGTCCAATGACAGTTGCACGTTCCAGAACTGGTCCTGGCAAATGCTTGGATCACGAACTAAAGCTATCGTGAACGAGGTTGCCGCAACACATTTCGTCCCTGGGATGATGAAGAGAGCTTTCGAGCATTCAGGAATATCGCGATTCGCCAGTTCTCGATACAGTCGATAGCTGTCGTGGTCCCAGGCAGAAACTTGAGACTGCACTTCGCTTAACGCACTTTCATGGGATTGATAGTCGACTATTATGCACCATAGTTGACCAGCATCCAGCGAAGCCCAACCTACGGCGTAAAACATGGTCTCCCACCTGACCCAGTCACGGCGTGGACCAACGTCTATAGTTGTAATGAATCTGATGGCGGCAGAGTCCCATGTACAGTCCCCTCTCACAAAAAATACCTTGTCCTCATCGTCAAATCGGCTCCGCGGCCAGGCATCATAGATGGTAACGTCAGGCGGATATTCTATCCGAAGCGCGTAAGACCGTGTTTGGGCAATCAAGCGACTCATGTCTGAGAGCTGGGGATCCAGGAATTGGTACTCCCCAGGAAGTTTTGTCAAAAGATATTTCACCTTCGGCACGTTTGTCCACTCCAATCTCTCATATTTCACAAAATCCCACGGGTTCTCCCTAATGAATTGATCGGGACCGCACTTCCTTAGTGCAATGCCCAGAAGCGACGGCCCTTGGGAACAATCTAGCGGTAATACATAGCTGTATGCTGAGTTGTTACCGGTTTGCTTGGAGAGAAGTTGCTGGGTCGCAATGCCCACATTTGAAATTAAAAGTTCTGGCTGATGCAATGTTGGTAATTTGGCAAACGAAGCAGATCCGGAAAAGGCCCCAGGTGATTTAGCTAGTATACCGCTATAGACGCGAGACATAAGGTTCCTTGCGATCGTTGTCATAGATGGTAGTCTCCAAGCAAAAATGCTTAAGTCGGTAGTCGACTTGATGATTTCATCTTGTAGTCGCCGAAATGCTTTATGCTCCTCCCCATACAGAAGTGGCATGTTGACGTCGAATATTCCAAGCAAGCAGTACGCTATGTCCTCAATCCGAGTGGTTTCTCTACCGGCTGCCCAAGACATCCTATGAGCAACAGCAACTGAAAAAATATTTTCCGTATGGAGAAGGACTTCGGGGTTAATACCTGTAATGCTCGACAAGCACTCGACAAGGTCTCTTTTGGAACCTCTTTCATTCCAGTCTCTGTCGAAGAAGATGATATCCTTTGGTGCAATAAGCTACTGTAACGTCCAGCCACGGGTGAACCACCGGCAATGCTGTAGCGCTCTATCTAATGGTGCAGATGCCGGTAGGTCTGATAGGTAAACGTAGCAGACTTCCGAGCGTTGGTAATATTGGTACATAGAGTTAATAGCTTCGCTTAACTCGGCGCTGCTGGACTTGTTGATACAGCAAGTATCTATCCATGCATGAGAATATCCTGCCTGAAAGGCCTTCTGGCACGTCATTTCGATCTTTTCGTGTCCCTTCTTGTTGCGCCATGATGCATTCTGAACGATGTCTTCGAAAAGAATCTCTCGCTCATCCCATGTGTGTGACAGAATTGCATATTTGGGTATATTCCTCCTAGTGAGCTCCTCGATTTGATATGAATCGGCGAGAATGTTGATAAGTCTCATGATGGCGTATCGCAGGGCCGCACGTCTCTCTAATTACGATGCCTTCGCTTGATGTGCCTATATACTTATAATGGTATTGGTAGGTAACCATAAGGCCGATGAGACGAATTGAGATAAGATAAGGCTTCACCAAAGCGAGATGTGCTTCGTACCGGCGCTGATCGTGGCTGTGCGGCCCGTGCACCACATTGAGTCTAGTGTACCTCGTAGAGTAAGCTTAGATGCATCTGCCACGTTCATAATCTGAGGCTGAGCTGCTACCCATACCCTAACCTACACTTAAGTTAGTGGGCTACAAGTGTCGTTAGGTTCGATTCCTAACAGCGCTAGTTAGTTTTAGCTCGGTGGCCTATCTTCTATATAGTCTAGGTCTAGATAGTCAAGGCTAGTCTACCTACTGTATCTACAGCTGACGCACGAACGACCGTACTTACTTTCCTTTGTGTTAGGTATGCAATAGAAACGTTCCGCTTTTCGAGGGAGGCAATTAACGCAGTTGTAGACATTACTAGCCAAGCTAATGTGTAGGCCTACAGACACAGCGCGGCAAGAGCGCGACCAACGACAGCATCATCCTGGAAGTCTCAAGCTCTTTTGGCAATTTAAGAAGAAAAAAGGACGGCAGGCGAGCTGGCAGCGGACACTGGTATTTGGATTTCGTCCGAGATTCCCGGCCGAGTCGCCAATCAGCAAGTAGGCAGTACGTAGAATGAATATCTCCGAAAGCCTCTCGTACGAGAATAAAAAGTGGTAACTAGCAAATAACCGACAAATAATCGACAAGATTTCTGAGAAATCTATTTAGTATCTAACTTTAGCAATGATTGTAATATTAAAATAAGAGCTATGCCGAATTTGAAGTGGTGATAGGAACCCTCAAGATAATGTGATACTAACAAAAGTCACTCGGCCGAGTGAGCTGACGGCGCCCCGAATTCGGCTCCTTTGCAACGGCTTGTTATGACAGCCTACGAAACCTATCTCTATCGCAACATAGTGGGTACTGCGCCTGCTAGGACATTACCAGCGCAGGGTTTCCTTTTCCTCACTGGTAAACCAAGAGGCCTGGGTTGGACTACGAGAGGCAAAGCCATTGGCCAGATTAAATTCCAAAGGATGGACTGCAATATATGAAGTCCTGGATGCCGCTCTATAATGGGTTTAAAGGGTTCCTCTGCATATATATACTACCTGTGTGTCTCATACCTGGCGATCTGGACCTGTTGACCATCTGATTCGGTACTCTTCATTTATATAACAAGTTACAGTGCAGCATTGGTTCTGACATTTCACTTTCACACGTCAAAACTCATCATATTCATTATCCGTTCCAAAATGCACATTCTCGTCCTAGGAGGCAGTGGCCGGACGGGCCGGCTAATCATTAAAGAGGCGCTATCCAAGGGCCACAGCGTCGTGGCACTCGTCCGATCACCTTCCACTTTCCCATTGGGCTCGCGTCCCGGTATAACACTCGTCACGGGTACGCCTATGAAGCCTGAGGACATCGCAACAGCGTTTGCAGTATCAGAAACATCACCCGAGGCCGTCATAGTAGCCTTAAGTCTGAAACGCCTTTCTGACTCTCCCTTTGCGGCATTATCTCCTGATGCACCGAACAGACTCATGGAAGACTCGGTGGCGAATACAATTACCGTCATGAAGAAACACGGGACCAAGCGAATCATCGTAATGAGCCAATGGGGAGCGGGGAATAGCTGGAATAGCATGAACTTCCTCTTCCGTGCAATGTTTACCTACTCCAACATGAAACATGGGCTAGCGGCTCATAACGCCGTCGACGAAGAAACACGAAAAGCCGATGTAGATTTCGTGCTGGTTCGGGCTACTGTATTGGCTGATGGCGATGCTACCCCAGTTAAGATATACCCTGACAATGGCAAAGCGATTGGGTTTTTGCCCAAGGTCACGAGGGCAAGTGTCGCAAAGTTTATGGTCGAAGCCTGCGAGAAGAATGACTTCGTCGGCATGAGCCCTGTAATTACTAATTAAGCCTCCTTTGAGGTAATACTGGGTCTTGAGGTTGGTTTTCGACATCTACTTCAGTACGTGGACTGGAAGCATCAGTGTTTGACACGTTACAGAACAGCGAACCTAACCCCGACGAAACAACAATCTGAACTGGCGCCTAATAGCTCACACGAAGGCGATGGTCTAAGTCCTAAGCCTCGCTCCTTCTCTCAAGTTGGTACTTGGTGTGTCGTGAAAGGATTCCAAAACTCCATATCCCATATACCAAATTCATCCGGAAACTACGACGCGTCAGTATAATACCAGAACGGCTAGCCTAGGAGTACTTCTTACAGCATCCTGTATATCTGGGGGCATTATATATTGCATATTACTCAAGACACCCGGGTCAGCTTGGAAGCTGTTCATTTGCACTGGCCCCAGTGGTGGTATCATCTGGTGCAAATTATGTTAGTAAAATAACTAATATAACCAGAAAATATACTTACCGGTATGTTTATATTCTCCTGGCTTATGTGAATGGATTGGAAGCCGGCGTCTACGATCCGTTGTAAGGCCTGCTTGATTGCCTCTCTCTTTTTTTCAGGTGTGTCGCCTTGATACGTATTAAATACGATCATTAGCGAAACAAGGTCCTTTAAATCCATCCCTATCTCGCTTATACGCTTGATCATGGTGTCAATCACCTTTTCGACGGCGACCCTTAGCCTGGGTAAGGAGAGCAGGATTGAGCTTTCCGATGCAGTAATGCATGATTCCTCAATAGAGTTAGATCTAACATTGGACTCGGGTGTTGATGATTCTCGTGTACGCAAAGCATTGCCATAAAGATGCTTCATATAATAGCAAATACCAAATGAGGCATGAAAGATATCTTGTCTGAGAACTGTATTATGCACGTGCCAAATATGAGGGTACTCCGGCGTTGCAGGATCAACCTCTTCCAAGTAAGAAAGTAGTATCATGGAGGATCTCAAATATCCGGTCATAATCTGTTGAGGAGCATCAGGAGTACTCAGTGCGAAAGGTCGGTATAACGCCAATAGCGGTCGGCGACAATTCATGTCGATAATTACTCGGGTCATCCATTGCCGATGGGCCACCTTCGCGTTGTTTGAATGTCTTTGAGGAATGACATAACGAATATCTTCCAAGGCTCGTTCAAGCTGATTGCCAATGTCGAGAACTTGTTGATAGTCCTGCAGACTATCGATGCGATTGACCAAATCAACAACCTTGAAACGAGTAGTCAAAGTGCTAGCAGCAAAAATCTGAATACGAGAATCGGTGTCCACTTCGATAGATTTTGGTGGAGGTAGTTCGTCCATATTGGAGAATAATTCGTCGTCATTGAGGTTGCTTGGTGGTTGGCAGGTGAAGTCGCCTTCACGTACACAACTTGGGAGATTACATTGGATCGATAAATGCACGTCGAGTTCGAGGATTGTTATCCACAGCTTGCGTCTTTGTTCGGCCCAGAAAGGCGAGATCTTGTGAGCAAATTCTGACGGATCTCGGTGCAGGCCCATGGTCATCGCCATTCGCACGATTAGCCCGAGGTGTGTCCATGTTTCTTGGTCCTGCGAATTGAGCACTCGATGGGCCATGAGGATGAGGACTTCAGTTTGTAGTGAGCTGAATTCTACAAGCTGTTTGCCCCTAAGGCTGTCTAACCAGGCTTTTACCAAAGCGCAGGCTGTGGGCATGTGAATTCCGTCTCTGTTATTCTGAAACTGACCTGTGCCAATTCCAAGGAATCGGTACCCTATGCACAGGATGGGCAAAAGCTGTGGTAAGAAATAATCGGGCTGCTGGTTGCCTTCCCAGTACTGATTATACTGAGCCATAAAAGAGGGAACGTGCAGAACGCGATAGAGTGATTCAGATGCGCTCAAATAGATTTGAAGTAGTTGATCGCACACGACCCTGCTTGGTAAAACATCGGCCATGCGTTTCTGAATCGGTGTCATCGAGTCTACGAAAACTCCAATTGGGGAAGTGGCTTTTCGATGTTCCATTTGTATAGCCTTATGAATATTATGTATGAGCAAGAAAGACTGACGGATGTCACTAGAATCGTCTTGGCCGAACATGAACTCTTTTGCTTCATCGAACTATGCAAATAGGGATGAGCCTCTAAAGAAGATAATAAACTAGTAGCGGGAAAGCAGCTTACAAGATTTACTAAGACTCGTGTGCTACTGGGACCGAAGAAGCGTGTTCGCAGCCCGCCTTTAACAGTCAGCCCACGCATAGTCTGCGGCGACGCCACTGGGCGATGGGAGCGGCTGCCGCTACTTGTTTCAGTAAATGGTGAGCTTTTCTCAAGTAACACCCGCTCAAGCCTTTCAAGCCTGGCACTGTGATCTTCAAGGACAGCCGTATTCGCTTGGGGCACAGCCCGACTGCCCCGAATGCTATCATCCTGACTCAATGGCGCGCGACTCCGCTTCAGTGCCCGGTCCGGTGTTTCGGCATCTGAAGCATCGGACGGACTACCGACTTCGCCATCGGCCGCGTAGCGGCAGGAACGCTGAGTCTTTTGGCACTGAGTACACGGTAAGAGGCGATCGCACTTGAGTTTCCTCCTCCTACATCTAGATTAATACTGTTAGTACGTCAGCTGCCCGCCACTCGTGGACGACAAGATGCAGAATTACATGTCATTGTTGCTGCCAACACTCGTTATGCAAGGTACAAATAGATAAGAACTAGGCACTTGAAATTGAGTGGAACTCACTCACTCTAGGCAGCTTTTGACGGGGCGTGGCCTCTTCACAGCGCGATTATGCACCGGAGCGCCACCACGTGAGATATTAAGGCCGTCATGTTCAGATGCGGTTGGGGTTGTATTTTCGGCCATTACCAGGCGATTACGCCGGAAGAAAGGGGAGACTGCAAGCACTACAAGCACATGAGAATGCACAACCGGAGGATCACTTGGCGCGACACGTAGAACTTGTGGCGGAATGCATGAAACCTTTTCCGAAGCTGAGAATGTGATCGGCCGAGGCGCGTAACGAGCATATCGCGACAGCTCGACACTATGGAGTGAAGTTGGCAAAAACAAAGAAACACCAGCGCCAAGAATCCATCTTATCAAACAGACACCAGGGATGCGAAACTCCACTAGCAGCAATCCCTCTCCTGGGTGATAAGTAAGTCAAGTGACGGACAGTCATAATCGGCCGGGAAATAAGACCTACAAAGGCCCAACAGGCTAAATGATCACGTGACTTAGTGTACAATCTGCTTACCTAACTAGATAAAGTGGCTAGTGCGAGCCACCGCCACGTGCCGTTCCGAGACCTGCAGCACGTTCATGTGGGTTACCGCGTAGTGGGGCATCTAGTCGTGTCACAATCAGCCGGACACAGCGCCTTGTCTAGTTATATCAATGGGTACGATATGTTCAAACGCCCCCTTGGCAAGGTCACCCGAATTCAGACAGACCTCGCACATAATACAAATCCCGATGGACACTTGATATGACGATCTCACCACTTTGTGGGAAGGCCGCCTCAACCTACGCAAGACTCGATAGTCCTTCTTTACTTGAACTAGATAATTATGTATGGTCGAAAATGCTCGGCATTCCGAGCACAATAAATTGTCTTCCGTTCCATTAGCTGACCCGATATCTAAACATGTATATTCGAAACCGAATGAGGGAAACCTGGCATCGATCATATGAGGGCAGATTAATCATACCTTTACGCCACTGAGGGCCAAGCAAGGCGTACTGTGCCTATATTGAATCTACATCTCACGAAAAAATATTCGCTGAGCAAACCAACTGATGCATAATCAGATGATGTGCTGTGATTGGAATGTGCTGTATTCTGTTGGCTACAAAGTCCTCCAACATTTTAACATTCTAGCAGCAATTAACAAAGCAAGGGTCGGTGCTTTCAGTGTCGGTAGATCATAGAGAAAACGAGGTCACATATCACACAGCAAAGAATCCAATTGCCTACCATGGATATGTCCATAAGAGAACAGAACTATTCATTGCGTACGAGATCTGAAGTCCAAAGTGTCTGTTGCTGTTTTCTGACTCCCTTTATTCTCCTGAAATCCAACGTAGAGCCGTAGCACAGCTAAACGTTGGCAAACACAGACGAAGTCGCCTCCGGAAACCGATGGGCACCAACACTCACTGCACTTATGAAAGAAACCCGGCATCCGCTGGACATGGCAAGCTCGACAACACTGCTCCCGATACACTTCACCCATTCCATGCATAGCCTTTACACACTACCATACTGTTACTCGCTCGCTCGTTAGAAATGGCCTTGAATCTCGACTATATCCCCAATCCATTTCATCTTGCGGCCGCAAGCGGTTGGCGTGATGTTGAATGGTTCGTTTTGCATAATTTGGTGCGTTCTGGTCAGCTCAACCCCGAGTGGAAATACGACAGGCTCGGTGCGAGCCGAATGTCGTTATGAAGTACGCCAAGGGTGGCCAACTGAATGAGTAACATCTGGAGAGAAGGAAGGAATCTCTTTCATACTAGTTCTGGTGACTCAAAATAGCGCCCCTTTCTTTGTTGGACTGGTTGATTGACTTGGGGAGCTGTACATGCTTCTAAAGCTAGTCTAGAATTCGCCTCTAGAAGATGTAACTACTGAATCTTTTCATATCAATGTGCAAGCTCAAGATAGACAACGAAATTAAGCAGATCAAACCATCGTATTACAACGAGGGTGAAAGCCTTGCAGAATTTAGGGCACATTTGCGCGCCGCGGCTGCAGCGTGGTAAGTGGGCGGCAAACAAATTCGATAAAGACACCAACAAGAGCCTCGACATAATCAAGGAGGCCATACAAGGATCGAGTTTCGACGGCGACGTATTGTTTTTCAAGGATGGATTCACCTGCGGGCCATCATACGTAAGGCCTTTTTGTACCTGTCTACCATCTTACTTTATCCCTAGAGCTATTTTGCTAATATGTTGCGCCACCTAACAGCCTATTTCAGCTCCTACTGTCGAGCTATCTCTACCTAAACCTGGCTCTTCGAAAGCTCAGGATTCTTAAGAAAAAGATCTACTTCCTGCTACTGATGTCGGTTCCAATAACCCGGAGCTATGCGAATAAATAGCACGCCAGGTTTCATGATGAGAGATGTCTTCAGAGCTGCCTGGGGGTGCTCGCTTCTCATCACACATATGGTTTGCCACGATTTAAGCTACCATTTAATTTTACGTTAAAGGTCTAACGGCTTCACGAGGTCGAGTTTTGTCTTGGCTTCTTTTTTTATTAAGGCACAAACGTTTATCTTTCTTCTGGGATATTTTTGCTTCTATTATTCGTAACGAAACAAGTTTCTTTAGACTGGCCAGTATGATATAGCGCCAAACTTGCTGCGGGTTGGGGTGAGGATTACCATGTGTAGAAATAGTCGACAACATAACTCTTGAGCGATAACGTTGACGAAGTCCATACGGCCAGCCTCTACAATAGTATCTCTTCACGATTCGATGATATAGGTAATGATTGTTCACCAGATGCGAGTGCAGGTACGGCTACCCAATGAGACGTCTTACCATAGATGTAGCATAAGCCGTGGTCGTTCTTTCTTCATAAGCTAACTCTACTATCTAGCAGCCATTATTAACATCCCTATATCATTTAATGGAGGAGCGCATCTTTTGGTGCTGTGAGAAATGGTATCAATGTTGCGAATTCAACCATTCATATTTGTTGTGGTCCTCAGCTTGGACTAAAATAAGTTAAAAAAAAGTCAAGTTTGAGGCTCGTGCCTTAACCTATTGCGGTGATTCCCAAGTCCCTTCATTCCGCAAGCAAACGAGGAATAGAAGCCGTCAGACATGAATGACTGGTAAGCTATGCTCCATGAATTATAAGAGTGCACGAATAAACTAGCCACCACTAACGATCACGCACCGGCAACTCGTACAATGGAAGAACCGCACCAACAAGCAACGAAGGGTCACACACTCTCGGAACCTCTGGATTGCCAACGCGCAATAGCCTCTATAAAAGAGCAGCATATCTTCTGCACAGCTTGCCCAAGTTAGAACAACATAGTTCACGGAAGCTCATTCACGTTCAGCTTGCAATACACCAAACCTTCATCTATCCCCATACCATCACTCAATATCCGCTTTTTCATCTATTCATCATGGCAGATCCGGGAACTATGGCAGACCCGACAACTGTGGCCGACCCAGCACCTGTGGCAAATCCGGCACCTGCGGCAGATCCGCTAGCTGTGAGAGGTCCAGTAACTGTGGAAAGCTACAAGGCTATAGTGGACTATATTTGCTATACCTTGATACCACAGGAGGGGGGGTTCGAGAGTTGGAAACAACGAAACATGGACGTAGAGTCGGCGCCTGTCGTGATGACACCGAACGGCGTCACCCTGATGGCCAGGAACAATAGTCACACGGAACCCGTCGAGTTTGAACGTTACTATGTGAAGGTGACGAATGAGGCAGACTTCTATGCCCGACTTCTCCGAGCAAGCAGGCTCTGGCAGCATGGCGCGGAGGCCGTGACGCAACATCCAATCTACCTCTATGACCAAGCACTGGCGAAGATTGACTACTTGGGTGTCGTGTGGAGTTTCGCTCAGGCAATTATACCACCCGGGCCCTCTGGCGGCTACGAACATCTGTACAATCTCTAAGTCCTTGAAGGCTTTCATCAGAGCTGCGATTCACGTTGTCAGGTTGGGACCAGGGAGATTCTTTGCCTCCCAGGCAGTATCCCGCATACATGGGCCCTTCTAACGACATTACCTTCTTCTTTGTCGGTCTTTGAAATATGGTTTCTTATTTCGGGCGGCGTCATTTTCCTGATGTTAGGTATAGGCTTTGTTCGGAACACTCATTACCAGGTTATAGGGGCTGCGATCATCATTCTTAATGTATCAGGGGGCGAGAAGTTTCTTGTATAGTCTAGGTTAGCCTCACCAATCAAGAGTTCTTAGGCCTCTCATCTCTCCTATCAGCTACGAGACTAGTTATAACACACAAGTACAGGCTCTAGACAGTAATAATCACAGCTCGTAAGACAGTTAAGACACTATAGGCGAACCAAACCTCCAAAGCGTGTATTCGACGGTTCACGCACGTTATTCGATCGGCATAGTGAATCTCACAAATTTAGTTTGTCTGAAATTCTCAACTCCAAACTAACCACTAAAAAATTAATCATATCTTCGTTCCAAAAAAAATATCTAAGGCGTCGGTTTCGTTGTCCCTTGTTTCTTCCCTATTCTCCATCTATAACGATATTGAGGCACCGAAAGGGTGTCCAGTTCTAATCCCAATCATATAGTAGCTGGAATCTATTCGTCGAGCTCGATGCTCTTGGTCTCGCCGTCCGCCTCGCCCGAGTTGACCTTCTTGCCCGTCTTCTTGATTGTCTTAAGAACAGTCTCGTAGTCAAGACCCGGGGTAGCGACAATGACGGCTTCTTGCTTCTCGAGGGATACATCGTAGCTCTGGACGCCTGTTCCGTATAACGGTTAGCGTCGATTGATCTGTGGCTTTCGCCCATGTGAAAGTTTGCGCGATGACAGACACGACTGCATGTGGGGAAGTATTGAGGATAGAAAAGAGAGCTATGCAGGAGGATGTCGGAGGGTAGCTAGAGAAAGAAAGGCAGAGATGGCGAGGGAGAAAGAAACGTACCCTCAAGCTTGCCCAGCACACGGTTAATTGCGCCGGAGCAGCCACCACAGCTCATCGTGACGTTGAACTTGTAGGTGTGTGTGTCGGCCATTGCGATGTTTATCTTACAGATGGAGAAACTATGTAAACAACTAAAGCTTCTGTATGTTCTGGGGCGCAAAAGAATAGGGCAAGTGGTTTGTCTGGGAAGCTCGGTGTATTTGTAACTACTCGGAAATTGTAGGGTCTCTTCGGAGCTGCGGCAACTGTTCGGATGGATATGTCTATTGGTGTCTTGAGGTATTTCGTACGTGTACGAGTAAAGCAACAAAGGTGGAAAAAGGCGGAGAGGCCACGATAGCTATTTAAGCGATAGTTGTGGTGTTACATGTGGTGGCGGTTCAGCCAGTATTAATAATGCGGTCGCCTTTGACTTCCCGAGGCGTGACACAAGGGAGTGAGGGCTTGTTGGCACCCCTCCCACCCTCCTCCGTCCTCCGCAGGCCCGGATAAGCTCACAAAGTATCCCACAGTGCGGCGCATTAAGACATTCTGGTTTTTGGTGTACTGTAATAGCACGGTAGTTTAGCTATCACACTGTGTACGGTACTAAAGCATTGTATACACTACTGTATATGTGTCTACATCTGACGGCTTTTGCATCTGCTCTCGCGTGCGCTCATCCGCCACAGAGCTGGAACAAGAACAAAGACTCCTTGCGAACAAGGTGAAACCTGCGCAAGTTTTCACTTGTGCTTCGTAATGCCCAGATGAAACTGACAGTGGTCTTGATTACAATAGACATTACCAAGCTAAAACTTGCCCACTTCTCAGAATAGTATCATGTCCAGAGTCAGGTAGTGTCTGTGCCGACTGATCACTTACAGGCTGAAGGAACGATATAACGGCCAGATATTGTATTTCAATTGCATTGCGACCGATCTACTTATGCCCGGTCTGCACATGCAGGTGGTCGTCCCTGCACCCAGCCGCCTTGGCGCATCTGCTAGTAGTCATTCCTCGCGTAAGCGCAGGTACACGTATGCTGTCAGATAATAGGGTGTGCATCCGTCGATATTCCAGAAGACCTACTAATCTTCGATCCTAAGGGTCTCCACACAGCCACCAAACTTTACATGTAGTGTGCATAGAAAATGCAAATAAATACACACATCGGTAGATAGAACAATCACTGGTCAATTAAACCCCAATTTCACATCCCGCCACAGTCTCATTTACCACCGGCAGTATCTTCAGGAGGTGGGTTCTAGAGCTGGCATTTCGTCATCCGTCGTGTCCTCATCTGCACGAGTTCCATCACCGGGGATCAACGGCGGCATCTCATCGTCCGAATCATCGTCCGAATAATCTCCCCACGCCCCCGGCATCCCGCGTTGCACCCTGTTTAACAGCTCGGGATCATCCCAGATTTCATCCTCGTAGTCATTATCTCCTCTACCATCATTACCCATCACTGCAGGACTGAACATATCCATCAGGATTTGGAAAATACCAGCTCCACGCTCGCCCGCACCAGCCTCGGCTTCTTCCTCATCATCATTGTCATCGTTATCCCCCTCTGTGTTATCATGCTCGTTGTTATCTTGACCAGCCCCCGCAATTGCTTCTTCGAGAAAACGCTCAAGCTCTGGTGGCGCACCTCCTTGCCTAACTCGCTCAAGAAGCCTTCGCAAGGCCTGCCCATCCTGTGGAATACCAAGTCCTCGCAGTCCAGGCTGGTTAGGCGTCCATGGAAGCTTTTGCGACTCATGGGAGAATACATTTTCTTCGAGAAACGGTGGAAGAGGATCAAACTCCCAGTTCGGCGTTGTGCTGAGTAGTCCTCCTGGAACAAGACCCATTAGCGAGGGTGTATTATCCAAATAAACAAACCTCGCAACGTTGCGTCCAGCCATTGGCGGAAAACCGAAGGTTTGTAAATTTGGTTTCTTGGCCTCACGAGACGCTTCTTTTAACAAGGTCGTAGCCTGTGCGTTATCCCATAGACTCTTCGTCTGGTGTAGGTACAACTCCACAAAAAGCTCCTCGTGACGATCTCGTGGCTGCATACCCCAAATCGCTTTGGGGACATCCAGATTGAGAGCTTTGTAGATATTGCTGTAGAGCCATGGAAGGCGCTCTATACCTTCGAGTAAAAGAGCCTTGGCTCCGGCTATATCACTCTGTTGCAACCTGGCTAGCACTAGCGTCTGCCGAATATAGTCCTGCACCGTGTCAAACTTGTCCAAAACTTCTGAATCGCAAAAGTTGATGAACCACTTTGACTCGTGCGCGCGGATGGCCAAAGGATGTATGAAGTGTATTATGCCATAGGGGTCGCTCAAGTCCATACTGAATAGTAACTTGGACCACTCTAAAGCAGTCCTATAAGTGCCCTTCATGACCAAACTCTTGAGATAATGATATCCTGCCAGCCAGAATTGTCTATTCTCGGGTCGCCGGAAATCGAGCCTAGCTTTGCCCTCCTCTATTTTCTGCCGATAGCTAGAAAGAGACACGCGGCCAAAGGTGAATAGAGCTCGTTCGCACAGGTCAGCCGATAGAGCCGAATTCTGGTCTTGTTTGGCCACCTTGCTGACTTGGATGAGGCTGGAAATGTGATACGGGTGACGATGTAGAAAGCGCACTAGCTGCATGGGGTCGAACATTTGAACCAGAGAGAAGAATTGCCGCTCTAGAATGTTGTAAGTTTCGTCATGGGTGAACGCGAACTCAACGGTTCCAGGCTTGTCCTCGGCTACTTTGTCTTTGAATTGCTTCATGGTAAGACCCTCTGTAGGCGCACGCGGCCAGGTATTCTTCCCGGGCAAGAAGGGGTTTCTGCGAAGCGTAACATCGGGCAAAGCCTTGCCTGGCTGACCCTTAAGATACGTTTCAAGGTCAACCTGCAACGGCATATGTCGCGGGCGTTGCGTGCGCGCGCGCTCCTCGTTCTCCTCGTTCTGGGCGGCGACGATCGCCTCTCGGCCAAACAGATTGCGCATTTCGTTAATAACCTTAAGGTGGTGGGTGTTAATCCGGAGGAGTTCGCAGATACGTTCATAAGCTACTGAGCGCGTAGTGCCGGCATGGGAAATGTTTGCAGCACCATATTTCTCGTTGGACAGTTTGAGTTCCCGAAGAGCTTCGTCGATCTCGTCAGTGTCGCGCTGTGCCGGCACAGGTATACCTGTCTTTGAGGCAGGAGCAGTAGCCGATTTCTTTGCCTTTTTCTTTTTCTTCTTGCTCTTCTTAGATGAAGCACTGGGTGTGACGGCATGCAATTGGCTTTCGGTAGAATGAGACGGGATTTCGGTGGGCTCGTTTTCGTTATCTTCGTCGTCATGGTCGTCTTCATTGTCTTGGTCACCTAGAGCAGCAAAGCCCGAGAAAATGCTCGTTTTGGGTCGCTGGATGGGCGCGTCATCTTCGCTCTCTCCGAGGTTGCTGGTAGGGCTCGCGGCTTGAAGTTGCTCTAGCTCCTTCTGCTTCTGTAACTTGCGTAGCTGTCGACTCGACATTGTGGTTACTACTTCACAGTTCAGATATATATATGTGACCAAAAGTTGTCGGGCTTGGGAAGGGCCGAAAAAGGGACCAAGGTTGCCACGGTATTGGTTGTCGTGTGAAGGAAGCGGCCGTATCTGTGCAAGTACAGAGTAGAGGAATGTAAAAAGGCAATGATGGTGGGGTTGACTAATGATGCAACCGCCCAGAAATCACTGTGGGGACGGCTGCCGGCCAACCTTAGGTACCTAGCCAATCTAAACGTCAGCGCATGTGTCATTCACCGAGTCCCCAGAACTCTGGTCAAATAACCTCCTGCCCCGGGCAGCCTGCACCAATGCAGCGCCTAGCTCTTGCAAGCCGAGCATATGATTAAGAACTAATTTTGTACATAATTATTAGGTTCGTCAATAGAATTAAATTATTAGACTAATTATTAGAGCATTGATAGGGGGGCACCCTTCGGGCCGTTTCGGCCTGGAACAGCTGTTCAGCCAACCTGCAGCTTTTATTATGACTAGTGATCCGGATGGATGGGGATTTACAGGCCTATATATATTTAACTTCCTTGTCCTTTTGGGACCAATAGCTAATTTACGTTGCGTTAAACCAACTTACCAATTCCAACTCCATCCAATTACCGTCCGAGAAAGTACATGTTCAGGACCTGAAGCTTGTTCCCTGTATCCTCATAACAACCAGCGCGAATATAGCCCAAAATGAGCGCATGAATTTCTAATGGCATACTAATGTGGTGAGTCCCTGTTTTCCATCTTCTGCATTAATTCCACTTGTCAGGATGAGCTACGCCTATTCAACCTTTAACAACGTTTGCCGTGTGACTCTCGGTGAGATAGCTATAGCCTCGCCATTCTCATTGACGTCGAATACAAAGTCATCGAATGCAATGTTGCCGTATTGTGGGCTTGCAACATCTCCCCAGGGGAGGCAACCACGGGAAAATACAATACCAGGCTGAGCAGTATAGAAGGCCTCGCGGGATGGCTCATACACCGCCCTGAATGCAATCTTCCCACCGCCCGCTAGATCTATAGGATAAAGCCTGGCATCCGTGTCAGGTGATCCAGAGTATAGTTCTAGCACGTTCTCGCTGCCCATAGTCCAATTGCTAATCTTGAGACCCGGATGACCGCTGTTCACAGAGATGGCCAGCGTCATGTTCGAGCTCGCGTAAGTCCCTGCGAACTTGCGAGAGGCTTGATCGCGAGCGGCTTGTTCAAAGGCAGAAACCATGGTATATGTGACAACATCGCCAATCAAGGTCATCGCTGCTAGACGAGCTTGGGCTTCAGTCGGGGCTGTTGGGCTAGCAAGCAGCAGAGAGAAACCAAAGTTGTGTTCAGGAGAGAGCACAAAAAGGGCTGCGTATCCACCCAGTTGCCCGTTCTTGGTGTATAGATCTACAACCCGTGTGTAATTATATTCTGGCGAAATGGGCAGCAGTAAGCGATGGATCTCCCATGGCATACCTACAGCAACGTGTAGGTCGGCAGTATGAGTAACGGGATGTAACCATTTACGAGTCAAAGCTGGTTCAAGCAGAGTGGAGTTAAGGATAGATCGTCCTATAACCGCCATATCTCGTCCGCTAGAGAACATCCCCCCATATCTATTGAGGTTAGAATTTGCGAATCTAGTCTCGACATCACCAAAGAGAGTTGAGAGCTTACGGAGTCGCGTCGCCAGTGGTCAAGTTCCACCAACTTGAGAGTTCGTTCTCTGGTATAATCCCATCCTTCGTACTTTGTGGTGGCTGCAGCGACGTTCTTTTCAATCCTAGGCGTTCAATGATAGATGACTGGAATATGTCAGTGAATGACTTATTCGCCATTCCTTCGACCGCGTAAGCCAGAATTTGAAAGGCAATGTTTGAATAGATGGGAGTATGAAAGACAGAAGTGACAGGATGTAAACCCTCCATGCCCTTAAAGAATTCTGTACTCGCATTAGGATACTGCTCATTCTTCTTGAAGTGGTGAAATAGCACTCGCCTGTTCGTGAACAAGGTGGAAGTAGAATATCGAGTCCGCAACTCGGAATCTCGTTAGGCGCAAGTGGGGGCAATGCGTTTTGTTCTGCTGTTGTTGCATTCACTCTTAACGCAAGGTCGGCGAGAGAGACTATATTAAATGACAATAGAGTTAGTATGATTACACCTCAATTACACTTGATCGCTTAATAATACTTGACTTACAGTCTCGATCAAGCCCAGCCTGGTGGCTTGCTAGGGCTCCTATTGTAACGTCTTCCCATCCCACTTGACCGACGACATTTTTACTGCCTGTGTTTGCCACATTCGCAAGCTCAGGTACCCAAGTAGTAACCGCGTCTCTCATACGGTCCACTGCAA
Source organism: Xylariaceae sp. FL1651 (assembly GCA_025201745.1). Taxonomy (NCBI): domain Eukaryota; kingdom Fungi; phylum Ascomycota; class Sordariomycetes; order Xylariales; family Xylariaceae; species Xylariaceae sp. FL1651. Next base: position 22,587 of record MU624270.1, read on the forward strand.
AAACACACAATTAGCAATTATTATTGAATCGAACAGACTCGACTGAGATGCATTTATCGTAAGCTAAAGAAATGTAGAGGCTTGATGAAGAACATGACCTTTTGAGGCGACTCTGGTATAGGAGGAAAAAAAACTATAGATGTAACCTACTGCCAACCTCGGCTAAGAGCGCGTAGACGGTGACAAGTTTAGAAATGCTACCGATGCGGAAAATAGTGTCTTCGTTCAAGGTACCCGCTGGCAGAGCACTTTCAGTTAAGTTCGTTCCAGCGTGACCGAAACTCAGAAGGTTGTCATCTTCTGAAAAGAGGTTCAAGTGAAAGCTTGTGTTGGCCTTGTCGAAAAGCGTCGCATTCTCCACAATCTTTTGGAGAGTGTCTTGTAAGTTAGACAAAGCGTTTGGTATAATTTCCGATTCTTTTAGCACATCCTTGGGAGCTAGAAAGACAGCACCTAAGATCGGGCAATTTGGACCGTATTGTGCGTCACTTAAGGATGGGAAAGCCAGTAGCGTAATAATGGCCAAAACGGCTATAGGTGTACAAGAAGCCTTCATCTTGTCAACGTGAACGTAGGGTCATAATTTTCAAATAATGATAATCTGTTTAAGTTTGCCTGAAGAAATCATTGGGAACTCATCAACTTATAGGTAAACCAAGACTCCTCAAGGATCAACGCTCTGCTAGATCCTTGACATTATAAGGTCGTTGGTCATACTGTCACAGAGAACTGACTATCACCTATCATATCATGGTATAACCAAAACAGACCTAGCTAAATTATTTTTATAATTTGGCAATACGTCAAATCCCTGATGTACCTGCCTCTGAGAGGCATTAATGCTAGCCGATTACGATGTTGATTATTAACCACAAATGCGGCACCAATAGGAAGACTTCTCTCAAAAGGGAAAGCCTCTCATTGGTTGCATCGTTTAATCCTTGTGTGGAAGCGGCCCATAGTCTGACGACGGCCCATAATATTTCCTATAGACCTCCCCTTTTACAACATCCTCGGAACCTAATAGGTCTAACTTTAAACCCTGCTCCCGCCAGGAAGGCATTTATATGCTATTTTGACACCTGCTATTCCAAAGGTCTGCCATTCAATTGTTTAAGACGTCGTTTTACTGGGTGAACGCTAAGCGATGCCATTACATTGTCTAGGCAGCGTTGGCTTTCTATATACTTAGATACCGATAGTGATGCACTGGTGAGAGATGAAGCTGTCTGGGCCCGGCACTGGAAGTGGGCTAACAAGTTTTCGAGTGATAGACAACCGCATTTCAACAGTTCCAGTACAATAAAACGGTGGACGTCCTATTTGCCGGCTTCGGCTTTGATTCATACTAACGCCAATCTAATCGTCGTATAGTATGCCAATAACATCCTGAAAATGATGGTCCCACCAGACACAGGCATCGCCGTACCACAACCCCGACGTACATATCATAAGAAAAGCAAGACTGGGTGCTCCACCTGCAAGTAGGTCCAGTCCTCCATCCGTTCTCTCTTACGGGCTAAAACGAGCAGTGAAAAAACTATTCTATTGCTCCATCAAGGCTACTTATACATACAGTCTTTCGCTGATCTCAAAATAGAAAGCGAAGGGTCAAATGCGGTGGGGCGAAGCCTCACTGCAATCGTTGCATTTCAACTGGTCGTCAATGTGGATACATACAGCCACTCATTAACCAGCCGGACTCTGAATCGATCAGAACTAGAAGATCGCCAAATTCAAACGAGTCTTCGACATCTTTGACGCAAGCAGCTCCCGTCTATTCCAGACATAGACCTCCAGTCGAGCTAAAAGTGGCCCTACCTAGAAGCAACTCCAAGGAAGTCCGCAGCTACCACTTCTTCTTGGAAGTGGCAGCTCCACTGCTTGCTGGGGTTTTTGACGCCGACTTCTGGACGACCGAGATTCCCCGTGCGTGTTTTGTCGATCGCGCTATATGGCATGCGGTTGTTAGTCTTGGTGCTACTTATGAAGCTTACTACCTACCACCTCTCGCATCTCCAGCAGCTCACAGTAACGAAAACAGTTTCGTGTTACAACAGTGTAATTACTCGATCAGATCACTGACCGATTCATCACACTATATAGTCGATAAATGGCGTACATTAACTGCCAGTGTTCTATTTACCTACCTGTGCAGCCTACAGAATTTACACGAACAGGCTCGCATGCATCTTACGGCGGGCTATAAGATTCTAAAAGTAATTCTGATCGATGACCGCAACAAGCGTTTAAGCCCAGAGCCCGCCTCTGCGTCAAAACGTATTAACTACTTTAAGGAGGTCGTAGACATCAGGGGCCCGTCCACCACTCCTGTCACATTAGCTACATTACAAGTAGTTATAGCCAACCTTGAATCGCATGCCACGGCACTCGACAACGGAGATTTGAAGCACGAGACGGCAGTCAACCACAGCTACAATATGTGGCACTTTTACAGAGCACCCTTCTCAATAGGCCGTATTGCAACTCGATCACCACTCAACCCGCCTACTGGTATCGAGTTTCAGTGGGCGACTCGAGAGAATATCATCAACGCAAATCGTGCGGCAGAGTCGCTTCTCTACGGCTTAATACTTTATTCGCAGCAGAATGCCGATAGACTTGCCGCTGTAATTGGAAAGGGGGATAAGGATAGCTTCGGTGTTCTAGTATCCGGACAGGAACCATACAGCCGCTGCTTTGCCGAGATCAGCGCCGCTCTGCATGCCTTTAACGTTGAAACGGGTGCTTGCACGGGTAATGTAAGAAACATGAGGGGCGCAGAGAAATCAAAACGCAAAGCTCTTCTATGTTTGCAGCTATTAGTCACTACGACGCGACTTCTCCTATTCCGCAACCCAGACTCACCAGATCAGCAAGTCAGCACAGCCTACCTTTGTACGCAATACGAAGAGATTGTCACCATATCAGAGCGAATTTTACAGCTCAATAGTGACAGGACCTCCTTCATCCCGTCGCCATCTCCGACACAGCCACTCTTTCTCGTCGCGCACAGCGGTTTCCCCCAGTCGATTCGGCGACGCGCTATTAGCTTGCTCCGAGCTCACCCACGATGCGATGGTTTATGGGATACAAACTTTAGTGCTGCACTTGCTGAAATGATAATGGAGCACGAGAAGATAGCCGCAAGACGGAGAATCTCTGCGGGAACATTAGGAGGTGTTGCCGCTCCTCAATCAGACGACGCAGACTCTGAGTATGGAGTGGTTAACACATTGGATCGAATCTACAGCTACAAGGTTCTCTTTCAAAAAGGCAGGCATGCTAAAGTATCAATGCGTACATGGAAGGATTTCCTTGATGGATTACCAGCTACTCAAAGTTTATTAACTTGGTAGGCATATTTGATAGAGAGGGCAGCTATCATCAATGGTAGCAACGTCCAAATAAACAGGCCTTCATCCAGACTCACGTCAAGTGATTGCATCCTATCTTGAGTTCGACCATTCTCCCACAGTTCTGACAGCGCTGCCAGCCTCGCTCCTAAGCCATTCGGGTGCCCTCTTGGGTCTTTCTATCGTATAGACAGTCCCTCTTGTGAGAGGCACTTTAACATACGATGCAGGTTTGGCTGCTGCACTCGTGGCAGTAAGCTACCGAATCGGAGCATTGTTCTGGTGGAATGAAGGAACTGCAGCTCATATTATGGCAATATGTTCGATTGGGTGTTGGAAATTCCAATGGTTGATGTTAGACACCCGGAGAAGCTTTAGCCGGCAGCGCTCGCTGTCCCCGTATTGATGGGGTAGTACATATTGTCAGCACTAGCCAAGCTCCCTCCTCAATCATCTCACTCGATAGTGGGCAGATAGGGCCATACTAGTCGGCTTGGGAGAAAGGCATTGAGGGGACGGGGTGGATAGAGGCTGGGAAGAGGTGCTTAGTGCGATACCCAGTGACCCGGTATAGCTGGGTACCCGGAATCGGTGTATATAGGATCTTGTGGAGTAGATGCTGTATATAACGGATAATTGCGTGATCCTCTCCCACCAGGTGCGGAACCAGCAGGGTTAGAGTGCGCCGGTCCAGGTATCGGAGCGAACACGTCCTCCTAGTACGCGCTGCTCTGCGTGCCTAAGTCTCCAGAGGTATGCCTTCTGAGATACCGGCCTCTCCGTCTCGGCTGCCAGAAGACAAGGCCATTGGCTCTCAAATGGCATTCCGAGCTGAAGTGATAGGTTGACAGCTCGTACATCGCCTTAGGTTCTATTCCCATTCCATGCAGCGGTGGACGACAACAACCAGTATGTGAGACTCTGATAGGTAGGCTAGCCCGTCACTTGGGACAGGTGGGGATCGAACTGCTGTAATCCTCTCATTTCGAGTACCAGACCAGCAGGGGCAGACTGTGCTGGCAGTTCATGTGTTAGAGCGAGAAAATTTTGTTAGCATGTGCTACTCTTGGTGTTGAGTGTATTTCGTAGGAAAGAAACAAATGGATGCTGCTCCTAAGCTAGTTGGATGATCTATTGGGTCTATCCGTCGTTCGGACAGTCTCTCTCATGCGAGGCACTCTTACATAAGGTGCAGTTATGGCTGCCTTCGAAGTACGTGAATTTGGCATCGACATTGCCGCTGTTATTACTTGGATGCCAGCAAGAGATCCTGAGAGGTAAAGCAGCGACTTAGCGCCCTCCAAGCCTCCGAAGAGTTGTGAATGCGCCGCAGAGTGTGTTATTTGTTTACCTTTCTTGATAGGGATCGTGAAAGTGTGCTGTGTGTTAGGAATTGTGAGAACGGACAGCAAGTTGAAACTCATCCGTGGTCTTTTGGTATGGAACCAAAGGCGTTCGGACCACGAAGGAAGGTCTAGAGTCTGATATATACGGTCTCTGTTTAATATGATTAGTTAGGTAATAGGCTATTAGATAGTCTTCATTCTATCGTTGTATAATTGAAAATCCACCAAACATACGACCGCAAGTGAGTAGGCAAACTGATAAGGGAAGAAGAGGCATAAAGGGAAAAAGGGTGTAATGCTTACCAAAGTGATGACGTATGAAAGATGCCAAATTGCTTTGAGTATGAGTAGCTTGAGATTAAAACGCGATTGCGGGCCCCACGCGTTATAGTTGCAAGAGACTCCTTGTATTCGCCTATGGCAAGGCATATACCTGTCTCTATTCGCATGAAACCCTTTTATAAGCCAGTGTCGAACTCGCGGAACTCAGATCGATATCTCCAGCGGTGGCCCTATCGCGTAGAGCGGCTCCTACCCAGAGGTACAAGAACATTCGTCACTTCAATCAGCTTCTTAGCAAGGCTTAGCGCTGATGGCTGATCGTTGGGATTGTTGGGATCGTTCTTGGTAATAGCACGGAGGCGCTCGAGACGACTTTGGAGTCGGCAAAGCTATTTCAACTAAGGTTCTTCAATGGTCTCTATGAGCTTCATCATGCTGCACGAGTTGATACTCCGACCTAAATCTGTGTTCTGGAAATTACAGAAAGCAAAACCAAAGCATAATTGGGACTCACATGATTGTTACTCACAACAAGATGACCACTGTTTGGTCATCGAATGAATCCGCCAAGTTCTTCTTTAGCAGGCAGGTGAAAAAAACAGAAAGAGACTGGGAGCTGGCCAACTGATGCCAGCCCAATAGGTGATAAGTAGACGAGAAGAAGAGAGAAAGGTTCAATGACTAGTATTAGAACAATACGGACAAAGTTCGGATAAGCTGAGTGCATGAAGGTTTAATATAAAAGGTACAGCACTGCCCTAAGTGACAGTATTGCCAAAGTATAGTTTGACAAGAACGCATAGAGGAAAGAAAAAAGAAAGTTAGACGAATAGGGAAGTCAGAAGAAAGATGTTTCTGTGCGGTTGCGGTTGTTTCAAAAAAAAAAGAGTGTGGGTTGGTTTGAGAAAAAAAGTGTGAAGAAAAAGTATGGGAGGAGAACTATAACCTTCAACCAAATACCTCAAGAAATAGAGAAAAGCCTGAGGAATTCTCAGTCTATGCGTGTAAACACCGCGTAGCCTATTTTTGCGGTTAAATGGTAGACACAAACGGGATTACAAGGTTATACAGCGCGCAACTAAGGGGTATTAATGCGACAAAGCACCGTACACAACCTGGGTAGTGTGGTTAACAGAGATGTGAAAACTATTCGGTTGGGTGAAGCCCTGAGACTCTAGCGATACTAGCTACATGTGAAACACTCAATATTTAATAATGACTATCCCTACCCTAAGTCTCTCTTTGAAACTATATCTACTGAGTTTGCTATGTGCTGTTTCCCTGTATGAGTATTTTTATCATGACTCGAATTAGATATATCTCTATCAGACTTGCCAACCCTCTCCGAGGTACTTTTGATCGAATTCCATGCTTCTATTATCCTTGAACCAAAGTTGCTTTTGTAGAATTTCGGCATTCAAAGCGCAACTTGTACACGAAGATATTCGGTGTATATTATCATTCTGGAACTACCATGCTACCCATTTTCAAGATGATGGCCGTCTTTATAGATTCCAGACTCTTCAGCTACTGTTCTCCGCCCTATACCTAAGGTATTAGTGCCTACAGCCGAGAATGTAATAGAATTTGGGTGACACTCCCACATTGTAAAATATGAATAAGTGTTATATTGACAGAGCCATCTCAGTGTATGCCAGCAAAAGTCTTACCAGTACGATAAATATAAGAGGCTCAGTCACAAGTCCTGCTGCAGCTCCTGGCTATCTATCAACTTTGAAGGGAAAGTATAATCAGTCTTGTTAAAGCCTCTGCTAATGATCTTGTCTACCGCAGTCGATCTCTCTAATCTCTTCTTTCTACAAGCCAACTCTAGAGATACGTCGGCGTAGGGATTATTCACGGAGTACGTCGATTAACTTATGCTTTAAAGTGTAGGCTATGTAACTTTATGTAAAGTTTCCATATATAATCTCCAAAAAGATTGAATTATCCTAAGTAGGAAAAGAAAACTGTGTTACTTTAAAAATTCATATTTAAAATACGTATACCTAAAGCAAATTCCAGTCTCACAATCATAAATTACTAGATATATCTGATAAATATTATCAAAATTTCTTATCATTCAATGTATCGTGATCATTTGTTAGCTCTCTGTCTTCTTAGAAATACCTTAGCTCCATCCCGAGAACTCACCATAAACGGGGATGGCGGCACAAATATTGCGTTGCTCCCATTTCAAAGACGCGACTCTTGGCCTTCCTTCACCTTGACTCTCAATGCTGGTCCCTTCTCCTAAGAGGTAAAATCATCCCACTGTTCGTGGATGAAGTGGCTGTTTCTGGCGTCCATGCGGGGTAAATCGCCTATCCAGCGTCCGCTATTGGGTCCGACTCGACGTCAATAAGATAGCGCCAACGCAAACTTCATCTCCTGCAGCGCGAGGTTTCGGGGCGATGCAGTGCCCCGACCCGAGCGAGAGAGACTCGAAGGACGGCCGCCGTGGGCGTGCTGATCGGATCGCCCATCGCTAGCGCCTTGGCCGATGTGGCTTATGCCGATTTTGTGAGACTGCAAGTTTTTGCTGGCATCATAATGGTCATCGTTGTGGTCTTGATGGCTGTTCCGCTAATGGCGGCGCACCGCTTTAGTCGGCGGAAGACAGAGACCCAGCAGGGAGGCCATTGAAGGCCAAGGCGGCCATATACACAGAGGGTGAAAGATTTTTGCCCACTACATAAGCTTCTCAGTATATCTGTAGGGCGTAGAGCAAAACGGTAATTGGGAATAGAATGTATTGTTTATTACCTCCAAACTAGTTATGTAGCTAGGGGGGAAATGAACTAGTTGATAGATCAGTTATTGGCGGTATGTGCTTAGGCGAAGTGGTACTAATGAGGCATTTCGCTCAACTCAACTTTACAGATACAGAAACTTTGAGATCGCCCTATACTACTTCATAGTTTTACACTTGATACTAGCAGCTAGAAAAATCTATAAATTTCAAATACACAATACAATCTTACCGAGTCAATAATCATTATTTTGCTCTTATAATTCATAAGATTGGTCGTGTACAAGCTGCGAAGCTAAAATGGCGGTCGTGTAGAACCTTGTCATCATACTCAAGCTGCTACATCTATCTCAAGAAGTCGTAACTATATGATATGTTATCTGGAGACTCGGTCACTCAATGCCTCCATCCCATAATTCGTATAAGGCCCCCACGCTTTCGCCCAGTCCCAGCTCGTATTGGTTCGTATTCTGGTTGTCACTCAAGTCGAGGAACTTCCTCACTTTAGACTGCTGCTCTGGGCCCTGCTCAATTTCGTAGAAGGCATTGAAGTCCAACTGGAAAGCATCATTGGGTGGGTTAAGGAAGTTAAGGACCGACTTGGCTTGGTTCAGGGCGATCTCCTTCACTCGCATCCAACATCGTGCAGACTCAATTCTGCTTCTCCTGTCATCTTGAAGTGTTAACTTCTTCGTTGTTCTGGACTTCGTCCCACCAGATGTTTTTGAGCCAAGCTCTTTGCCGAAACGGTTACTTATATATAGTCACGCGCGCTCTTTTCGACTCCGTCCTATCTAGGTGACCCTCGACGGCAGGCTTAGCAGCATTCGCTATGGTCCATGACGCTCCACTACTTTTATTCTCATTCCTTGATCCTAGAGTGCTCTTTCGATGGCTAGGCTTCTTGTCCTGATTCTTTCATGACCAACGGGCTCTCGATGGTTAGTATTAGAGGAACCCCAGTCCCCGAAATGACCGTCGGACGCTTGCTTGCGCCACGATGTAGTGCCCTAAAGCTGTTGTTAAGAAGGTTCTCTGTCAAGAGCTACCAGTGCTAGCTGTGCGACTCGGCGGTGGCCATGCAGGCACTGCCCGCCCGAATCCGTCGGCTTAGATGCAGCCTGGCTGTTCTGAATGTCAATCAGGCTCATGCTGTGCTTCAGCTGGATATATAGTGTAAGCCAGGGGCTCCGGTCGGCAGGCTGCGCCACGCTTTCCCAACAGTAGGGACATCGTTGGGGTATCACGTAAGGCACAACTGCAAGGTATCCGCAGTGGCTGTAATTCTCCCTCTTCGCCCCTTTCATCTTTTTCGTATAGACGCCCGATTTTCCTAGTGTGCATGCCTTTGCATATTCCCGCGGCGGCGAAAGTTGGGCTGACAAAGTGGCTAAAAGGGATAGTAAATCACCGTCATCCTATATAATTTGACTTCTGAAAGGTTATGCGACTCTTCTAAGTGCTATTCAGAGGTGTGAGTTAACTAATGAACCGTATCCTCTCATCCGATATCCTCATTCAACTAATCACACCGTCTCTTTGCCAAGAGTCTTCATTTTGCATACGCAGGAGCTGTATTTGTCATGGCTGGACTCGAGATTCCTGCCTTTATCATTGGGGTGGCAGGTCTTTTCAGCTCCTGCGTAGACGCATTCTCTTACTTTAAGCTTGCTCAGCACGCGAATAAGGAAGTCGAGGTTGTCTTGCTTAAGTTAGATATCGAAAAGGCGCGACTTTTGATCTGGGGTGACAACGTCGGCATCTACTCCGCCGGCCATCAGCACCCGCGGCTCCGGGATGAGGCCAGAGTTGAGCTCATTCAACGGATTCTATCTCAAATTGAAAGTCTCTTAACAGACTCGGAAAAGTTGCGGGCCTCGTTCGGAGTGCGGACCTTGGATAACCCTTTTGGTAGGGCTGTCGATTATGTCAGCTCCAAGAGCCTTGCTGTCTTTGGGACATCCGCGAGTCGGTTCTGGAGCCGCAACGCATCAAGACTGGCTGCAGAGACACATGGCACCAGGCTTGCGAGGACGAAGTGGGCAATATACGAGAGAGAGAAGTTCCAATCGTTAGTCAACGAACTGAGTCACTTTGTCGACAGGCTCTTCGAGCTTTGCGCCGTCGCCCTAGAAGTTCAGGATCGTATCATCATCGAGGACATCGAATCGATCCTTGACATATCATGTCTAGAAATTATCGAAGAGGCTACGGAGGACTCGTATCGGATTTATTCGCAGGCAGCCGCATCTGCTAGGGCTTCGACAGAGGCTGGGACGATTGATCGTAGGACCGTCGAAGAAAAGTTGCGAGAAATCGAAGAGGCCGTAGCCCTTGATCCCAGCCAGAGGGCACAAAAATCTCTCACAGCCGACTTGGGTATGCTTGATCTTTGACTCTGCACAAGGCTGGTCCATTATGCTCACTATGTTGCAGGTGGGCTTTGGTCGGAAGTGGAATACACCCGGGTTTCTGTCGCGCTTACCAGCCAATGTCGCAAACTGCAGACTCAGGACCCTTGTGATGTCCAGCTGCTCGGATCGCAAATCGCTGATCCATCAATCATGGGCACGCTCCATTGGGATGTCTCCTCCAGGAACACAAGTGGTGGCAGAACTTTATGGCAACTAATCCATCGCCTTATTGACACTCAGACAACGTTCAAGTTCGATTTACCCCAATTAGGTGATATACTGCGACAACAAGATGAACTTTCGGAAGAGAGAGAAGCTTTCATTCGTTGCAAGCTTCCGCTTATGAAGCTCTTCATTTACTGCGCTCCGTGCGTGGCTCTTATACATACAGCATTGTCCATCTGCGAAAGAATATCGTCGCCATTTGTGAAAGTATACCTTCGGCCTGATGACCGGTTGACATCAGCGTGCTGCACCAACGTTGATCGAACGCTGGGCCTAAGGAGCACTCTTGAATGGGTCCGAGAAAGGGAAGCTACGGCAGACGAATATTTAGATCAACCCCTTGCATCGTTTTTGGATAGTCTTTGGCTAGACAGCCGACTCGAGTGCCTCGACTACGAGCAACCGTACAATTATGTGGAGACTAATATAAATCACCGTGTTCTCATCATTGGTGAAGCCGACTACCTCTCCCCTTTTGTACTAACAGCCCCTGGACGAATCCCAAGAGCAATGGACATATGGAGATTGTATATGGAAACTGATCACCTAAAACGCACCTTTTTTGGCCGCTTCATTGAGTCTCGGTTCGTGAGCAACCAAGCAGCCCCACAAGCGCGAATGCCTCCAGTTCCGCCGCAGACCCATTCAGATATGTCGAAAGTCAGGATGCCTTCAAGTCCCATATCTGCACAAAGCAAACGCCGAAAACATGAGGATGGATCGACGGCCAGAAATAGATGCGAGGAAAGCGAAGATGAGGACATGCAAAGCCAGAATCATTCTTCCGAGTACTCTGATTGAACGTAATCGATGCTAAGTGTGACAGCTGGCACCCTATTGCAGCTGATAGCGGATTGACCAGACCGTCAGGTGGTGGGCTATTGGCTATTGTTCATTGTTCATACCTGGTGAATGGTGGGACAATTACCAAGTGAATAGAATACCTAGGGCACCCAGTACCCCACTATTGCCTGGCTAGATATTTCTGTACTGCAATTGCTTGATAGATACTTTCTTTTCTTCTCCATCTTACTTATGTCTTGAGGAATATACGGTATGTTCGGTCTCCGAGCCATATGCTGACTTTCGGGCCGTAACACTAAGGATGATAGTAGGCATGCGTATGTGTAGGGATAGATATACCCGATATGTCATTCAGGACCGTCATTCAAGCCACTATGGACGGCTTGGTATTCCCGAAATGGGCAATGAGCGGCGTTCAAGAACAAGCCAAATAGTCCGATCGAAGCCGAGAATGAGGGTAGGATAGCTGATATCCTCTAATCGCCCACCGGCAACAGCGGCCAAAGAATACGCGCATTGGTTCTAGAACAATGTCATTGTTAGAGTGCAACAACTCATTAGCCACAGATTAAGCGGACTTCTATGTCGTTGATGCGGGAGATGGAATTATCGGAAATTAGGTTAGAGCACAAGGCTGGATCATATCTGCACCAACGTTAAGTCCGGGACGTCGCTGATCCTATCAAGAATATTATACGTCGCAGCTAATGCCGGCCTCATGTGCCTTGAGCCGATAGTAGAACTATTTAGCTGATTTCTCCTCGATAAGCTGTGGGCTTTACTTTCTTCATATCTGATAGCGATAGCGTCTTCTTCTCTCCAAGTTCACTTACACGTTGAAAGAAGCTTCAAACTGCATATATTGCTCGTACAATAAAGTTAAAGGCACAAAGTTTGGTTGGTTTAGAGATCTATAATATTGACTTTCTATAGCACTTCAGTTATTAGTTTATAGATAGCGATGGCACTTCAGTCGATTACGTTGCTTGCTGGAGTCGTGGCTAGTATTACGACTGAGAAATTTAGGCCGTAGGCCCAGAGACTTTTCCCCTGGTGCTCCAACTTTACCAGTCATCGGAAACCTTCATTGGATGCCGAAAGCCAAGGTTCATGTTCAGCTTCAGAAATGGGCAAACGAGTATGGATAAGTATTTTACTGCGGTATCACACTCTCCCCAAGTACGCTTGTTACATGATTAACGCTTAAGAAAGGCTGATATACTCTCTCATCTTCGGAAGCTAAGTTAGGGTCGTGATTTCTTCGGGTACGGCAGTGAATGATTTGCTAAACAAGAGAAGCGCAATTTATTCATCTCGCCCTCACATGTACCTCTCCCAGGACATTGCCAGTGGTGATCTCCGCTGGACTCTCATGGTTCGATTTCCCTGTCTTCACAGTGTGATGGATCATCATATACCATCCAAGAGACAATTAGATACACCTAATTCACACAAGATATTACCACACAGCTACCAGTGACCGGTCAACAAAACGGCCTTAAGACTTAACTCCACCCTAAAGCCGACCCTTTGCTATTTGCTTTTCAGCGATCATTCTTGCTTAAGCTCTTTCTCTTATTAACTCAAGCGTTTGTTTACAGCTTTTGAAGACTACCTACTCAAGTATGAATTGAAAGGTTGCTGCGGCTTTCCGAGGTGAGAAATTCAAAGCGACCTTTTCTTCTCCGCTCTCATCATTAAAGTACGCTTTTTACTCTGGGCCAATTTCCTCCCAAGCTGCATTTCCACGATGGCGATATGGCCACTAATATTAATATCGCCTTTTTCCTTCGTACTACCACTTTTGGAGAATTAGTCCGGCTACTGTCCGCTAAGAAGTTTCTCGCATACCCAGATGAGATTGATTCGTCGCTGTTGAAGAAAGGTGTTCGTCGTGACGATTCAGAACAAAAAAATGGCTCGGCCACCCCCAGGTCAGAGAAGGAGGAAGACCAGAACACAGCAATCCATAACGGCAGCCACGAGGAAATCTTCCTAGTAGATTGGTATGACCCAGATGATCCAGAAGTAAGTACTTGGTTGTCCGGCCTTTAATATAGTGTAGCTTTCTAATACAATGGCCCTGGTATCAGAACCCTCGTAATTGGCCTGTTGTGTGGAAACACGCGATGATGTTTCAGCTGTGCGTTCTCAACTTCGGCGTCTACATTGCAAGCTCTATCTACGTGCCTGGCGAGCCAGACCTTATGGAAGAGTTTGATGTCAGTGTAATCGTTGCCACCCTAGGACTCTCCCTTTTTACCCTGTAAGCCAAATGCCCCCTTTTAGTGAGTCACCCCTCCTTACTGATATCTCGCCTTGACGTTGCTAGTGGGTATGGCGTCGGCCCTATGCTATGGTCGCCCTTATCCGAGATGCCAAAGATTGGACGCAGCCGCATTTTCTTCTGGACACTCTTTGCGTTTGTTGTATTTCAACTACCGGTCGGCTTCGCCCCGAATATCGCTACCTTTCTAGTCTTTCGTTGGGTGACGGGCTTCTGTGGCAGTCCATGTCTATCAACTGGGGCAGGTACCATCGTTGATCTATATGACCCAGCTTTTGTCTCATACTTGATTTGCATCTGGGGAACGGCCGGGACTTGCGGTCCGGTATTTGGTCCAATAATCGGCGGATACCTGGCTCCAGTGAAGGGTTGGCGCTGGACCATTTGGGTCGTCACTTTCCTCTGCTCCGCGATTCTTATCTCCATGTTTTTCTTCTTCCCCGAAACCAGTGCGCCAAATATTCTCTACAACAGGGCCAAAAGATTCAGGAAGGCATCCAGAGACGACCGGTACCGAAGTCATTCAGAGCTTCACGTCCCAACCACTAGGGATCATTTAGTCAATCTAGGCAGGGCTTTCACGCTTACTTTCTTCGAGCCTATCGTTCTATTAATGGACCTGTACGCCGGACTGCTATATGGTGTCCTATTTATCTGGTTCGAGTCGTTCCCCCTCGTCTTTGGCGACATATATGGGTTTAATCCTGGCGAGCAAGGACTTGTTTTCCTTAGCATCTTGGTCTTCGCTCTGATTTCGCTGGCCCTTTTCTTACTGTGGATAAAAACAAACATAGCTAAGGAATTCAGTAAACCGGGCTTCAAGCCTGAAATGGTACTTCCACCAACATTTGTCGGATGCCTTGCCTTTCCCATATGTCTCTTCTTTTTCGGCTGGACCGCACGCGCCAGTATTCATTGGATCGTTCCTGTCATCGGATCCGGTCTCTTCTCTATCGGAGTGGTCACCTTGTTCAATTCATTGTTCAACTACTTAGGTATCTCATATCCTCAATATGCCGCATCCATTTTCGCAGGCAGTGCTCTTTTCCGAGCCTCGTTTGGTGCTACCTTCCCACTCTTTGTAAGCTAGGACCCCTTCTCCTCTTTGCTGTAGCTAACGAGAAACTGTGAACAGGCACGCCAACTCTTTAAAACACTCAGTATAGGTCCTGGGAATTCTCTGCTTGGCGGAATAGCCGTACTTTTCATCCCAATTCCATTTATCTTCTATAAGGCCAGTCTATAAAAACCTCCAGGGCCTCCAGGATTCTGATTATAACTAACTTGCTATTAGTACGGCTCAAAGATCCGGCACAAGAGTAAGAATGCTCGGCATGATGTCTAAAAGAGGTAACACGGCACAAGACGAGATATTTGAAAGGATTACTGCTATTATAGGAGCACTTTGCTATGAAATACATGTTCATTCTTTGCAACTGAAGATGTTGCAATATATTTAAGGAACTTATACGGTTACAAAAGCATGAGAGCTGTATGTGGAAGGCGAAACGAGACAGTCTTTTATAAGATTAGTAGAAATTAGCTGCATACTAGATTTTAATTAGATTACGCAGAAAGCAAGACAATCACTAGACCTATTTCCTTGGCTACTTTTGGGCTTAGGTAGCCTTTAATTACTAGAAAATCTGTGTCTCTAGCGTAGCCGATCAAATAGCCATTTCGCTTCGTTTGAAGTCGTAGAACTTGCATGACCAGCCCAGTAATAGATGCATATCTAATGAATACTGCCAAGCTTCCAATACCTAATTAGTATCGCCTGTGCGCAGATACACGCTAATTAGATTATCACCTTGCGATACAGAACACCGTTAGGGTGTTATGGCAGCACTAGAAGACTACCGCAGGTATTTCACGACCGGGTTTTATCATCAAGGCTTAAAAAAGATTGGCGAGTTAGAACCCCCACAGTTTTAAAAACCAGCTGCGAGGGCTTACTCCTCATATCTCTTCGAATTCTTAACTTTGTATTAAAATCCTTCCTCTTGGTCTGCGAGGAAAAAAGCTCTCTAAATATATCTGTATAGAAAAATATGGCGTCTCTACACGTCAAAAAAGATGATTATGCTAGCCATACGCATCCTTCGGATCTATTGATTTACAACGTGAAGATATATTTCAGAATTCAAGGAATATTTTGATCAGAACTATTATAAATAATTAGTAATATGTTGCGGGAGTGAAAAAGCCTGGCTAACTGGTTAAAAACAACAACTAAAGGTATGGCTTTATAGCCGGACTAAAGACCGGAGATAGCCACCGTACTGTTTGACTACCCACACTGCCCCCTATAATATTAGAGTCGAAATAATGATGATTAGAATACTATATGCTACCACCAATGCTACCTACAGGGAAGCTGGGTTTTTGACCTAAATTTGGAGATACAGTCGCAACAGCCAGAAGATGCGGAGTAGCCTCTCCTAAGTTGCAGGGTAGCTAATACGAGAAGGACTCAAAATCGATTCCTATAATTACTCCGAGTCATTGATCACCATATTGACAGCGTCTATAAGCAAGGACCACAGCTCACGGGCCATCGGTTCACGGGCCACATCGCCCAACCCCTCTAAATGGCCTTGTACACCGACTATCTCTCCAACTGTCATTTATAAATATTTGACCAATTCTCGTTAGAATTTAATTTTTTTTTTTTTATTATGTTTATTTTTTTTTTTTTTCTGGCCATTATACTAAAAAGCGCTTAATTGCGTACGCGGGCTGCGCTTCGAGCTTTAATGCTCGGAATGCCTGTCTATAAAACGTTTTGCAAATAAAACATCCCACGCACCACCCTTCAACGCCGCCTCGCTAGCATACCCACCCGAAAAAAAGTCAATATTAACCGGCAAGTCCTATCACCATATATAAAAAACAAATTAACTCGCTAAGCCATTAGCTAAGCTAAACTAAGCTTTGCCCCGGCGCTTGTAAAATTTAAAAAAATAGCCTAATAAATAACTATTATTTTAAAGTCTTTTCACACTTTAAAAAAATTTTAGCATTAACACTTTTTAGCTAAAAATTTAAATATTAAATTAATAAAGTTTAAAATTATTAATTATAGCCGCGTAAATAGCGCTATAACGTTAAATATTTATATATTTTTCGATAAATTAAACGCGCCGTAAATCTAAAATATCTTTTTTAAACGCTTTTTTAACTAAAATAAAATAAATATCGGCTAAAACGTTAAAAGCGATTATTATATAATTACCGAAACTTTTAGTAATATAACTTTTAAAAAAAGCATCGAAAAAAATAAATAAATAACGGCATATAAATATATTAACGTTGCTAATATAATACTTCCGTTATATATAATTTTTAAAAGCAAAAACTTTTAAATATAATAATTTCCGAAAAATAAAATAAGCTTACTTAACGATTAACGGTTTAAAACGTCGTTTAAAAAATAAACCAATAATACTATCGCTTTAATTTAGCTTTAAAATATTTTTATTTTATATATATAAAAAGCTTTTAATAACGTATAAATAGTTTTAATTTATAACGGTTATAAATTATACGTTATAAACGATTTTTTTTTAAAAATGTTTAACTAATAAAATATAAATAACTAATTATAAACTTTACTATAATTACGTTTTATAAATATTAAATATTAAAATTTTCGGCTTAGTTAAAAAAAAGCTTAAAATTTATTTTTAATAATATTTAAATATAACGGTTAAAACTAAACTTTTAAAAAAAAACATATTATAAATTTATCGTTAAGCTAAAAATAACTATATAACTTTTAAAATTATTAAAAAAGCTTAAAAAACGGCTAAAATATAGCTAAAAAATCGTTTTAAGCCGTTATTATTTAAATATATAATATTAAAAAATAAAAATATCGCCCGGCTACAGTTTAAAGCATTTGCTAGCTTAAATAAACTGGAATCGCTAGATTTTATCGCTAAATTAGTTAAAATACTTATTAAAACACTCGCAAATAGCTAAGCATTTTAGGCCACTACTCGGAAATTAGCTATTACCGACCTTTCTTTTAAAATGCCTTCGCAATAGCTATTCACTTAAAAAGCCAACAAAGCTTTAAACTAAAAAGCCAGCAAAATAGCTAAATTAAAGTCCCAAGTAGACTATTTCATAGCCAGGCTAAAAATATTAAATAAGCCAAAGCGTACTAAAATAAAGCTATTACCTAGAGAGAATTTTAGGACCATAGCCAAAGTCCGCGTAGTACGACGGAAGCTAAAGAATAAAGATAATTATAAAAACGAGGCTAGCGATTGCGATGTGCTAGGAAAGCCAGAAACCATCGTTTTAGAGGATTTAGAGGCTTTAAAGGCAGAATCATGCATTATTGTACGTACTGGGCCAACAACTAGGTCAAAGCGATAGATATTGGCCATATAAATGGCTTCAACAACATGTGTGCCGTCTGGTGGGATGGGGCCGGCCAGGTGGCCCGTGAACCGATGGCCCGTGAACTGTGGTCCTTGCTTATACGAAATGAAAGACAGCTCCGAGTTATCCAACCAGAAATTTTGCATGGGAATGAAGGTCGCCAATCAGGATTACGGAACCTATGTTGGTGTACCTGACGATCACAGTCCTGATCGTCGCACTATTGAACCAAATAATTCCAGAATAATCTCTACCATTGCCTAAAAACCGCAGGTCTTTGCTTCTGATTTGTTTAAGGCTGGAGACGCTTGATGTTTTTGCCATAATATACTACGCCAATTCACTCGTTCTTGGTCGCACGGCCCTATCACATGGTGTTTATAATCGCTTACCATCGTGACTCTCAAAATTGATAGCATGGGTGAGGAGCAACGTACCATCGAAGGAGTCTTGGCGAACCGCTAAACAATCAATATTGTGGAGTCTATTCGTACCAGCGTGACAACAGAAACTGAAGCGATGCATACTATGATAGCACGGATAATCTTCCACGGGTGGTCCGCGTGATCAGGATATCGCGAAATCACGAGTCTAGAGTCGAGTGAAGATGTCTGCTAGTACGGACCAGGCAAAAGAAACAGGGATTATAAGTTTTATGTAACCCTACTTGCCACCTACCTAATCGCAGAGTTGCATGCGGCTTATCAGGTACTTCCTAATACGTAAGGTGCTTAAATATATCAGAGACGGCCCTCGGCGACTGGCTCTATCAGGCTATCCATTCTGCGCCCTCTATGGTGATGGTAGCTTTTAGGCAGGTAATGGCGTGTTCTACTCGGGCTGATTGCATGCAGAATGGCTTTGCGATTGCTATATCGATCCATTCAACCCGTATACCAAAACACTTTCCAATGATGGCTAGACTACGAGGCAATACCATAGTTGAGAAAGAGTATATATGGCCAAGAGGTCAAGCCAAGGAGCCAAGCTAAAGGCCAAGATCTCTTGTTGTCTTGGTTATCAATCGTCTCAGCAAGCAGATTCGAGAATATTGGTATCGGAGGGTTAGATCTAGGCGCGCTATGTTCGTCTCTACTACCGCTCCCGCCATCCTGGCGCTGGTCAGTGCCGCCTTGGCATTGCCTTCCTCCGTGCCAATGGCCTTGTTCGAGGCCGTGGACTCTGCTCCCAAGGGCTGGAATATGGATGGCGCTGCTGCCAAGGACGAGGTTATCGAGCTCCGAATCCACCTCGCCAAGCAGAATGTAGCTCAGTTCCAAGAGTTGGCACTCAACGTATGTTAGCTCCAGTCTAGTCGATCCTTAAACCTTCATCAGTGTCGCTGGAGATGGCGCTTTGCAAAGATAGAAGCACCTTTTCGATCGAGTGTTGTTCACTTCAGGTTGCTTTGGCACTATCGTGGTCCCAGTGACGTGGGATATGCATAATTGCTCCAGATATTGCATGATTCCCTGAGTCCTTGGTTCTGGGTAGCTAGATATATGTCACTCATTGCGCCCCTACTAGCTCCATAGGGCTGAGAGCTGACCGAATTTAGATTGCTACCCCCGGTCACGAGCAGTATGGAAAGCACTTGACCGTGGAGCAGATTGATGCCATTGTCGCTCCCTCGGCCAAGTCCATGGATCTTGTATTCCAATGGCTTGGCAACTACAGCCTTGCGGATGGTGCTGTTCTTAATCCTCGCAAAAATATTGTCAGGGTCAACACCACGATCAGCCAGGCTGAGACGCTCATGGGAGCTGAGTATAACACTTACAGTAACGTCACCCTCCACTTCTTGCACTGCCGAAATGCCACACTGACGGATATCAGCCAATGCTGAGACCGGCAAGAAGGCCTCCAGGACACTCAATGTTCACATTCCTAAGGTTCTCATTGGTCATATTGACGTGATCCAGCCCACGACCTTCTTCGGATTCAAGAAGCTCATCCCTTATGTTCGCCCAAAGTCTGAGATTAGCCCGCTGGTTACCTACACTACCCCTACAACCCTTGCTTCCTTGTACAAATTCAACGGCATCTCGGCCTTGACCAACGGCATCATGGGCATTGCTGGTTTTATTGGCCAGTGGCCAAGCAAGACTGATCTTACCACGTTCATGAGATCCTTCACCATCTCTGGCTTTGGAAACTCCGCCCAGACCTACACTTGCACCACTGTCAACGGTGGCTCGTGCCCAACAAACCCTACCGGAAACAATATCGGTATTGAGGCCAACTTAGATGTTCAATACGCCCGTGCCATCACCAGTGATATCCCCAACGTGTTCTACTCCACTGGTGGGAACGATGACGATATCTACGAATACCTCTCCGAGTACATCTTAGGTCTCAGCGCCGCCCAGCGCCCCAACATCATCTCCGTATCGTATGGCGGTGACGAAAGTGAGGTTGCCTTGAGCGTGGCTGATGCCACATGTAATCTGTTCTCTGAGCTTGGTTCCGCCGGTGTTTCGATCGTCTTTGCATCTGGCGACTCTGGTGTTGGTGACAGTTGCACCATCAACGGCAAGAATGCCTACCAGCCCGACTTCCCCGGTGGTTGCCCGTGGGTGACCATGGTGGGCGGCACGACTGGCACGACCTCCGAGTCCGCCTGGGTCGATGGTGGCGGTGGCTTCTCCAACTACTTCGGCCGGCCTTCGTGGCAAAACACAGCCGTTACCTCGTGGTTGTCCACGAACAAGGACGGTAATACGGCCTACTACAATTCCTCTGGCCGCGCCTACCCCGACGTGGCTGCTGGGGCTACTTACTTTGAGATCGTGTACGGTGGCAGCGTTGGGGCCGTTGATGGCACGTCTTGCGCGGCTCCCACATTCTCCAGCGTCATTCAGCTCGTCAACTCCAACCGTATCGCCCAAGGAAAAGCTGCTCTTGGCTTCCTAAACCCCTGGCTGGTATGTAATGCCGGAAGAGCTCTATGGGGTCCCTTGCGGCTAACCTATATGACATTATAGTACAGCACCGCTTCCACGGCTTTGAACGACATCACCAGTGGAAAGATTGGCGGCTGCAGTACCATCTCCAACGCCGGTTTTACCGCCGTCTCTGTAAGTCATGTCGCACTTCCACTCAAAACGCTACCGCAGACTACCCCTGCTAACGTGACCTCGTCTCAAGGGTTGGGATCCCGCCACCGGATGGGGAAGCCCGAATTACCCCAAGCTTCTCTCGGCGGGTCTGGCTGTCTGAGGGTAAGGGTGAGCAGACTGCTAATATGGGTAGATCCATACCGCTACATGTTGGTTGCTGTGGTTATTGGACCCTTAGTATTAACGATCGTATATTACAGTAATTAGCGGGAGTAATCTTTTGGACAAATCAGTTTAAAGTCCTGATCTCATCAATAATACTTGCCTCCTTCTTGCAATGAATTGACCGTGAATCCAACAGGAAGCAGTTGGGCATTGAAACCACTCCCTAGTTCTACATAATGATCCCCTATGATTCTACTTTGCAGATCGCTCAGGCAGGTCTTCCATCACAGCCACAATGCGAACCGTTGTTGGGCTTCGGATTTCTTCGTCTGTGATATGTCTAAGTACGCTCAGCCTTTGCTCGTCAAGAGGTGAGTTTTATACTTCCACATACTCCCCCATTGCGTCCTCCGTCGCGGCGCGTTGGCTCTTGTGGATCGCCTTACAACTCAAACCCCTCAAATACTTATGGGCCTCTCAGTCTGAGGGCCTCCACACATCCTTCATAACCACCCTCACCATATCGTCGTCGCCGTAGATGAAGACCCCAATACCGATGAAAACACCTGTCACAACTCCAGAGCCGTGCACTTATTCCTTACCGATTTCAGAAACCATGGCGCAGCGCACAGCGGCCACAATCGTGACGTCTTCGTGGGGATATACAAATGCAGTAAAAATATTCCGGGACGGCAGTAGTGCAATAATGCGACGCCCAAACTCATTATCTACTCGATTGTTGAAGATATTTAACGTCATGTCACATACAAGGAAGCACTGTACAAGGTAGCGTCTAACATCTCGAGTATATAAGCAGGTCTTCCCGCCTCTCTCAGATGGACAGATACACTAAATTTGACGCTCATATACCTACTATTTTACTGTCGCTGATATGCCACGGTCATCGCGATACACTAGGAGGGCTTTCCCCGTAGCAGAATAAAATAGGATATGATGCTATTCTAGACGCCGCGGTTTCCATTTCTTAATAGAATATCTTTGTTCAAAGGTGTCTTTTTTGCTCTGTGATTTCCCAGAACCTCCCATAACTGTAGGATATGGTGTCGTAACTCGCTTCGCTCGATATAGGCCTTATTGACTTAATTGTCAAATCGCATGATAGTAAAATCTAAGAGCCGCGCTAAGGGAAATGTGGCTGTAATACATAGGGTGATAGCTGGCTTTTTGATGCCAGTCATCGCACCCACTGAGTATTGGTGGTGGCTCGTAATTTAATAAATTCAATGATTACTAGATATTGTCAACAAAGCGTTCCCGGTATTGTATCTTTTTTATATCACAGAAACATAGGTTCGTCGATACATCAAGCCTAGCTTTCCTGGAAGCAGAAAGACGCGGTACATGGAAAACCTCATTTCGAACTGTTGTAGACCAATCACGCATACCGGCACAGCCAAGTAACACAACCAGGCAGGCCCGGAGCTCAAGCAATCACAGCTCTTTTCGAGTGTAGAAGATCGGCTCTATAAGACAATGATATAGTTGATTTCTATAACAGAATGATTAACTAGACGTAATTAAAATTAAAACGCAGCGAGTATCATTTATGCTATGTTCGATGCAGATAAAATTAAAGAAGCAGCTAATAATTTCAATCAATCATTTTTATATATTTCCTCTGAGAAATATAAAGTGCACCTGTACTGCAAGAACTATATTACAACGCTATTACTTCAAAAATAAAAATGAAAAGAATAAATAAACGATCAAAACAAACGAAAGAGAAAAGAAAATGGAGAACGACCTACAGAACCAAAACCCACCTTTGACTGTTAATTACTAGGGGTCCAGTAATGTAGAAGCTGAGGATCCTGTTTGTAAGCAGAATGTATCTATCCGAACTATTGCATAGGTGACATTCGAACTCGATACTCTCTCCTAAACATAAGGCTAAGGAGGAGAGGGATTGGCGCGTACTACTTCGCTGTCTAGCCTCAGACTCACTTTCATCCAGGTGCCTGATACCGGCCTAGATACCTCGAGAAGTAGCACATACATAACCTACTATGCCAGGGTCCCATTGCTTTTTACAACACGCTCCCATATCTGATCCGTCTCCTTATATTTCGTCTCATCAGGAATGTGTTTTCCTAATAGTTCGCATCATTTATCTATTTAGGTCCTCGTTCTTCTTCACCTCAACCATTCCTTCCACTCCACACCCTTCTTAGGTCTTTACCACTACGGCCCGTCATTTCCACCAAATCTAAATACTGTCATAACAACCAGCATACAAGTATCAGGTGGTCGGTTAGCTCAGTTGGTTAGAGCGTCGTACTAATAATGCGAAGGTCATGGGTTCGACCCCCATACTGACCAATCTTCGCATTGGCTAGTAACATTGTGGGTTCAATCCCCACGAAATTTAATTTTTTTCGTGTATTTTTTATTTTATTTTACACACACCTACTAGCGTCCGAACACTCAGCCTATTTCAGTATAACGCACAAAAAATAAAGGCACGGCGCCGTACAAGGAATGCGGGTTATATACAGCCCTATAAGTTCGAAATAGTAGGTAAATGTTAATTAATTATATATGGCCTGACCATGCCTCATCCCCCTAAGAGGTTTGGGTCCATCTAGGTAGCGCTGCTTGACGTTAAACAATAACAATCAACCAAACAATCCAACTCCGCAATATCGCGCTATGTAGTAGACGAAGTTGTGTTTAACGGACGCGGATTAATAAAGGCTCCTCAGTAAAGTAGACATTTAACGCCCTCTTGGTAATTCACGATAATTAGGTAGGAGCTAGTATCGAAAACTATTTTATTAGTCAATGTTCGATATTGGAGTCTCCTCCCCTTCACCTTTCGATTGAAGCTTTGGGCATTGTGTTATGGACTAATACAACACTTAGGGAGAGACGTATAGGTCCATATAAGATACCTCATGGTCTGCTCATCAATTCAAATTGTATTCAAATTTTGGGTTAGAGCAGGTTACATAGTGAGCATAAATACGTACAGTCGAATGACTTCCAAATACCGCCCATGTATTTGGTTTACATTTTATCCCTTGTTTAAAACTAACATAAGCTCATATACTTCAACTTTAAATCGATGCCCTATAACCAACCAGATATACCGCATGCTAAGATTCGCTAGACGACACGTTTCTAGTTGGAACTTGGTCTATCGCTCTACGAGTATCATGAAACAAATCATAAACACACACACACACACACACACACACACACACACACACACACACATTGTTGCCGGATGCTCCTTCAATTGAGAGCTTGCATAGTTAATCTAGCCGCTCCTAGCGGTCTCACCACACCATCTAATCCGGCATTGAAATACTCGATATATCACAATAAATCGCACTTGTGCCCCAAATATTTTAGTGATTCGCCACCTGCTGCTCTATTCTTCCCCTATCATGACCAAGTCGCATGTACACTTAGTTATGGTACCGACAAGCCCCCGGAGATTCCGTTCGGAAGCGCCTGCCGAAACCGACCATCCAGATCTAGAAGATTCGGGCTTTGTCTAAAGTTAATTTACCACAATTTAGCTTGCCACGCATCGGAGGGGTTAGGGATAGTGACAGGCAATAACACTACCACGCAGTGAAGCGAACAGATATTTAGCCACTCAAGCTCTGCGATACGTACGTGAACATATGCAACGCGGCGTTTTGGCTATATTATTCCCAGCTTCAGCTGCAGACCGGCGACTTGATTTTGGGCACCTTCTTGTCCTACCGCTTAGTATTCAACATGGCACACGAAAATCTATCTTGTTAGAGGTTGTGGCATTTGTCAACCGGGCTAACACACTAATTCCGAGATTGGTAGTCACAATACAAGGAAATGGGGAAAAGTTCATCTGATCTATGGCGTATTAAAGGGAAAAAGTAACCGAGCGCGAAAGGCTAACGCTCGTCGCTACTTATTGATGATGAAAGTGCTAAGCAATCAACTAATTAAAGCGAATAACTGACCAGACTTAGATTTGAGGTCAGATGTATCGATAGACTGATTGGTTATATATTCTCACAGTCATTTTCTGGATATGTTCTAATCTCAGTACATGATTATCAAGAGTTCGTAATCAGGGCCCACGTAGAGCGTACCTAGAGATCTTCCAAGAGCTCATATAGTCTATTGTATGCGAAAAGGGAATATGAGCGGGTTCTTCTCAACAATGGACCGAGCCCGATACTGTAACCATGGATCTAGTAGCAGCTAGGCAATCATCAGCTGAATAACTGGAAACCGAAAATAATAATATCGCATAGCATTGGTTGGTCGCTACCCATGTCCCGAAGAAATTTAACGAGAATGGGAATATTAAGGAGAAAAGAAAAGGCTCGCGTGACCCTTCAAAATGATCACAAGCCGCACCAGCAAGATATCAGAACACACTCTTTCAAAGCTGGAAACAGTTACGCAACAAGCCGAGGTGAGGTCTAATAGCAGGCAGACACTGCTTTTATTAATTCATGCGTGTAATGAAGAGACGTCAGAATGTACACAAACGTCTCGGGGAAATACCAAAACAGGTAGGAAGAGGCGTTGCCCGAAAATCATATATGCAGCGGAAGTAATGTAGCGTTTATGAGCACAGGGGACCGGATAACCTCTAAAGTGGGCATGCATGGCGTTTTCCCCACCTACTAACAACATCGTCGACATTTCAAGACATGCATAGGTTCCGAGTTCAAAACACTAGCTTTAGACCCGAGAGCGTGGCAGGCTAATGCGGGTACCACAAGAACGACGAAACGCCGAGGTGGAAGGAATGCGTGGTCCCTATCATATGTCATGGCAGTGTAGTACTGAGGGACAGCGCCACAAAGACGCAATGGTAGAGATGTATGAGACCATGAATATAAGAGGGTTGGAAATACTCGGAAGGATGCAGTGACGTAGGTAAGGAGTAGCAACTGCGCAGTTCGGCGATGCTCCAGAAGACAAGATGCGGACATTGCTCTCCCAATGGCTCCTCAACCCGCCCTCTCCCATACCTCACACCTGACGGCTCCGCCGTGCCAGTTGTACACTAGGAATGTAAAATGATTCGGAAAACGTGGGCGAGCAACGATCTCGTTCCTCTTACCATGCCACAAATTCGGGAAAGCGTGGAATATGACGGGGCCTCTGAATCTTCGATTCTCGTTGGTTAACATAACGTCACAGCTTCCAGAAGCCATGTGATGGCCTTAAGAAGCATAGCATAGCACAGCGAAGCGGAGAAGCATGGGTGATCCAGGCCGTCGGGTCTAAAGAACCACAACCCCAGTCCCAATGTCGAAAAGGGAGAGGAATATGCATACGTCAATGTGATAGAAAGGTTCAAGAAATATGACTGTGGATAAGCTAATGAAGCTCCAAAATGCTTTTCAGGGTCCTGATGGCCAAGTCGGAAACCTCCCATACGAATCATGATCGACAGACCGGACTAGGTATGTAAAGGAACCTCAAACAAAGTCACCTGCTATATGCTACCTAGCTCGATCGCCTCCATTTCAGAGACGGGGATAAACGGAGCGTTTGACTGTTTTGAGGGTTCGCTTAGCGACGACGCGGTTGGTTATATGCTATTTAGCTGGGTGGGAGGGGGCATCCAACACGTGGTTGTGGCAGCTCATCAGACCTCCCACTCGCACAGGTACCTGTGTTATCGCTTCAAAACGGAGTATAAATTTAGCAGATAACGAGCGTAGGCTTATTAGTAAGATCCCTTTTTCAAAAGCCTTAAGATGTGGGGTGAGAGTCGAAATAATTCCCAATCCTTCGGGCTAGATCTGTTAACAGAGTAAGGTCCATACTCCGTATGCATGCTGAGATTTTCACGGCGCTTCACCACATCGTCACCCTTGGAAATATGCCTGTGCAGCCAAGCTAGTCGGGAGGAAGAGTGAAAATGACCTAAGATCCTGTGCAACGCCGGCGGAAATTATCCGGGTATTGCTATGATGACAGCGAGAGACTCTAAAAATCTTTTTCCTCTAGCATCCCCTAGTCGTTTAATTGTATTTGGTGATTATTAACACCAATACATGTAGGAAATTGAATTATCACTCATGTAATTGGACTCTATGTTGGTTAAGTATATAAACCCAGTAATAGGGCCGAGACGGTTAGATTAAGAGCTGGTTATGCGGCGAGGTTGCAAACTATAGTGAAGTCCCGTGAAATAGTATTGCGCTTCATATCTGTTACCGTGATGCGTGGGGGTGCTCATAAGCCAGTGGAAGACATATCATTAGCGGAGGATCATCTGTTAACGCCTCGAAGACTAAAGCCTTGTGAGGCGGCGGCTAAGCAAATTATCGCTATTGAGGGGAACATGGGGGTTGTGTAGATCCATGTAGCGACGTTGAAAAACGTTGGAGAGTACCATCGGAAAAGGAAGCTGACAAGGGCGGCTTATTCATCATCGTGCGGGCATCAATGTATCGCTTTCGCAAAATATCGCTCCTTGGGGGTAAGCAGGTGATGGAATTGATTGCACGAAACCCCCCCCCCCCCCCCCCACGCGGTCCTGAGGTTTCAAGTCGGCTTGACACACGTTTTTGATAGGTATTTATGGATTGCTGATATCAGACGGAC
This sequence comes from Xylariaceae sp. FL1651, assembly GCA_025201745.1. Classification (NCBI taxonomy): domain Eukaryota; kingdom Fungi; phylum Ascomycota; class Sordariomycetes; order Xylariales; family Xylariaceae; species Xylariaceae sp. FL1651. The sequence continues at coordinate 50,257 of MU624270.1, forward strand.
AGGTAGGTTAGTGTCGCAGACGCATACGTGGTCGCCGAGCTTTTCGGTCAAACTTTGTGAATGGGTTGGATGAATTGGCTGAAAATAGGGCTGTTGGTAGTATCGCATCACCATCATCATCATCACAGCTATTCTTGGCATACCTACATTGGTCAGTTATTTCCGATTCGCGCCCTTATTTTGTTTTCTTGGTAAAACTAAATCTGATTTTCTGGTTGGGTGATTGTTTTATTTATGTCTGCGAATCGCATCTTGCATATACGCATGCGAGAGCCTGCCTTGGGGCCCCTTGGGGTAACCTATCCACACCCGATCTTTGTTGTCTGCGGGCTGGCCAGACAGGTAGGCAGGCAGGTAGGAAGGCAGGCAGACAATGGGTCGTAACCATGCCATGTGTTTCTTCTGGCTGCCTGTCTGCGGGAATGCGGCTGGAGCCGGGGAGCCCTGCCTCGGGTTGGTTGGTAGGCACTGCGTACAATTTGATACGAGATGCGACGGTACTTTTGTAAGGTTGCAACCTTGGACAATGTTTCGAAAGTGCCGAATACCGAATGCCGTCACGATATGCGCGGGATTCGTAAGTACTTGACTTTCTGTTTGATATAAACTACCCCTCGATCAAGAGTCAGGTGCGCAGGCAGCTCAGCACATTCGCCGTTCCCATGGTGTTCTTCGGGTGTCTTTGGTGGCAGTGATAGTAGTATAAGAAATGGTACATATTGCGGTTTCGCCAAGCTTAGTCCCGAACCATTGCAGGGGTGGGTTTTCTTTCCCATCGGAAGTGTACATGCGGCGCAGTGCAGCACAGCACATGAAAATCAATGATAGAATATCAGCGGAGGGACTTTCACTGCACATGGCATATGAGACACAAGCAAGCGTTACATTGCGTTTTCAGCCTCGGGTGTCCTAGGTATGTGTATTAACACGATCACAGTTCATGCCGTATAAGTATGGTCTCTGCGTGGTAGGCTGGCAGGCATGCCAGAGGGCTGTGTGGTAGAATTCCAGATGTTGTCAGAAGAGCTTTGAGTCCTAGAAGTCGTTGCGTCTTCATGGCGGCGGCGGCCATGCTGACAGGTCGCAAGCCCGATCCTAGATGGACAAATGCAGCGAGAATGACAGCATAGTTCACGCCGCACAAATTAAATTTGCTTATCAGCCCCCTGTTTATGAAATGATAATCCGGAGAGAGAGATCGCCTCCAACATATGATTTCTGACTAAGGCTCTCTCTTCCTCTCTTATTATAAGTCAGATATGTGTTACTTGTCAAAATCCTTGGAGTTGGCCGGCAGTCAATTAAACATCAATAAGAAAAGCAAACGACAGGTGAAAAGGGAAAAGAGGAACGAAGAGCGAAGAGAAAGCGGGTTCTCCGCGTCTGGTTTGGGTCGGGTGGCTCACATCGTCTCATCTGGGAAAGAATCTGGAAAAGAAGGAAAGCAGGGGGGTCCGGACGGTCGCTCCCGGTCAGCCTAGCGAAGTTAGTCTCATTTCCAGCTACCCTGCAGGTATTTAAAAGTGACGTGATTGTTCGCTGCTGGTGGGCTTCTGATGGGTGATGCCATTATCCCTTTCAAGGTAGTTAAGGTTAAAAATCTCAGTGAAATGAGACATGGGAAGATTTGGGAGATGGGGGAAATGGAGACGCGCGCCCGACGGGACGGTTGCTGGAAACTGTACCTTATGCACTGAACCACAGGCCACAGCACAGTACCTTACCTAGGTGCTGCTGCCAGCTGCCACTACACTGTGCACTGTGACGCTGAAACTGGCCTCCTTCGCCGTACAAGTAGGTTGTCAGGTACTTACAGTACATACTTACTCACCAGGTCTCCTTCTTTTAGAGCTTGCATTAGCCCTGCAGGAGAGACGGTTCGAGGGCAGCTCAGGGCAGCCCGATATGGACGCGCTTTAATACATATACTGTATTCTGCTTCTGGCATTGTGCGAACACAGTGAGGATCGCAGAAGCTGCATTAGCTTGAGATTCGAAGTTCGAAGCTCGAAGCTCTTCCTCCTCCCCACCCCCCTACGCCGCATATCAGACTGTCGGTACATGCACTACAGCATCAATAACCAGGAATTAAAGAGTCGCAAACCACCACTCCGCTTTTACTCTGTCGCCCTATAAGGTACCTACCCTACCTTGCAAGTGTGACTAATGACGATAATACGTAGTACGAAATCGTGATTCAGCGCCTTCTTCATGTTGCAGTAGTTGATCCCGAAAATCCGGATGCAAATGGAGGGGACTTAACCTTACCTGGGAAACAAAAGTAGAGGAAGCGTAGCATAAGGAGGTAGGCAATCAATGCAATGCAATGCAATCAATTCCGTGATCACAAAAACGTCCGATATGGAAACAGGTGAGGTGTGACAGCAAACCATTACTAGTAACCGATCTGATCATCATTCATTCTCGGGCACAACACGCACACCCAAACGGATTCCTACTCATTTGGTCTGTCCATTCGTAGCTCGGCAACATTGCGTATCTCATGACTTCGATTCCGTTGGGTTATGAAATTAGATGCCTAAGATCTGGGCGTGTGGTAACGCGACCAGACCCCATCCTATACATGCCAACGGGAAGGGTCAATCAATACAAAAAGAAAGAAAAAGAAAGCACAGAAGCCATTATCGAGATATGGGACACCACATGATTCTCCTTTCCTCCCACATGTAGGGAGGGAGGGGACCGATCCCACCAACCCCCACGGCTGTCTCAATCGATCGTGTTAGAAGGGATGAAAAAGATTGTGGTCGCCGAATACTTGGTGGGCATTCACCCGGCGAACAAATGAGTTTGCGTGGTGCACTATCCGAAAATTTGTTTGCTCTCATCCGCAATGCCAGAAAGGCGCTGAAGCGTGATCGTTTGGCTTTGAAAAAGAATACGGTGTGGTCTTCGAACTCGCAGAAGCAAACAAAAGGAGACATGTCAGAACCATAAGTGAGATTGTACACATCTAGGCTTCGAGATTCCCGAGGCCGGGCGCTGCCGTGGCTTTTGGTACCCGCCTGGGTTCTCCGGCCCGGATGCCTCTCAAATTGCACCCGAGCGAGCCGACCTGATCACATCACATTAATAGAAAACAGTACAATTGATAATATGATCCATCGTGTTAAAACTATCGTATCGGCGCTGTGTAGCTACCATACCTGTCTGTAGTGTAGTGTACATTCTAAACATTGGGGTATCGTCTACCAACCTGGTTCCAGCCCAGCGTGTTCAATGTGACATAGCTGAAACCCCCGAAAAAACAAGAATCAAAGATGTAGTGCGAGTACTTAAACACGCACTACACAGAAAGATCTACCCAGTAAGTACCGCCAAAAAGCAGTACAAAGTCTGAAATATAAGAAAAGCCTGTTCCAAATCCAATGAGTACAACCTTGACCGCCCTCTCGTAAGGGATCCCCGTGGAGGGTTCGCCAGTCAGATAGACGGAGATAACAAAAGAAATGTAAAAATCCAAGTCTATATGCGATTGCCCTTTTCCCATCCAACCCAGATTTTTGTAGCCCATTCCGAATTTCCGAATCATGTCTTTGCTTTGGCCATTGACTCCGAACCGATATTAAAATGGGAAGTGTAAGATGCGAACCCTAATGAGACATAATGATCAGGGTCTAGAACGTCTGCAATGGCTGCGGCGAACAAAAGACTGCTCCAGGGTGTCCGAGCGAATATGCGAGCGGCGATACTCCAATGTGACTTGAAGCGATCACTATTGTGCGCTGAGTTGGCATCAATCCACACCCTTTATTGCTGCAAAAGACACCATCATGCGAAGCGCACTACCAGTAGCCTATTGTCATCCGAAATCAAGAATTCGAGTATCCATACACCCTAGAAATCGCAATCCGTCTAAATAACGCCTCGTGAATTGAAAGGTCCGGGAAAGATGCACATTGAACATGACGTGGCGCAAATCCTTGTCATTGTAGAGGGCTATTCGCCAACGAGCCGATCGCGGAATTGCGACGTCGTTGTCCAGAGTGCAGTAAATTAAATAGTTGTATCAAAATGGAGAACGGTGAAAGCTGAAATTCAGGCTCGCAGTGTTGTACAATGGCTGTATGCGATAAAGCTAGAGTTGACCGCTCGAATGATCCATGCAGACCCGCTAATGCGAGAAACGCGGGAATGAGAGTCTTTCTAATGAAAAGAGAAACGCGGCTGCTGAGAGCACCTGCGAGATGAACTTGTGTTCAAAGTCCACGAAAGTCATGCTTTATCGCGGCTTAGGAGGCGGGGACGGTTTAGGCACACCGGTTGTGTCGTAGGCACCACGGCCCATGTTCAACATTTGCGACTCTTTAGCGCCCATCGTAAATATTTCTGAAGGTAGTGAGATGAAATAGTAACTGTTTCAACGACAATTGTTAGCATAATTCTAAACATGCACATGAACCCCATCTTATATAATAGCATTGGGCGCATGAATCCCAGTCATATCGACTACTGTTACGGACATGACAGATGATTCGAAACCAAAGTGCCTAGTGAAGGCAACATGACAAAATAGAAATTCGCGGAACATAGGCGCTGGGCTGATGTGCGTCTGACTCACCCTTTTCAGGCAGGGTCCAGCGGACGATGTGGCAGAGACCGAAAAAAAAGAATGCAACGGGCAGGAAGTGGGATGGGATTGGATGTCGATGTCGTGGCAATGCCGCAGGTGCTGGGATCTTAGTCGAATGAGACGCAAGTATCGTCAATCCAGGTTGGGTCCTGATTGTGAGTGCGATTCGCAGGTAGAATGGAGCGCAGTTAATATCTTAGGTCAGCACCAAAGCGTCAACAAGATGACAGCAGGAGATATTATATATATCAGCAATTCCGTGTGTTGCAGTGCAGATTGTTGGATGGTTCTGGTAGCTGAAGCACAGTCAAAACAAGCAGAGAATCTTCTGTCTGGAATCCGGTCTCTTTGTGCGTATGCACGTGTTTGAATCAAAAGTGTGCCGTCGAAGAGCAGTCGTCGCGCAGGTTTCGGGAAGGTGAGATATTATAGGTTTTGGAAATCGTTGTATTGTTGAATTATGCCCAAAGGTCTCGATATTGATATCGCTCGGTGGATATGTCTGTCTGCGAGATGCGGCTTGAGGCTAGTATGCGCAGGTTGGCGAATCGCTAAAAGCAGAACAGCGCTGAAACAAGTAGCACAAGCGCAGATTGTAACGGTGAGATTTGTCGATAGAGGGATCTTGATCTCTCTATTCTTTCTCTACTCAAGAGTCTTAAGACAACAGCAGCAGGAATGCAGGTTGGCGACGAGATGCAAGACAAAAATATCCTCAAACAAGGGAGTGGACGAGAGCGTGGGCTCTTTTGGCAGAGAGACGACTGAGGGTCTAGAGGGAGGAGTGTCTATTATAGTACAAGTAGAGAAGATGGTCAGAGGAATTCCAGAATGTCAGAAACGTGGAAAGCGCCGTTATTTCAACTCATACGGGGTCGCCTAGAGAAAGCCTGTCAACGCAACGGTTGCTGAGTGCTAGGGGGGGCCTACTCGATCGAGAGGACGAGACGGCTTGCAACCGTACCCTTTTTTTTCCATATCCAGGTACTAATGAGGACATTCTCTACGAAGGTACGATGTACACACTAGCCGGCGGAAGGGGTACCCAGTACAGTACATAACCTAAGGTGGTAAGTTAGAACCCAGCGCCAAGGCCCAACTACACCTTCTAGTTGCTGGGTACATCCTAGGCCTGACTTGTACCTTGACTGGTACCGGCACGTTTCTGGTTCCTGGGCTAAACCCGGTGTACCTGCAGGTGCCAGCAGTACGGGCTGACTGTGGGTTCCTGCAACTGCTCATGTACCTCCGCACCCTAGATAGGTACCCACCTGCCAGAGGATCCAGAGAGATGGGAAGAGACTAGGTGAGAGCACAAGCGGACAAGCTCATTTACCAGTCTGTCTGCCCTCAACACTCGCCAAGCAATTTTAAGAGAAGGCCGACGAACCCAAAGAGGTTAGGACGTCATTTTGCCAGATACCCTGCACGGGTTGACGGTCGAGCTAGGCCGCGTGCCTCGTGCAGAAAACACGTTTGGGTACGTACCCCCCAATGCTTCCTTTGAAGCTGAGATCCCTTTGGAGCTGGTAAGGCAATGGATTGTACTCGGTCGCAGATACATTTTAGGTACCGTTCGCGCAATCACTGCCCCTTGATACATCATTATCCCCCAACCCGTGGCAGCAGCAGCCAAATAGATACCTTATCACCCGTCCCGGCATCGAAGAAAGAAAGGAAAATTTTTCATTGAAGCAATAGATGCCCTGCCTTCAATTGAATCTCAAAGCCAATCCTATCAGCTGGGTGCACGTACACACAACATGATGCCGCCCCAAGCCTCACCAGCGTTGTACCTTACGTAGCCAGCTGACGTTACAATGCAATGCAAGAGAGGTAGCATTGTCGCCATCAAGGAAACGCTGGAGTAAGCTACAGCTGAGGTTGATCGATGCCATCATCATATTATAATACTACCAAACCCTCTCATTGTCACTACTAGACTTATAATTAGAGATACGTAGGCACTGCACTAAAACCACCATGCCTAAAGATCGCGAAAACTCAGCAGCCTACCGTACATGGTAGCAGTTTGTAGCCATCAGCCTTCCCGTGGCACTATTGCGTGCATCTACTATAAACGTACAGTATCGCACATGCACATGTCTCCTATTTCCGTCTCTTTCCTGCGACCTAAAGTATTGCCAAAGGAGGCATAGCTTATTATGTAGGTAGGATTTCTGGTGCACCACTGCGTACAGTACGCTACTTTATCGCAGTAAAACGGGTATGTTGGGGGGTGTCATGTAGACACCATACAGGAGGGAGGTAGTCAATAACGCCCTTGTCCAGTAGTTCTTATTAAACTTGGCTTGCAAATCAATGCGTCCGAGAGACCCGAGCGCACACCGAAGCTGCGCCACTTTCGGAAGAAATAGAACATAGTAGAATAAATAAATAAAAAGACCGAACACTTGGCGCATGCATCTGGCTCAAGGATACAAGAAGCTCGAGACGACGTCTCTTACGAAGTTCCTAGATGTCGTGTTATTACTTGTTAGCCACATACTAAATTCTTTAAAGCTAGGGGCAATGATTTCTGGATTGTCATTTTCAGTGGAGGCTGTTTCTGAAGTCTTAGCGCGTCTATCCCTTAGCCTAGCAAGGATCTCTCGTAATCAGGTCAAGGAAGATCCTCTGGCTGTCAAGTCTTTTGGGACACCTTGGGCCCACCCGGTAATCTTCCCCTTGCGCTAAACAAACTCCTATATTCGAATTTTTCTCGAATCCCTTTCTTTTCCTATGCTAGACCCACTCTGGGTGCAGTGGCTTCTATCGTGCAAGCATCCGCTGCCGCGACAACACAAGGCTGGGTCACCGGGATTAGAGCCAGGCCAATTACTTTGTATGGATAAACGAGATGACCGCTCGGAGCCCTCTGATTCTTGATACCTAGCTTTGTTTGAAGGGTACGCCATTAATCACCAACAAAAAAAAAAACAAAAAAAAAAAAACATCTGCTCTGTATAAGCACTTACTCATAACCTATGCCATAGTAGGTGACAAGGTTTTATTTCTGCATCGCTTATCAGCCTAGTGCAGCTTCTCATTCACGCCGTGGAAACATGTCCCGGCGGGGACCCGACCCCGGGGAGTTATCCGAAATCCCCTATTCCCACTTAATCGTCCACACTTCGTACGTGCACGTGTAGATATCTGGTGCTCTAGGTATTTTGATGATGCCTCTAACCCTTGTGTACGATAGGGATGGACATCGTCTCCAAGGTCGCTTTATTATCAAGCGTGTACTGCCTAGGAGCCACACCAGCAGGTTGGTGCTCACCCGTGCAAGAGAAACAGCAATCCCTGCTGCAAGGGCAGCGGAAACGTCAGACAATCTGCAAACTCACCTCGGCGAACCGGCTATATGAAAGGTTAACAGTGCTCCGCAGATCAGCACCCCTCCACCACGCTTCCATGATGGTCGGGTCATCTGTGGGTGTCCGAATTAGGGACTCGGGACAACACTAACCGCGGTCTACTGCAAATCGCAGTGTCTAAGCAGCAGGGTCAAAACAGACATTGGAGAGGCAGACATCGATCCATAACAGTCGCCAGTCAGCGTAAATCCTCTCCAGATAGGTAGGAAAGATACGAATGACTTCTTAATATGGTTGGCCATTGTTCTAGGGTAATACTGCAAGCTGCCAAATTACCGTCTGGAGACCTTTCATACCCACGTGGTTGAAGACGATACAAGCCCTTCCCCGGAGTTTTACAAGCCCTTGAACTAGAGCCTCCAACGCTGAACTTCGCGAGACCTTTGGTTTGCCTAGTCTGCCCACAACACGTGATCTTCGTCTGCGTTGAAGATCGACAGGAGGCACCATAACACTGTCACCGATCCCTATTGGCTGCCAAGCTTGGAGAATTGGCTGACGCCTGATTATCAATAAATGGCCTTGTTTAGCACTGTCATAGCGGAATCAAAATGTGCTGTGCCCAACGAGATCGATTGAACGGGGAATTCGGAAGTATTTGGAGAAGCTCGGGTTTCTCAGATATCTTGCAGCTGCTCCGGGTTGTGCAAGGTGGTACCATAAATGCAGGTGATGGCATTATGACAAACTTGCTGGGCTAATTTTAGGATGTGTTTGAGGAAGTTACGCCTTTGGCTGCAAGTCGGCACTCATTAGTGAAATCGCACTGACTTCTTACGATGGGCTACCTAACCTATCGGGAAAGAGGCTTGGCCTGGCTGAAAATAGCGATCTTAGTTGATTGGTGGTGCCGCATGGCCGGGACAGGCCCAGCAGGATGATTGATCGCATTTCGGCCAGTTAGTTGCGTAGGCATGGTTCTCAAGATTCCACTGGTAGACCTCAAATCTTGCAGGATTTCTGTATCGCTAGTCAAAGTCTCTTCACAAATTCGCCTGTTCAGATGAAGCCATGGCTGGATGTAAATATTGAACATGGCTGAGACAAACGCGCCATCGGGCGTGCACAGCGGGATAATGTCGTATTTTAGCCACCCGTATACTGACTTATTGTATTCGCCAGGATGAATCCCGACAAATTAATATCCGATTCCGAAGAGACGGTTTCATGATAGATGCTGGGCGTCTATAGGACATGGCTCATATTCATTAGACATAGAGTGAATTTGATGCTGGTACCCTGGGATACGCCACGGGTATTGATCAGCTAATCATGCAGCTCGGCAATCTGCGTTGCACTAGAACTTCTGTCTCAATGTGTAAAGATTACTTCATTACCACCGTCTCGCGTGCCGGTTTCTACTTTACCATCGTTGTGTGAATCATCAATTCTTTCACACATCTGATAAGTCACTCACCTAAACCTATTGATGAAACCGATCAATCTTGAAAACAAAGCCAGAGACATTTAGCCTCGAAAGACGTATGCACGTCAGTTGCACTGTCAAGGCATGTTTCAGTCCGTAGGCGAACAGTCCGAGAGAGTCAGTTTTCATGCAAACACTCGAGCAGCCTGACATAGCGATGTATGTATCCCACTTTTCGTCCAACTTTTACAATCGACCTACGCTCGCACCGAGATTGGTGTAACGCATCCTTGAAGCAGAACGAAAAGATATACAAGGCGCATGCTTGCCTGCACGACTTCCTAAGCTGGACAATTCCACGGACGAAAAGTGTCTGAGAAAGGACAACCAAAATGGCGGCAGTCCAGACTCAAAAACGTAGAATGAGGATGCCCATGAGGGTAATGGGACTAACCTCGTAAATGAGTATGAAACATTACCAACTATTTCGATTCATAGACCTCTCACGATATCAGTATTGTGTTTTTTTTTTTTTTTTTTGGCTTGTTTGCCATCTACTGTGCACGGCACAATGCATTCACCGACAGGTTCATGGAGATACGGTACATCAAGCCCTTCTTAGCTACCCTTATTACAGTGCATTGAGATCGCAAAATTCCATTGATCTTCTAGAACAACGCTAAGTAAGCGGCCAAGTGGGGTGCAGTTATAGTGGACCGTTTCACCATTGCCGACAACTTTCCCTTGTTTTGATAATAGCCCCCCTTTTCTGAGTTTATACATATAAATCGGCCTCTGCATACCCTCTATAGCCCAATAGTACCAGGCGACATGTGGGAAACAGACGTAATCGGGATTTGATCCATTGGTTTGAACATTCATGTTAGGATAACGCCGAGGTAGAGTACGTACTAAGGCCCCTGTTTAACTGTGAAATTGTGCAATTGTATAATTCCAAATACAGCTCCTCATAACTGATAAGGTCTTCTAATCGACACATTTTCCCATCCGCCAATCCAATTATCGTATTTGACTAACCAGTCAGGCTATTGTGGATGGTTGGATAGCTAGCAACATTGATCTTCGATCTTAGAGGTCGTAGCTGAAGCTATTGCCCGAAGGATCTCCTCAATTTTCAGTTCAATAATAATCCAGGGATCAAGCCGCATGGTAGAAATAGGCCCATCTCATGGCAAACGCGCGCTTGACAAGGCGGGGAAAGAGAGTTGGTAGGGATGAAAAAATCTTTACCACGACAGGAGACAAAGCCAGCTTATCGGTGACAAGCGGGAATAATAATAAAAAATACTCTATATACAAGGGTAGGCCCCAATGGAATTCTCCGTGCCGACGGCTTCTCCCCGTCGTTGTCTGTCACGCCCAACGTCGATAACTTCGAAATAAACTTCTTTCGCCAATACTAAGGAGGTGAACCCTTAAGCCCTTTTCAAAAGTCGCAGGTTGGTCAGCAGTTAGTCTTTCAAATGTGGCCCCATTTTTCCAGTCTCTACCACATGGTTCTCCACTTTAGCGACGCCTACTCGATCGTGTAATAGTGAGTGGCTTATTGGCTTTCCAACTTCAGCGATGGCTAAAGAGCCAATAAGGACAGCCTTCCAGCTTTGATGCCCGTGCGTACATGCTTACCGTAGACGAAAATAATACGGTGAAACAGCCACGGTCCCTCGCCTTGCGCGATTCGTGAGGCGCACACTATGTTGGCCACACCGTTCTGCAAAAAGTAGCCGCTCCAGTATTAACTAGGCGTTCCAACTTTTCGACAACAATGGTCAAAATCTCTGCGTACTTTGAAGGTGAAAAGTTTTGTTGCGGAACTTTGCCAACTTCCGCGAAATCATCATCTGTCAACTATGACATACTTGAATATCTTATCTGGTGCAGCGATAAATGGCGCCGGAGAAAAAGTAGGAACGGCATGGTTTTGAACCTGGTCTCTCATCGCTGATATCTATGCAATTACCGTCTTATTTCCAATTGACTATTAAAATCGTCTCAAATGTAACATCTGCTATCCTTGTATAGTACTAATCCTACTTGTGCGAGTACTGCTATATAGGAAAAGTTAACCGGAGACCCGAAAGTGCTCAGGAAGGGGTAGTATCCGACACCATGACACTGGAAATCAGGGTGGAGATGTCACATAGCCCCAGTCTACTACGAATTTCCTTTCCCTTACCCAACACATTGTTCGCCCTCTATCCTGGAATGTCTTTCAAATTTAGCCTTGTGCCTTCTATCCCCATAAGCCCTCTGACAAGGCTACCGCTGCAAGGCTGGAGCATGATTGACTAACTAGAGGGTTTGACGAGAAAGGCTTGAGTCGGGGTAGCATGGACCCATTCAAAGCTGACAGCTCGGTGAGCAGCCTTCTGGAGCCTCAACGGGACAATATCCACTCTAGCGCCAGTAAATGCTCAAGGTGATGAGTAAGATCGCATAGTCTCTTAAAAATTTTTCAGTCTGCGATTCGTGGCGTTGTAGATGGATCTATTAGGTGTTCAGACTTCCGGTACGTCCGGCCAATTTCGACGAGTTTCTCCCTCAGCCATTTACATGTTGCACCTAGCAGTGGCTATAAGGCAAGGAACTGGCTGTTCGAAGAGCTCTGGTAGCCGAGGGGCACTTTGTTATTCGTCAGCTCTAGCGTCCACAAACTCGATGTATACCTTATTTCAAATGGTATTGGACAGACTCTTTGGGGATATCATAGTTATTCTTTCAAATGTGCAAGATCACAGGTGTCGAGTCACGTATCTAGACATAAATAAGCTGGATACGTTCTGTATGACCGGCAGACAAGAAGTCTCTATGTCGTTGAGTTTGGTGAGATAACCTTACATCTATAGAATTGATCCCCTATTATCGCATGCTTTTTTCCCCTTGGCTGTCAAATGATGTAACCCTTTCAACGCCAGAAAAGTCTGCTATATACCATCACACCCCTTATCACCGCACATAGTTTTGAAACTGAACATTCCAGAGGTCCCATTCGAGGTTAAACTACGTATGGAAATTGCCTAAATCGAGTTATGCTCCTAGCTTCTGTCAAGTTTAGAACTTAATTGCAGTGATAATATCGTTACATTATTCCTAATGAGAAAAGTCAAGTATCGCTAAAGCAATAGTAAGAGCTTAACTAAATATCGTACCTATCACTAACAACCGGACCCGCCCTATTGCCTTCCGAAGTGTTAGGTTGCGGATAAGCCGCCAACAGACTGGGATTTTTCGACAATCTTCTCTTTATGGTAAGCTGGTTCAAAAAAAACTTGCAGACCCCTTTATATTCTAGTAAATAGCATATTCCCACGCTATTCTGCTGTCTACTGTGCGAGTCCGAGAAAACGATTTGACCCAAGTTCCCTGCCAATTTGACAGGTCCAAGGGTCGCAGCCATGAGCGATCATCTAGTCCTAGGAGATAAAGTGGTGGGGTCCTCTAAGAAAGCCACGGCCCAATTCTGAGGTAGCGCTCAAGCACTGATGCAACGTGGGCGAAATCAGGCCCGCCTAAGTGGTTCCAGAAGATTTCCTTATTTGTCGCACTCTCCCAGCCACACGGAACCTCATGCCGACACGCCTGAGCGCCTGTGCAGTTGCATAAGCCAAGAGGAGATGCTTACCCGCATGTTCAGGAGCGAAGCGCCACTGCCTTGACCGTAAGTACTTCTTAATGTTTAATGTTTAATACATGTACTGTAACAAGACACTTGTCTTTGGTCCACAAGAGGCTGCCGAATTCCAGGGTCTCGGGGCGTATTCAAACGGCCACTATAAATACTTTTACCCCCTTGTTTAAGTCTATGACTCTAGTGGCAGAAAAGAGGAGCAATTTGTAGGGATAAGACAGCATCCTTGCTCAAACGCTAGGTTAGCCCATGAGGCTTGTTCTCACGTTTCGGGGAATGGTTCCGTCTGATGTTTTGCTCGAGTTTTGATTATTGCGAGCAGGCTTTGGACAGGGCCAGAATTTTCTCACACCTATCCTTTTCAGAACCATCGATTGCCGGAAACGACATATTTCATCTTTGAGCTTGGTCCAGTTGCATTCTCAATTCTCTTGGCGATCTTCTCGCGCAATGGCAACACGCCACGACCAAGCCCCCTGGTATGGGCATCATGATGACGACCTGGGACAATAGGCCATAACAACGAGTGAATCACCGAGTCCTCACCGGTCCCGCACCTATAGACTCTCTCCATCCAAGTCCTTGAAGAAAGGGCTGGGACGAGGCATATTACTAGCTGAAGGGAAGCCCGTCCGCCTTGAGCTAGCATTTTATGTCTTTCGGCAGTTCGTGTACACTACAAATGCGTGTCTTGGCACACTCGAGTCACTTCATACAAGGGAGAGGACTCGATCACCCTCGTCTATGAGTCAGACAAGTCCACTGGTCATTGCCAACCCAGCCGAAACCCTGAATTTTACCGACAACCCAAGCGAGTAAAGCCGTGCCATCCCAATCCCAAACCAGCTCAGTCTTCGGTCCGGACCCTTAGACGTCATTTCATGCCACTAGAGAACGAAGGCGGAAGCTCTCCGGCCCTCCAATATACTTCGTATCTACCGGTAGTCCCTTCCGCTTGAAATCATTTCTAACCGAGTCAGAGTAGATATCCTGAGCTTCAAGATCACAATTCACCTACGAAGTACTTGCATGAATCACCTTAATCATCTTGCTGTTACTTTTAGCTCGGGCACTTGGTTATCCCTGTTCTTTTAGACTCGCACTTTGAAACGTGCTGCTAGCGCTCAGCTTCTGTGGCTTCAAGCTCCCAATGCATGCAAGACTGGACACACAGTAGTCGCATTGCTGCAGAAACAATGGTCCCAATTGATACCACGTGGCAGTATCATACCGGGGACTTTTCATAAAAAGAAAAAATAGAAGAAAAAAGCCGTCACTGCTTCCCATTGGGTAATATTTTCCTAGGCAGCCAAGAGTTGGGCATTTCTGCGCAGGAAACTAAATACTACCTGGAAACAATTGTGCGAGGACATTTGCACGTGAGGTGCCTACCTTCTTGAGTATGACTTCCTTAGTTACCATGATTGCACCTTAGTAATACAATATGGTAGCTTACGTTATAACTTCTACTACCTCTTAGGTTTTTAGCACTCAAGAATCTCGACCTATCGAAAGGGCCAAAACCCTAACAAAAGAGTCATTGACGCATATACTCATTTGATGATCATAGAAATCATTAGTTTACAAACATCACGGTTGCTAAGTTCCACGAAAATGGATTATAACGAAGTAAAAAAAAGATGAAGATTAGACTCGTTACCGTACCTCACTCTATTCTGTTGCATTCGCTGGAGTCAGGTTCCAGAAATTCATGGAGCTGCATAGAAATATAGCTTCATAGTTCTGTGAGCTACCTTGCCCAGGTGCTTCAGCTGAAGCAATGATGAAGACATCCTATTAGAATATGCGTCTGAGCTTTACATGTTCATGTTGCAGATAGCTTCGTCGTAATATATTTGTTCATGGTCTATCTATACCAACGTCTCGCTTCCAGAAAGACCTAGTCAAGGAACCATGACAAGTAATAATATATTCAAATATCCTAATCAAGCATCCAGCTACTGTTCAACCTGTAGCTTTGATGTTTTCCTCGGTCACATTGCTCCTTGTCCAGTATACTATCTTACTCTTGTTCAATATTGCTAGCGACATGTATTGGATACGCAACTGAGAGAATAGTTTACTGTGCGTTCAGGTCTATGCTGCACCCTGCTTCCTATACACCATGAGACTCATGATCAACGACTTTAGGATGGCGAGTTGTAGACACGAGCACTACCCAGGGTATCCTAATTTGTATGATTCGGTTCAGTGACTTTTTCCCTCCCCACAGAATCTTTACCTACAAGCCTGAAGGTGGATTCATCACCTAATTCGCATGGGATAAAACGATCACGGGGCTACCTTTTGCGCGAATAGGGATGGTAATTGAATGGCTTGAGGTTCGATTCTAGCATAATTTTATGTTCATAATTCCAAGATGGCCAATTGAAAACTCTGTTTTCCCTCGATTTCAGTCTGTGCAGTTCACTCGATAACAGTCCATGTTCCGAGGATCAAAAGAAGTGGCATAGCACTGTAAGGAATGATCTTATTGCAGGTGTAGATGACAGATGACGACTAGTGACAAGATTAGCAACCTACAAGACTTAAACTACGTGTTTCCAAGACTGTATGATTTCATGTGTTTTCTCATTGTTACCGACTTCAGCATCATTCAACCACTGCTGAGCTACATGAGAAGAAGAGTGCAATGCATTGCGCGTCGACATCTTTCGATAATTAACCACAGAATTCACCACGTAGCTTTACATGATGCAATGGTACGCACTTTTGCATATTGCCCCAGAAAATTGCACATACGACTGATAGTAACATTACTGCATTTGAACCATACAGTTCTACTAGCCTTGAGATGTAAAAATGAATAACTAAAGTCGAATACCTTTAGCGTTTGAGAGTCTGTAAAATGCATATGCATAGGTACCTAAACAATGCAGGTAAGCTAAGCCACTATTCTGCAAGCTTCAGATCGGTGAAAGTGCTCTACGCCACAATCGGTATCCAGCCCCGCCAGAAGCAACGTCAGTACTCCCCCACCATCTTCACCTCTCTCCCTCCCCACCCACACCCACACACCATTACCAGCGCCACCACTTAGCTTGTAAGGCAGGGCAGCTTCAGAGCTCGACCACAAGCCTCGCCTTTAGCAATCAGCAATTGACGCCTCGACTCTCTCTCACCCACGACTTTAACCACATTACCCCAAGGTAACGACAAACCGCGCACCATTCAGCGCCCGGTATTCAGGTCGTGCCGTTTACCTCCGCCTTCTCCGCGTCGACACACACGTTGCCCCTCAGCCTTGTGGTGCCATCGCCTTTCTGTTGCTTTTGTCGCCCTCCGTTCTCGGCCACACCGCCTGTTGGAGACAAAACCAGATCAAACCCTTCCCCGAAGAAGCACAAGCACACCGAGAAGATGTCTATCATCCAACAACACACATCCTCATCGCTAAGCGACGCCTGGCGCACCATTAACGTCGACGCGCTAGACCCAGACTCCTCGCAGAATTTCGACACCTCAACGTTGCACCCGCCACTCCCAGAGGCGAGCGAGGCGGACGTGCGTGGCCTCAACGGCCAGATCCGCCAGCTGCTGCGCGGCGGCGATACCGAGGGGGCCCTGCGTGGATGCCTGGAGAATCCTGTCTATAATGGGAGTGAAGCGGCGAAGGTACGTTTGCCTTTCAGTCTTGCGGTGTGCGTGCATACACCTACGTGTAGATTTGGAGTGGCGGTGAACATGCATGCAAATAGGGGGTCGTAGCGCGGTGGCGGGCTTTCTTGCCTACCTTGGGTGGTATTTAGATGATTGCATGGTGGCAAACGGTCTGGAAAGGAACAGGAAGAAGACGGCACGGCCCTAGTCGAAGCGTGCTGATGAAGCAACATTAGGATACCCACCTGCAGACCGTGATCGAGGTCCTGCAATCCATCAAAGCGAGCGAGATGACGCCCATGCTACAGCGGATCTACGGCTCTGACGGGGGTAGCGAGCTAGTGGACGTGTTGACAAAATACTTGTGCGTATACAACTCATCTCGCAGTTCAAGCTAGCTGTGAACACTGACTCGGGGGGCTAGATACAAGGGCATGGCGGGCGGTAGCGTGTCTAGTGGAGGACCTCGAACACCGACACGGATCACCCCACAGGCTACGGGGGGCTTCAGTCAGATCGGCAGCAGACCGGGTGGCGGAAATGAGTCGACGGGTGCCGGCATGAGTGTGCTGCTGAGCTGGCACGAGAAGGTTGTTGACGTTGCTGGGCTGGGATGCATACAACGCTGCATGACAGACTGGCGTAAAGTATAGAAGATAGATTACCGCTAAATAAAATATCATAATCCTAAAATGGCAACATCTTAACCTACTGCACGCCTCGACTGTCTCTTCTACAGGTGTTCCAAGGTACTATAGTGAATAAAACCGCCGAGATTATATTAAACACCTGCTTAGCGGCATGCAATATCCGCTTGCTCTCGTCATCTGTACTCTACGTAAGACCAAGTGTAGCCTGTACATTATATGCGAGGAGAGAGTACATTGGAAGTAGGTATCTTGAAGGTCGATTACGGTTTGAGGGTTCACCAGGTGTATTGATGTGTTGTGTTTGTCTTGTAAGCGCCTTGTGGTTTAAATGATACTTATCTTATTTATAATGGGTCATATAAGCCAACTCGAAGGGCAGGACCAGAGCTCTTTAATCAGCCCGTAAGTTGACTAGCATCTAAGAGTATGCTTTCTAGTTTTTGTAACATATTGAACGTTATTCCCTAGTAAGATTGCAAGGGTGGCCAGCACATGACTTAAAAGATTAAGCTAGTGTAGGCGGAAGAATTTAATTGCAGAAAAATTGCTGCTAGGGCTCATCATTGTCAAGTATCATGGTGACAGGATTTCGTAAAATACGTTTATCACGTTTTATATGAAACGGTAGGGTGAACTGGCCATAATCTCTGCTAGTTCCCCAACGCTGGTCGTCCGTTCGGCGGCCCAATGCCATTTGATGTTTTCTGCGGAGGGAAAGCCGAGCCATTGGTGGGATTCTACAGATGTCAGAAGCTAGTGTTGGCTGTTTATAGTAAGGGTAAGAGAAAGACGTTGAAGCTTTATGCGCCCACACGAGTATAAGAACCCTCTGATAAGAGTTATTGCTTGTGGAGTTCACTAAAGGAAAATCCAAGACCTGTAAAAGTTACTCACCAGTCGAAATGAAGTATTATTATAGCTCGATGAAATATATCATCTCTCTTTCTACTATGGATTACTCTCCTGTCCTCCGTGACGAACGCAATGATGTATTACTTCTCTTTCTCCTTTCGCTAGCGCCGCGACTTAGCAAAGTTACCAATGAAAATATTGACGCAACTCAATGCCGAAGGAAACGGTATATGGCTTGTTAAAACATAGTTCGCTTAAAGTTGCGGGTCTCGGGGATGACTCCTTGGTGTTTAGCTTTGTCCATCATGGGTTCGACCCTGTCTCTGATTATCTGAATCTCGAACGGGGGAGTTTCCCGGACATATGTTAACTGTCCTCGAGGCAAATCAACATTTTCTCCATGTTATGAGAAAATCCATGGTTCAGTAACTTCGAGCTCCATCACCTTTCCCATACATTTAACCTTTGAGGCTGGGGCTCAGGAGGCACTGCTGTGGCCCATTTATCCCCAGCATTATCAACGACACTCCTTATATAATAAGATGGCGGGATGCCAGGTGTGCTGACAACTCGAGACTCCATTCTCGTGGGCTTGAGTGGCCAAGGTGCTGTATGTACCTGCCCAAGGTCTTTATGAAATTGGAATCTAACTATTTTCTCGAGCATATATTTGTAACAACTACAGCTAATTGGTAAGATGTGGTTATGAAAGGAATGAAGTTATTGGGCTTGCATGCCACTGCCAAGGGCCTTTTATACTTGAAACATTTGAGGCGTTTCTACGGTGCGCTTTTCAGGATCGAACTCAATAGTAGCTATGTGACAAGGTTCAGGCTACAAGATGTTAAGCACAAGGAGGGCTCACTCTAGTATTCTCTACTAAGGGTAAGACACTGAAAACCTGAAATGCTGCAGTTAAGAATCCACGCTTTTCTTTGGAATTATGAGGGTCTCAACGAGGTTCATGCTACAGTAAGTGACGGGGAAAATGCAGATAGCATTTGCTGACTCTAGCCGATTATACAAGCGAGGCATTGCGGCTGAAACGCTGTTCAATCCTAAATCAGCATATAGAGGATTACTATCAAAATTGTCAGTGTCCAAGGGCCAATATCACGGAACTAAGAGTGTGGCTTGATAGGCACTACTATAGCAGGTTAGAAGATGGATAACGAAAATTGAATAACCCAGATATGGTTATCCAGTTGGAGCAACGGCTTACGTTGGAATACTGTCATAGCTAAAACGAGCATTATTAGACGAATTGAGAAACCCTAAACATGCTTAAAAAGAACCAGGACGGCGAGATCTTTTCCAGGAAGTAACGCCATTTGGGCAATAACAACAGCCAGGCATACATGTTATGGGAAGCCAAGCCTCATGTCAACAAGAGAGTCTTGGGTGTTAGAGGACACAGAGCCAGACCTCTAGCTCAGCTAAGTACTGCGCATGTTGCACTAATCCCTAGATGTATTACACTTCTCACACCTCAATCGCTAGTAGGATATTTGAAGTATTGATACAGCTGCTCGGTTTCGTGTAGCTTATTTTCATATAGTGAGACTTCAATATTACCTAAAAAGGCAATATAAAAAACCCGAAAAATCTAGACAGGCATGATTCTACGTCTCGTCACCATCAGCGCCTTAAACAAGTGGTTTAACAGACACACCTAAGTACTGACAGGTGAATTAAAAATAACACGGTCTGGAAGTCTAGTTGAAGGGTTGACTGGTACTTTCATGATTGAGTATTCACTACGATAGACCCCGCTAGTTACTGTGAGAAGCATCATGACTCTATCTAGCAAGGCGTATATCACTTATGGCAAGGGCATACGCTAGACAGGGATGAAGCCCAAATACCTTTATTTGTTCTCTAAGATATCTTTTAAGCTAATTTCTCCGCTTCCACGAGGTAACGGCTGCGCTTGGTTTTCCGACTCTTTCCATCCAATCATGTAGATCATACGGAAAGTAGCTGGTAGAGTGCCGTCTTCATTACCATGCAGCTCACGGTAGATAGCATCGGTGGCTAATAGCACGTCCCTTTGGATGGCGCCCATCTCCCTGCCTAGAACGGCATTGCTCTCGCCCATGGCCTGTAAATCTTGCATCAGAGCGAAGCTATCCGGGTAATCGACAATAATGTCGTCCACATCTACAGTCAACATCTTGAAACCGGCTTTCTGCAGCAGGCCGCCAACGTCACGTACATCAGCCAGTGGGGAGACGTGAGGCGAGATACCACCCCGTCTCTCTTGCTCGGCGAGCTGGAGGGAAGTTCGTAGTTCATAGAGAGTGTCGCCTCCAAACATGGCGCCCATGAAAGCACAGTCTGGCTTTAGGATATTGTCGATCTGCGCAAGCACACCGGGTAGGTCATTAATCCAATGCATGCTGAGGGAGCTCAGAACCAGATCGAAAGAGTTGGCTTCATAAGGTAGAGTTTCTTCGTCCGTTACCACTTCCCTGGTCATGTTGATACGCTTGTTGAACTCAAGATCGACATCGCGGTATAGCAGGGTCTCGGATGAATCAACAGCTAACAAATGATCAATCCTGTTTGCGATTGGTTCTGAGAGGGGCACCTCCGGGTTCGGATCGGGGTTCTCGCGAGTGAGGGCTCGAGCAACGTTGCACGAGTTTGCGCCAAAATCAAGGACCTGGGGATAGCGACGCTTGATGTCCTTCATTTGCAGATTAGTAAGGGCACAGGGCAACACAAGCTAGCCGTGATCCAAACTCACCAGCAACCTCTCACAAAGACGGTTCGCGACCTCGTCTCTCAGATAGTCGGCTGTTCGGCTGTTTTCGACATCAGCGGCCGCTCGCTCCTTTTGCATCCATTTCGTGCGCCGGTTGAAAACTTGATGAATGGGCGGTGCAGCGGCTTGGAAGGCGTACGACCGACGCGTCCAGCTCGCAATGGAGGGCGAAGGCCTGAAACTAGAAAATTTGCGGCATAATTGAATCGATTGCCGAGCAGTGAAATTCATCCTCCCAAGCTGAGTTGACGTTTCTTACATTCTGCAGGAGAATGACACAAGCCTTTGCAAGCTTCAGACTTGTGTAGAGCAGCTATCGTGGTGACGTCGAAGCTACCCCTGTCGCGTTGAGCTTTCGCATCGGCGATAAGCTGTGGACCCGTCTAATTTCCTATCGGTTGAGCTCATTGCATATAAACGAGAATCACTTCCGTAAGCCCGTTATTTGCATAGTAGCTAAGGCTAGTAATTAATGGATAGTTAGTTGCTAATGGTCTGGCACGCGGAGTTAACAAATTAGACTCCCTCCCAAGACCTAGACAGAGGCCTGGATCCTTGAAACCGAGTGCACCCCATCGACGCTTGAGCTTGACGTTGGAGTAAGAATCGCCGATAAGCTGTATTGTTCTTGCGCCTTACGTTGCATTCCTTGAATGCCGCTGTGCCAGACTGGTCATTAGCGACTGTCCCGCTCTCCAAGTAGACCTGACGTGTCCATTCACTCATTACTATCCTTATCGTTTTAGACGACCGCCGAAACCCGTGGAGGCCGTTAGTTCGCGAACGGATTGGTGGATCTGACTCGATCATGTTGATGGGTTGACCTGGCCTACCATGAGAGCCGCAAACCCGAGCGCGCTTTCTGGATCCCTCGAAATCGGACATTAAAGAGCTATTTTCGACCCCTTTACGATCACTATATACCCATTGGGGAGTGGCGGTGTGTTCACAGGTGGACGTGAGGGTGGGATAACAGGCTGGCTTTGACGACTCCGTCGCATACGTTCTTACCATGGCTTCGTCAGCAGCATCCGGCTTCCTCGGCCGGTCGAGCAATAACAACTCCAACATGCGCGGTCTCGTTCAATTCATTGCCGATCTGAGGAATGCGCGAGCAAGAGATTTGGAAGAGAAGAGAATCAACAAGGAGCTGGCAAACATTCGGTTGGTGTTGATGTCTATGGCTGTGATGCTCGGCCATTGGAGTGCTGACTTATCCATCTCATATACAGGCAAAAGTTCAAGGGTACGCCCCAATTATAGGCAGCACGTCTCGAGTCAATAACCGATATACTGACCTGCTCATATAGATGGCAATTTGAATGGCTATCACAAAAAGAAATACGTTTGCAAGGTACTGCGCCTATCTATTCAATAGTAGTGGCCTCTGCCTAACATGAGTAGCTCTTGTATATCTATATCCTTGGTTGGAATGTCGATTTCGGTCATCTCGAAGCAGTCAATCTCATCTCGGCTGCCAAATATTCCGAAAAGCAGATAGGGTATCTTGCGATGACGCTGTTCCTTCACGAGAAGCACGAGTTGTTGCATTTAGTTGTCAATAGCATACGAAAGGACCTCTTGGACCATAACGAACTATTCAACTGCCTAGCTTTACACGCAATTGCAAATGTAGGTGGCAGAGAAATGGGAGAAGCGCTCAGTGGAGAAGTCCACAGGCTTTTGATATCACCGTAGGTCGTCGATTTTCTGCGCTTCAAACGGTGTCTAACAGCCGTGATAGCACATCGAAGGCATTTGTGAAGAAGAAAGCTGCGCTTACCCTTCTTCGCTTGTACCGGAAACACCCAGACATAATTCAGCCACAATGGGCAGAACGCATAATATCACTAATGGATGACGCCGATCTTGGTGTGGCTTTATCAGTGACGTCTCTAGTGATGGCCGTCGCGCAAGATAACCTTGACCAATACAAGGGCGCATATGTCAAGGCCGCATCGCGCCTCAAGCGAATAGTTGTCGATGGCGACTACACAGCTGATTATCTCTACTACAAGGTTCCTTGCCCTTGGATACAGACTAAACTGCTTCGTTTACTGCAGTACTTCCCGCCTTCAGGTGTGTTATATCCACGTAGATTTCAATATAGCCACTAACGCAAGGTGTAGAGGACAGCCATGTCCGCGAAATGATTCGAGAATCACTGCAAAAGATATTAAATCTAGCAATGGAGACGAATAAAGGCGTACAGCAAAATAACGCTCAGAATGCAGTGTTGTTCGAAGCGATCAATCTTATTATCCATTTAGACACAGAGCACGCACTGATGAAGCAGATATCCTCCCGACTGGGTCGTTTCATAACTTCGAGAGAGACGAACGTTCGGTATCTTGGACTGGAAGCCATGACGCATCTTGCCGCCAGAGCTGAGAACTTAGGCCCCATTAAGCAGCACCAAGAAGTTATCCTGGGCTCACTCAAAGATCGGGACATCAGCGTGCGAAGAAAAGGTCTCGACTTGCTATATAGTATGTGCGACTCGACCAATTCTGGACCCATCGTGGCAGAGCTACTACAATATCTGCAAAATGCGGATTTCGCTATACGCGAAGAGATGGCTCTGAAAATCGCGATCTTAACGGAAAAATACGCAACGGACATCCAGTGGTATATTAATGTTTCGCTACGGTTAGTCGCCGTTGCCGGAGACCACCTTAGTGATGAGGTTTGGCAACGTGTCATTCAAATTGTGACGAACAATGAGGAGTTACAAGTATATGCCGCACAAAATACGTTGCAACATGTCAAGCAGGACCACTGCCATGAAACACTAGTGAAGATCGGAGCGTATATTCTGGGCGAATTTGGTCACTTGATTGCCGAGGAGAAGGGCTGTAGCCCAATTGAGCAATTTTTGGCCTTGTCTGGGAAACTGTCTGCTTGCTCCTCTGGTACACGCGCGATGATCCTGTCCTCGTTTATCAAGTTCGTCAACTTGTTCCCCGAGATCAAACCGCAGCTCCTTCACGTCTTCGAGATCTACTCTCACACATTGGACTCCGAACTCCAACAGCGAGCCTGCGAATACTTGACTCTTGCAAGTCTTTCTTCTGATGATCTCCTTAGAACAGTCTGTGACGAGATGCCACCCTTTCCCGAACGGCAGTCTGCACTCCTCTCTCGACTTCATTCGAGACATGCTGGTACGAGTGATAAGCGAACTTGGGTTGTGGGTGGCAAGGATGCCAATATTGATACGTCAGAATTAAATATGGCTAAGCAACCGGGTCTGAAAAGAGCTTTCAGTTCTAGTAGCCCGGTGAACGGCGATGGCGCTGCCAACGGCACTGCTAACGGTACTAATGGCCACTCCAACGATCTCGCAGGTCTTGATATGAACGCGGGGCCTATGGCAGAAAAGGTATTAAAGGCACCAAACTTGGCCAGTGCTGCGCATTTATCTCCCGGGTGGGAGCCGGGGTACAATAAATTGCTTCTCAAAGCCGATGGTATCCTATTTGAGGACGGGCAGCTCCAAGTGGGCGTGCGATCCGAATATCGTGGCCAGATGGCTTGCCTCATCTTGTATTTCACGAATAAGACACCAGCAACCATCAGCTCATTCACAACAACGTTAGATCTGGATGAGAGCGAGAAGGCCAATCTGACCTGGGATGTCAAGGGCTTACCCGATAGTAGTATTTCCCAAGGTGGCCAAGCAAGGCAGATTATCATGTTCGAGGCCAAGAAGGTTTTGGGCAAGAGCCCTACCATCAGAATTAGCTACCTTGCGGGAGCTCTCCAGGCACTCACATTGAAGCTACCCCTAACAGCACACAAATTCATGGACCCTGCCGATTTAACGGCTGACGATTTCTTCAAGAGGTGGAAGCAAATCGGCGGTGCACCTCGTGAAGCTCAGGCGATCTTTGGGCTTGCAAGCGGAAAGGAAGCCACCCGCGAGATCAATGAGGCGTATGTTCGAAAAGTGATCCAGGGCTTCCGCTGGGGGATCCTGGAAGGTGTTGATCCAAATTCGAAGAATTTTGTTGGTGCTAGCGTTCTGCATACCTCTGAAGGTGGCAAGTTCGGCTGTTTGATGAGGTTAGAGCCGAATTATTCGTCACAGGTATGTCTTTTAGCAACATATGCCCTAAGGGAATTCAGCTAACACATCACAGATGATCCGGCTCACGATCAGGGCTACCGATGAAAATGTACCTGCTGTACTGCTCAAGATGATGGAGGAAAGGATATCTGCTGGTGTCTCGACAGCACCTATCATCCATGAAGGGCCTACACGCCAGGAGATAAAAGATGTCTTTAGTAATGTGATGGTGACGTAGGTAGCTCAGAGTAATTTGAACATAAGCAACTGATGTACAAACCGACAGACACCTTGTGCGCGGAGCATCGAGGCAAGATCAGAAAAGAGAATAATTCCAAGGTGTTCATATTAAGATTTTGATTCTGGTTATTGCAATTGCTTGTTTGATATGCTGCTAGGCTACAGAACCAATTTCTAATTGAGAGTGAAACTCTATCTGACTACAGGCCAAATGAGTAGGTTTCTACAGCCAGTGGCGACGATATGCGGTATACTGGCTCAGTGTACTTAGGGAAAGTGGTTATAACAGCTGCCATCCTTCCCCCTTTGACATTCCAACTTCTGTGCCTGCAGACAACTCACATAGTGCCAGGCTCACCTCTGAGCTGAATGCTTCGAGATGGTCCGCTTTATCTTCTCTCTCTCACAGCCCTAATTGCATCATCCATATTGTTTTTTGTTTTTTTTTTGGTCGCCCGGCCCTCCATCCAACACCTATGCACCTATTGTGCGTTGCTTAACGCATAAACCCAACATGCAAGAATTGAACACTGCTACTCTCCTAGGAAATGTTAAATTGTTTTCTTCTATTCCACGCGAATGTCGGAAGTGGTACGGAACCGTCACACACCACCTGCTCCCCTCGATCGTCGTCATCGCGAAGACTCTCAAGACGCATTGCGAGACCTACCACAGAGCTTACTTCTTCCATTCTCTCTCAAACCCGCTACGCCCGGCCGTCAGGTCCTCCTACGCCACCAGCACGTGCTTCTTGCTCGCGGGATGTCTGCCGCACCGCCCCCATCGCAGAAGAAGACTACTACGGAGCTGAGTGCGCACACCAACTCCATCATTGTTTGGAAGGCTAAGCACTGCAAGGATAAATGGCTTGGTATGCTTCAATATTAAAATAGCAAGAATTTCTCTGTCTATTCTAATATGAATTTGAGGATCAGATTTCAAGAAGAGAGTCAGCCCCAGGTCGTTTCGTTTCGCAGGTTACGTGTTTCTCGCCCTCGTTATCATCGCTCTTGGTACGGTTATAGGTGAGTGGCATCAGTCATCTTGTGAGAGGGTACCGCGATGAATATTAACGCGCACATGTAGTTGGCTGGTACGGCTTGTCCAAAGATACCATAAGCCACGAAGTGGAAGTCGACTCTCCAAGCTCAGTCCCCATGACACAGCCTACTCCTGCAGATGCGGTCGATAACGACAGTTCGCTGTGGTCCACCCAGGCCAAGAAGGCCTTCTCACGCAGCACAGTTCTTATGCAGATGCGCGAAGGTACTTCTAAAGGAGAGGAGCTGCAAGAGTCGAAGGGTAGCTAACGAAGTTGCAGATCCGAAACACTCTTCTACCACGGTTACAGATCCTCCTACACCGAATCCGAGCTTGACATCTTCCGTAGACGAAGTCCCGGAGATTACTATTGTGCACACAATCGTCATGACCATCACAAGTGTTGTCACGGACACGGCGTTAAAGACTCTGACCACCACTGTATTCATATCTATATGTACAACGTGCCTAACTACACCTGAGATGTCTCCAAGTACGACTACCCAGGCATCTTCAACAGCCACCAACAACAACATCATGACTGGCACTATGTACTGTCCCTGCCCTAGCCGTCCGAACATCTATACTCTCTGTCCTCTTGTACATAGCAACCAGCCAGGTATGTTCGATGCGACCGCTGTACCCGGAATGGCCTCGTCTGCCATGCTCGGAACCAAGAATCCATTTACCACGGTCCGGCTTGCTTTCGCATCTCTTTGGAACTCTGTTCCTAGTCTCGGGGGACTATTACGAGCAGATGACAAGGACAAATGCGACTGCGCGGGGATGAAGACGAAGTTAGACCAAGTCATGGATCTTGTGGGCGTGCAGCAACAGCTTATAGACAGCCAACACAAGATGATTTCTGGGCATCGCAAGAGCCTTGCTTTTGCACTGCAGGTGCTAAGAAATGTGACCGCGTCGAAGGGCAACAGTATTTCTGGAGAATCTCGAGGTTAGCCGCTGCATCTGTAGTTCTGAATATGCAGGTT
Source organism: Xylariaceae sp. FL1651 (assembly GCA_025201745.1). Classification (NCBI taxonomy): domain Eukaryota; kingdom Fungi; phylum Ascomycota; class Sordariomycetes; order Xylariales; family Xylariaceae; species Xylariaceae sp. FL1651. The sequence goes on from MU624270.1 coordinate 77,478, forward strand.
TAGTTCGACCAAATGTCGGCAGGTATTTGGGTGGCGTGAAGGACAACTGAAGAAATGTCAGGCAGAGTGTGTTTGGGAATCAACTTGGAACGAACAGGACAGTTAGTGGTGTTGGGCTATCCAAGGGATAAGGTTGGTCCGGTATATATAGAGAGGGTATCCTCGTCCGATGCAGGGCTCGTTTGTCTACGCTACGCTTTCAGATGTCTATGATACTACCTACTAGGACCAGAAGCCTTTCTCGTTTACGAAGATAGCTGATGCCGTTTTTTGCGTCAGAGGAACGTTAAGAAACTACTAGCTTTTACCATAATGTGTGTCTAAGACTTGCTGCTGACTTTGGATAGCGCTATTGATATGATAGTTAGCTCTAGCAGCAAGTAAAAGAATTGAATGAGGTACCCAATTACAAATAAGTAACAGATATTCTACGCCTCAACGTGAAAGAACTTGCCGTATGTGGTTCGCTTGTATCGTATCTTCGCGAAAGAACCTGTCTTAGCCGACGTCACTACAAATAGAACCATTACTTAGCTTTTGAACACATCTATCTCCTTTATTGAGTAGATATCTGCTTTATGTCACTCCATTTTCTAAAGTAGCACTAAGTTCTTCAACATCTTCCTTAGCTGAGCGTCTTACTTCCCGACTTCCTTCGGCTTTCGAGACATTAAACCACGGAAATACTATCATAGTCCGATCAGTAACAGCAGTAATTATACATTATACTTCCCTTAGTCATTTCGTTGGTATACAACTAACACGGCTACCAACTGTAGCTAACAACTTAATTGACCTCATCGCCGGAAACTTGCCAACATGACTGATGATAGTGAGAACGCCCACTCGCTGGAGCCCAACTCTCCCGACGTCTCCACTGGGCTTGAAAGTCGTCAGCATAACGGCCCTCTCTTCTCTCAGCCTCGATTCATGGTCGTAGGCCTGCATGTCGTAGGTGTAGACCCCGAGTGTGTTCCATACGAACTCAGCACTCGCTCGAAATCTGCGGATACAGAGTTGGCTGCGGCTTACCCCGAAGAAACCCAGAAGGTATGTTATATACCTCCCGTCTTTTGGCCACCCTAGCATCGTCCTTGATATTTTACGTTATCCTCTTCATTCTAGCTGTCTTTTATTAACATATTAATTAACAGAATTATCACGTCATTGATAAGCACCCAGGGGCTCTACTGCTGCTTGCTATAATCATGGACTGCTACCGGTTTGCGATTGGGAATATGGCTACTCAGCACCCTGAATTGCTGCAGTCTACTACCATGGTGGAGCTGCTGGATTGTCACATAACTGCAGCAGAGAAGACTAGTACTGCTACAGGCCCGGCTCGGGACGAAGTGGGTAGACAATTTTCGGCGAAAGTTGCTGAAGTGGGACAGGGAAGCGCGAGGGAGACGGAGGAGGCGAGCAACGGAGGCGAGCAACGGAGGCGAGGATGAGATAGGGGAGTGCTACGATTTGTAGTAGGGTTGTGATCAGTGAGATTAAGCGTCCACCTCTTTGAAAATGGTATCATCGACAATTATCCTTTGTCGCTCTGGTAATTGTGTGGCACAAACTGAAGGAAGACTATGTGGAGAGAGCGAATCGAGCCGCATAGGCACATGCTCGTTATGGAACTTACCCGGCGTGTAGATGACAGTACACGTATGTATCTACACATTTAGGGTCATTGGGAGTATTTTTCGAAGTCTCTCGCGACTTAGGTGAGTATCCATATTGACATTAACATCAACGCTTGCTGAAGAATCACGAGCATAAACGGTTCTCCCGCCCACCGTCTGCGCTCGCTGAACTGTATTAAGTGCAAACAGCAAATATGTTAAACAAAGGGGCTGCACTAAGTAAAAGACCATAGATATGGCCCTAATAGCTTTCTAAATATACATCTTATTAGGCTATTTGTAACAGCTCTGATCATACGTAACCGCTATGTTAGCGAAACGGCCTTGGGAAGATATGTTTCAAGGGATTTCTTGTCCATACTCATCTCATATATAGATTCGAAATCAATAATTCTTTAGCAATGTCTCTATCAGAGTATTCTATTATGTTCCGGTGATAGAATATGGTGAAGAGTGTGAGACTTGGAGCACCACTTACATACGTATTACAGTGTATAACACAGTGTGAAAACGGTAATGGCACCTCAACCAGACCTCCAATTTCTTTCACTTTCCATGTAAACTTGCTGCTAATGCGCACAGTACCTGGGCCGATTCTCAGCAGTGACTCAACACCGGGTACTTAAAGCTCTGTCTATAGGGTTTCTTGATGGCACGACAATGCCCGACGTCGAGGAAATGAAAATTGATCCTTCGAGAGCCGCGGCTCTCGCGTCGCAGATCAAAGGCGTGAGTGAGCGCATCACCGCCGTCGCCAAGGGCCGGAACGTGAGTCAACCAGGGCAGCTTCATACTTCACTCTCGTTTCCCGCAGCATTTTCTATATATACCTTACAACTATCCTGGTGACTATCCTCACTATTTACAATATGAATTTATACTCTCGGCATAATGTAGCCGAAGTAGGCGTAGAGCAAACGCTAAGCAAGTGATATTTAGGTTCGGTTGGTAGCTGTCTCAAAACTGAAGCCCGCCAACGACATCCTGGCCCTTGCGCAGCCGCCGGCGTCCGGCGTAGAGCCGCAGTTGCACTTTGGAGAGAATTATGCCCAGGAGCTGGCACAGAAGGCGGAGCTGCTACCTCGAAGTATCCGGTGGCATTTCATCGGCGGTTTACAGTCTGGTGAGTGAGATGGATGTGAATTTTTCCTACCTGTCCTCTCTCCAATCGGGGAATGTTCATCGGTATGAACAACGACACGATGGATAGGGCCCCAGGCTACTCAGGCGGGTCAGTGACCTGCGATAAGAGGGGAAAGAGGGCCGTATTGAAAGTAGCAGATCCTTCTCAACTCCTTTTTCGTCGGTGAAGGAGGTACCCTTGGATATAGCTCGTCACTGCTGTTCAGTAATGAGCATCTAGGATGAAAACAGAGACATCTTCTCACTAGTATCTCATTAAGACCAACTTATCACTCTTCTACTAACAACCTTGCCCAGGCCACTGCAAAAACCTTGCCAAGATCCCCAACCTCTGGTGTGTATCCAGCGTGGACACGCTGAAGAAGGCACAGCTGCTAGATAAGTATCGCGGCGATCTTATTTCCACATTCTCATCTCCCGCTTCGGAACCGGCGCCAGAGAAACTCAATATCCATGTCCAAGTCAATACCTCGGGCGAGGCCTCGAAATCTGGGTGTGCACCAGGCTCCGAGACAGTAGAACTGTGCCGGGCCGTCGAGGCCGCGCCAAATCTGCACCTCCTAGGTCTGATGACGATCGGCGCCATCGCGCGCTCTGTTGCCACGACGCCTGAGAATGAGAATGAGGATTTTGTCGCGCTGAGGGAACAGCGGGATTTAGTGGTCAAGGAACTGGGCCTGGATAAGAGTGGTGAAAGACACCTGGAGCTGAGCATGGGCATGAGTGAGGATTTTGAGGGCGCAATCACGATGGGTAGCGATGAGGTTCGTGTCGGCAGCACAATTTTTGGCACGCGGCCTAGTAAGGCTGAGGCGAAGATTAAGGAGTGAATAGAAGAGCTACCCGACATAGCTTAAAAAGAGATCAACAGACAAAATAATGAACTATTCTATTCTTTGGCATGGAATCTCCGAGTGCCTATAACGTATTGAAACCCATTAGTGATCCATAATTGCTAATACAAAAGATCTTTCTATCTTGATATCCCCCCCATGCGCTCAATCAGCCTAGGAAATGATGTTATTCTTGCGCAACGACAGGCACTACGACGTTCTTCCACAGTTCTCTCGTCTCCGGATCGGAGCTATTAACCCACTCCTTCTCAACCTCGTTGTACTCGTCCCACCAGAGCTTGTGCGTGCTCTCGATGCGATCGTTCTTGTAAGACCGGCTCTTCCAGGGCTTGTTGAGGATGTAGTGCAAGACCTTGATGTCCTCATCGCGCCATAGCGAGGCGTGGCAGTCGCGCATAGGCTTGAGTGCATTGTACGTGTACGGCAATGGTTTCCACTTGCCCCGATACACGATGGCTAGTAGGTCTTGGTCGAAGAATAGCATTTTGGGCACATCCGGGTGCGTGTTCATGGCGTCGATCAAGGTGTCATATTGCTCTTTCGAGGGCTGCAGCACTACTGTGCCGCTGTTGAGCAGATGGTGGTTGTAGGGCCCCGACTCTGTGATGGGCGCCGGCTCGCCCGTCTCTTGGTTCGCAGCAGTGAAGCCGCAGTTTTCGGGTACCCTGTAAGAGACGATCCGTCAGTCTCCTGGTATAAGTGCGGAATAGGCTATGGTCTCAGAAGGAAGCTATTGGCATCGGTGGAAAAGAGGGGCATCTCATACCAGTCTTTACTGTAATGCGGTAGCTTGCGTGGGTTGCATGTGCAGGCATGGGTGCTGGCGACCCAGCCTTCAGGGAGATCCATCTCCATCATATAATCGATGTTCTGCAGGATGATCTGATCGCTATCGAGGAGCACAACGCGCTTGATGTATCATCAGTCTTCCGCCTTGAACAATGCTAATCCAAATGTGGTCTGGTTTTAAATATGCACAATTTCTCTACCATTGAGCTTTGAACAAATGTGTCGCGCATGAATAATAGAATGCAGTAGAACGTAAGCACGGCAACCTACCTTGTACTCGGTGAACGACCAGGGAGCCAGCTTCTCCCAGGTACCACGGTTGACCTTGCCGTCGCGGGGCGCGGGCTCGATCTTGTCGACGACAATGGTGGGGATACCGGCGACGACAAAGGCGCGCATGTATTCCTCGTCCTTCTCGACATCGCGCGTTACCATGACTTTAAGTTGGTAGCGACTGCGCGTTTTGCGCAAAGAATGGTGCAGCACCAACAGGCCGCCAAAGTATGCGCGGTTGGTCAGCAGCGTCGTCCATATCTTGGTGGGGTCGTATTCCTGCCCCTCGTCGGTATGTGATGCTGTCGTCATGGTGACCTAGCTGGCCTACTGCTATGGGACGAGAGATATAGAAGAGGGTAATGACCTAAAGACTTGCGGGGACTTATTAGATAGATGAGAATATATATGTATATGTATAATCTTCAAATAGATACCAATGTTCTGATGCTTGACTTGGTGTCGCGCCGGCTTACAGAATGCGACTAGTCCAAGAGCGACAGGGTTTGCTTTTTCGCATTCCACGAAGATGCAATTGATAAGCCATGGATCATAAAAGCCGCATCAGTATTCGCCTAGTTGACGCCATCGGTTGGCGAACCAATATCCACCATGCCAACAGCAACGTGCACATGCACTATGACCGGCATATGGTGGGACGGGAAGAAAGGCCGAAGACTCCAAGCAGATACAAGGAGTGAAGGCGACCCCGCCATCCGATGGCATCCATCACCGGTGTCAGCCGGAGGAGCAGCACTAGGGGGTGATGGTCGAAATGCCGAGAGTCCCCGAACAGTTTCACCTGGTGCTTGTGTCGTCAACGGATCTAGTAATTACGTGTTTTTTAGCAGGGTGTTTTGAAATATGCCTGGATGCTGGATGGAATGAGGAGTTTCCCTTCCATCATGTAGCGCTCCATTGCTAATGATTAATTATCGAACAAGTTCATGTCGCAGTGCTGCCAAGCCGCGAGATAGCGGAATTGGGAGGGTCTAGCTAGTCTAGTCTAGGTCTTGCATCTCTCGTGCATATGCATCAAAACCCAAACTTAAAACTTCCAACGGCTCCGACGGCTACAGTTGGATACAAGTACCGATAAGACAGCGGGTCTGGTCCAGAAAGATCTATCGATAAGATATGACAAAGTGTGATAAGAGCTCTTGCATGGAAAGTTGATGTATATGTAGAAAGTGATACTGAAAGTGCTTGCAAATCCAACACTTTCGTTGTCACCACGACAGCCGCCGCAATTGTTCACTTATCTAGGCAGATGATATTCTTACATGAAAATATTACCGGAATTGAGGCCTAGCATCAACTGCCTGTTCAATTCTCTCCTAATATCTTAGCATCCCTCCTCGCTCCCTTACCCTGGCACCACTAGTCTGCTCATGACCACTCCCTCCAACGCTGCATCGTCTTTACCTGGTTTATCATGGCGGATCCTTTGTTGAGCTCGCTTTGCGCTATTTGCCGTATTCAAACACCACAATACAAATGTCCGCGATGTGGTGCGCGGACCTGTTCTCTAGCTTGTGTCAAGAAACACAAGACTTGGTCCTCCTGCACCGGCGAACGCGATTCCACTGTCTTCGTCCCGCTAGAGAAGCTGAAGACCGACGCTGGCATTGACCACGACTACAACTTTCTGACTAAGATTGAGCGATCCGTCGAGCGAGCCGAGCGCATACTACGAGACGATAGGGACATCCTCCCCCAGGAGAGCTCCAACCCACCACCACGCAAAAGAACACGCTTTCACAAGGGCCAGAGCCGAGGAAGGACCACCGTTGACGATGGCCCCCGAAAGTGGGATCGGAATGCGATACATCGAATGCGTGAGCTCGGCATACATGTGTCGTCTGTTCCCTATGGCATGACGCGCTCCAAAGAGAACAAGACGAGCTGGAATAGACGAACTAAAACAATCAATTGGCAACTGGAATGGATGCTTCTTAGCCCGGGGATATCTACTGCTGCAAATGGCAAATCTCAAGTTACAAGGATATTACACAAGGCCCTTGACGAGACACCTCTTCACATCGCCTTTGCCGAGGCCCTAGATTTTCACCATCAACGACAACTAACCAATCAGGAGCGAGCCGAAGCGAAGAAGGCACATCGGAAAAATCAAGCATGGGAACAGAGGTCACAAGACCCAACAACTACTGCATGGCATGCTTCGCCATATCGTATGCAGAATTACGCTGATGCCTCTTGGAGCGACTCCGCAGATACATACGGGCTTCATGAAGAAAAGAACAAGTATCGCTTCTTCTTTCCGAGACCGAAGACATCATCTAGAGAGCCCCAGAGGCTCGTTCCACTGGGCGCCGCAGAAAATCTAGCCAGTCTTCTCCCTGGCCATGATATTCTCGAATTTCCGACTATATACGTATTACCAGCGTGCCACACCAGCCCAGGCGAGGGATATATAATAGAAGAAGCGCCAAAAAAGCAATCTTCAAGAAAGCGAAAGGGTTCAATCCTCGTTGATTACGGATCAGGCGCGGAGTTGTCAGCTGAGTCGGCTAATGAGGAGGAAAATACTTCAGATGATCCCACGAGTAGCTCTGGGTCCGACTCAGACTTGTCAGAAGAGACCTGACAAGTCACTGCTTAGCTGGTGTCACAATTGCGACAGTGCTCCGGGTCCGAACAAAGACTAATCGAGTCTCAATTATCCTTCACCTGCACTATAGCATCACACCATAGTCCTTTCTGCTTGCAGATAAGACCAGATAAAGTCGAGTTAGATGTTAGATAAAATGTGAATTAAATCTCATCTAAAATACCCATGTTTCTTATGAGTACATCTTTGCTGCGTGAAATGCAACATGATGTCCATGTTCAATGTACCTACCCTTGAATATCTGAAGCATTTATGTCCACCGTCAACATATGCATGCAGGGAACGATATTTAAATTCGACTTGCAACTAACCGATTCTCTTATCGAATTTTGCCGGGCGGTCAGAACAGGTGCAGTGTAAAGCACCCTAAAAAGTACGCTAGACCAACCTTAGGACATACCCGTACCACCACAATTCGCATGGCTGGCGAGTGTTGATTTTCAGCCTCCCTCCTCCACCATCAGCTTTCTATCCCACAAATCTCTACTCATATGTCTCTCTCCATCAGCACCATCAATTGGTGTTTGCGCCTCTTTAATCTTTGATTGCGAGGATATCTTTTTCATTATCTGTTTTCCCTAGTTTTGCCGTCCACTTGCGTATGAAGCACACAATCTGCCAGCCATGTCCGAATTCCTTGGGTATGTGTGTGCTGCAACATCTTGGAGAACCTTAGCGGATTAGGTCGACTAACCTGCCTTGACACAGCTCGCGCATATCTCTGATATCGAAGAGCGATATCCGGTACGGGTTATGCACCATTGTCACTGTGCTGTATATTTACTGACTGGCTTTGGTAAGCTATTCGGGTGTATTGCACGAGATTAATAGTGAGGAGTCGACGGTTTCTCTTGAAAATGTCAAGTCCTACGGTACCGAGGGGCGGCGAGGAAACCCTGCCGACGAGATAGCAGCTTCAGAGCAGATCTATGAGTACATCGTTTTTCGGGGTAGCGACGTGAAAGACCTACGTATTGAGCAAGCTCCTGCTGCCCCCAAGGAGAACCAGCCACCACAAGTTCCTGATGACCCTGCTATTGTCGGCGTAAGTGCTTCCAGCTCTGTATCTATCATGTCAAAGGACATTCCTCCATTCTTTATGACGAAACATTTCGGATGTAAACATATAAGTTTACTGAATTGCGCAAACAACCCCGTGTTGATATTTCCGTTGCCTTCCTTCTGATCTACGTTGGAGTGAAAGCTTTGCTTGATTTGGTGGATACACCCTTTATTTCATCAACCTGCTAACCTCCAATCTGCATCGTTAGGCTCGCACCCGCCCCGCAGGCGCCGCTCCCCCTGGTCCACCAAACCAAGGCCCAGGTCCTGCTGGCTTCGCTCAGAACCCATATGCCCCCAACTTCTACCCTCCGCCTCCCGGCCAATGGGGGCGTGGCGGTCCCGGGCCTGGACCAGGACCTGGCCAAGGGTTTAATGGAATGCCCTATCCACCTCCTCCGGGATGGTTTCCTCCTGGCCAAGGCTTCCCTCCCGGTGGCCCGCCTCCCTGGAATAACTTTGGATACCCACCAGGACCTCATGGCCCTCCGGGTACTCCCGGACAGGATATGAGAGCTACACCACAGCAAGATACTAAACCGACCCCTATTGGTGCTGGTGTCGATAAGCAAAAACTGGTTGGTATCCCTGCAGTCGAGTTACCTACGGAATCTAAGACTTTTGAACAGCCTCCTGCACAACCCACTCCAATAGAAGCAGCGCCTACCCCACCTATTGAATCGAAGCCTACTGCTGCAGAAGTAAAAGCTACCGCCGAATCGCTTTCAGCAAAGAAGCCTGTGGCCAACGCCATGGAATCGAAGAGCGTTCCAACGGGCCCTAAGAGCAATCGTGTCACCCCTGCTGTGCCTATTCCCGCCGCTATCCCCTCGAAATCCGGTCCTCAGGCCATAGCCGCAGTTGCGTCTGTCAAGCCTGCAGGGGAGCCATCTAACGGAGCCCCTAGTGCCGCTGCACTTAGGGACGCCACTCAGGCCGCGAAAGCTGCAGTTGCTGTAGCTATGGCTAAACTGGATAACCCAAATGCTGCAGTGGGTTCTTCCGGTCCAACCACGGGAAACAGTAATGCTATGGATAACCTCACTAAGAAGGTCAACGAGATGAGAGTGAATGCTGCCAGACCCGGCTCTGGTAGAGGGCGGGGTCGAGGAGGTCGCGGCGGTGCTCAGAACAAAGTCGAGGTACCTGATACCGACTTTGATTTTCAGACAGCCAATGCGAAGTTCAACAAACAAGATCTTGTAAAGGAAGCTGTCACCGGTTCACCAGTTGGCGATGCTCCTAATGGAGATGTTTCTGAAGCACAAGAGGCTGACGATGTTGCTTATAATAAGACGAGATCTTTCTTCGACAACATTGGAAGTGAAGCTAAAGACCGCGCAGACAACAGTGGTCATAAACCTGGTGGGCGTGAGTGGCGCGGTGAAGAACAGCGCAAGAATATGGAAACTTTTGGTCAGGGAAGTGTTGATGGTGGCTATCGTGGTGGTTACCGCGGTCGAGGTCGAGGCCGAGGACGTGGCAGTATGCGTGGCCGTGGTTCACGTGGCCGGGGCGGTTTTGGACCCCCTGCGATGACCCAATAATCAGCAGCGGCCCCAATCTGACTAGGAAGTCTGGTTTCGACATGCTACGATTTGAGGTTCAGACGCCGTGACAACAGACTTTTCACCGCATGGGCCTTCTTACCCACGTCATGGTTCCTGAAGTTCACTATACTTGTGTCGAGTCTGAGCCCTATTCACAGAGGCCACTGTGCAGCAATATGGTTTTCTCTCCGTTTACACCCTCGTTCCTTTCGTTACAAGGGCTTTTCACCTGGCACCTGCGGATAACTCACGAGCCTGCTACTCGCGACAACTGTACAGTGTATTAATATGACAGTCGCACATTGCCGGTTTTCATTTCATGGTCAGGAGTCGGTTCTCAAGCAAGCGGTTTTGCAGTACCTTGATAGCCAACAAAAATGGCTGGGTTGGTGGAGGCAAAAATTGGCGCAGGGTCATTTGCTACGGCGTTGTGTGTCGTGTCCGCTGGCATAAGTCCGCGAACGATAAGGCCAGGGCCATGTACATATTTGAAAGGGCTGGCACAGTGGAGGCCGGTTCGGCCTTAGGAAGGATAGTTTTACAAAGATGCAGGGCAGCTAGCCTCCATCTGCATTCTATGAAAAGAGGATATGATAAAAGACTAAATGTGCATCACGATAACACCAAAACAAGGCATCGAAGGGCCAGGGATTAGGTATACTTGCTCTACAATAGCGCGCAACGCCAAGAAACTATATAGTATTCTCAAGCCGTGCTGGCGAATACCCTAATTTTCAAGCCTACATGCATTTCTTGCGTTTATCTACTATGATGACTGCATTGTATTTTACTATGTAGACAGAAGCTATTATATCTCTGGGTATACATCCCTAAGAAGTGGTCAGTAGCTATTCTAGCAAAGAACATGTATGCAATTCCTCGATCACAATCTCGTCGGATTAACAGTTGAAAGCAAAACAACGACAAGAAGTGAACACAGTAAAGTAAACAAAAGCGTAAAGTGGAAAGGGGGGGGGGGGGGCACTCACGTCCTCCGAATCAGCGGCATCTTCTCCCGGACGCGCTCCCACTCCCCCAGGTCGATGTCGACGACCCCCAGCTCGCCCACGGCGCCCTCCTCGACGGCGTCGTCCGCGCCGTCCCTGTCCGCGTCCCAGTCCGGGCGCACGCCCTTGAGCTCCAGGACCACGCGGCCCCAGGGGTCGACGACCATGCTGTGGCCGTAGGACACGCGGGGCTTCTGCTTCTGCTTCTGATCTCCGGAGGAAGAGGAAGAGGGAGAGGTGTTGTTATTGTTGGTGTTGTTGTTGTTGTGCGCGCCTGCCTGGGCGGCGGCGATGACCCAGCTTTGCGTCTCGATCGCGCGCGCGCGGAGCAGCACTTCCCAGTGCGCGCGCCCCGTCGGGACCGTGAAGGCCGAGGGGTAGAGGAGGATCTGCGCTGGACCAACATCGTCGTTCCCGCCGCTGCTACTCTCGCTGCTGCTGCTGCTGCTGCTGCTGCTGTTTTGCTTCCTGGCGGCGGCGGCGGCGGCTGGTGGTGGCGGCTGGGCGAGGCGCAGTGCCGGCTCAGGGAAGCGCAGGTCGAAGCAGATCAGACTGCCCAGCCGGCCGATCGGCGATGGGATCGGTGGGATCAGGCTGCTGCCTGCCTGGGTGCTGGCTGATTCGCGCAGGTTTGCGTAGTCGAAGAGGTGCAGTTTGTTGTATGAACCAGAGGGGAGGATCGAGCCGTTTGGTGTTATGTATATTGTGCGGTTGTATAGCTTTGTTGTTGTGCCGGAGGAGGAGGAGGAGGAAGAGGAGGCGTCTCCCTGTAGTTTTTCTGAAGGGTTGAAGGAGTCTGTCTCTTCGGATTGGGGGATTGCGGTCATTACGGGATTCGATTTGCTAGATGTTGTACCGCTGCTGCTGCTGCTACTGCTGCTAATGGGCTTCACTGTCACGGGCACGTGGATTCCGACGTGTACCGCGATTGAATGCTTTGCGGCTGCTGCTTGCAGCCCTGTTACGAAGGATGAGCTGGATACGGGGCGTGCAAGGGAGAGGGATTCCTGGCTTGAGGTTGCGATGTAGTCTGATGCCTCTGGGAGGAATAGTATCTGTTTCTCATGTCAGCCTGAGATTGATTGAACAGTTTGATGAAGTTTGAGAAGACGACGCGTTAGCATGATGCCTGAGTTATTACGTGACCCGTTCGCTCGCTAAAGACATTCCACATGAACTCTCGCTCAGTAGCTCTAGGCGATACTCAACAACAGCATCTTCCTTGCTCTCCGTCTTTTGGCCTGCTATTTTGGCAAGAATACATTCAGGACGGGAGTTCTCATGTGAGCTCAACGAGTTTGGTTAGACTCCCACTGCTGGACTGCTGGCCTCTTATCAAGAAACGAAGCCTCAATAACCAAGTTGACACGCAATGTAGAAAGCACTTGCAGACAAATTGTAAATGGCTCCTCACCTTCGCGCCGGCGCTCGCAGCCTGGCCCATGAGCTTCACGCACTGCGCTAGATTATGCGCCATCGAGTTGGAGGAGCATATCTGCCCAATGGCCTATCGATAGATTAACCATTAGCTGACCTATTGTTCATATATCGGTTACTGACTAGCGACAACGCCGCCCACTCACCGCCTTAGCCATCTTAACTTCGGTCGTTGTTCTCGGTGCCGTATTAATGAATGAAGCTGGGCAAGGTGACAAGTATAAGGTGTTAAACAATGAAGCATGCGTAATTCCGCAGATTTTTGATGATAAATCCCGAAAGAGAAAATAAGACCTATTGTCAAATTTTTTCAACTTATACAGATAGTTCTGTTTAAGATGGTCGATATGAAACTGCCATGATCACACCATCGGCTCCATCGGGGTCGGCAAGACGGAGGCGCTCCGACCTTCGAGCCATCTTGTCCTGCTGTCTAGCGATGGCTCCACTTCGGTTCGGTATTAGCTGGATAATGACAACGACCGCGAAACAACTTCCCTGAGCCGACAAATTATTATTTATAAAAAGCACAAGCAATACATTTCATTAAGTTCTTTCTTTCTCCGATGTATTCTTGGTGTTAAAGGAACTAAGTAGCAGGATAAGCAACAGGAAACATTGTGTTTAATGCATGAGCGCTTTACCGCAGTTTTCATTGAAAGTACGCCTCGAAAGCTATGGTTTTAGTTTGCTATTATTTATATCGCTTTGGTGACGTTTTTGGCGCTTCCTCTAACTCTATGGTAGAAAATAGAAACGCAGCACCACTGCCCTTGCTAGCTAGCTAGTCGAAACGGTTCCGAGTCCATTGTAGCCGGTAGCGGTAGTAGTAACCAGTAGAAGATCAGCGCGAAGCTTCTTTATTGCCACCTTGGCGACACGTGGAGTAAACCACATGCTCTTGGCCGCCTGTCCTATCGAGGCGATTGAGATAAAACATGAATATGCAGAAGCCAAAAATTGCCTTCCTATGCCCCTGATGCCAACGCCTGGCTGAATGAGAAAAAGCAATTAGTCAATACAGGTTCAGGGGAATTTGTGTACCATGCGCAGGGTCGTAGAAGTAGCAGCTCCTCAATCATCCTCAGAGTTCCTCGGCGGAATACAGGGCTAGTCGTTTATGCTTTCTCCGTAGCCACTTTATCGCCAGTATCTGACTTATCAACCTTGCCATACGCCGTCTGTAAGCTCCTTGGGTCCACACCCCTATCTTCAAGGACCACAATCCAGTCTCGAAGCTGGATGTTCTTACCCTTCTCTGAGTCTTCACGGAACTGCCCAAGATGTGTGACACTTCCTTTGGTGAGGGGACCATGTCCGGCTTTAGCGCCAGTGCTTCCGGTTCCGCTAATACCACCGACCTTACTTTGAGCCCTAGGTGTACTTGCTCCGCTGCCAGCATCTGCGGTCATCCACGAATACTTCTTCTTTTTGCTTCCCGTGAACAGGCTGAGCGTCGCATTCACGGTCGTACCGCTACTGCTCTCCGCTGCCTTCGCTGCTGCCGCCTTCTTGCCCTCTTTCTTGGTTAAGCCCTTCGTATCTCCCGCTTCGGGCGCAATAGAACCCGGAGTCCCAGGGGCGACCGACCCGCTTCGTGAACCAGCTTCTGTTCCCTCCTTGTCCTTATCAGCAGCCTTCTCGAGTCTTTTCTGTCGTTTCCTTAATCGTCCTTCTTCTGCATTTTGTGATTGTTTCCCCAGCTCAAGTAGGCTCTCAATCAGATAATTTGGAGAAGGTGCCTCGGATACTGGTGTAGGGAGCCCGTTGTTGCTAATCTCATCTAAGGGCCCTAGATTGCATGCATGTCAGTAAGAATGCGCTTTTATGTCTAAAGCAATGCTTGCATACGCTTGAGTGGATTAGTGCGGGGGCTGACTGCACTCTCCGCTCCCGTCCGCGGGTTTTCAGTATGTATCCCATTTACTTTTGGTGATGTTAATACGGCTGCGTCAGCCCATTCGGGAGGTATGGAGCCATGTGAACTCTTTTGCCGCGTAGTAGCGATCTTATTCGCGTCGCTGAGTAAGTCTCGCAGGCATTCCTTCGTTCCTATTGACAACAGCGCGATCTGGTCGACTAAGAATGACTCCTTCGGAATAAATGATCTGCCAGTCTTAACCATTGTGCCATCTGGGCCTGGTTGAAAAAGCATCTTTATTTCGGGCTTGGGGAAGTCAGAGGGTGCACTGAATTTCCCTATATACTGGCTCTTTCCATCTGGCTTGATATCTAGGTTGAGGCCAAGGCCAAACTTCTGAGCCACATCGTGCAACCGCTTGTGAACGATGCCCGGCTCCAACAGATGGTGACGAATTTCCTGGCTTCGTGTCATGGCCAACCGATGAGCTGCCTCGTTCCATAAGCGGTCCGCTTCGAGAGCTACAAAATCCTCTTGAGATTTCGCATCGATAGGCTCAGCAGGTTGGTTGGCTGGCCCAGCTCCATAGAAACTGTCCCTTCCGCCAGCGGGCAAGTGTGCGTATCCGGTTCTCGTTTCCAAGTTGTTCATATAATCCATCTCCTCTTCTAGATCGATGCCTGTGCCCATAAGCATATCATTCACATCGTACGAAGTGGTCTTGGAAGGCCCGGGCCGTGGGGGCTGTCTCGCTAAATCATTCGCGGCTGAAAAGGAGGACGAAGGATAAATTGTTGGGGGACCCATGTTGCCTGCCGCTGGCAGGGGTGTCGAAGTACTCATTGGCGCAAGAGTAGCATTTGAGTATTGCAACGGGACATGTGTAATAGTAGGAGTTTGAGGCTGACTCGGAGGTTGGGGTAAAGTTTGAGTAGGTGTGGTCAAAGGGCTGTGCGTCTGTACCGTCTGCGTCGTTCCAATCAATGAGGAGCGACCGTTCGGTTGATGCGAAGGATTGTATGGATTTTGTGGGATTTGATTAGCCCCTGCCATATTGACCGGAAGCACTGGTGATGGTAGGCCAGTCGTTGGGGTTGCGGCGCTAGGCGTCGTTGCCGGAGGGCTTGCAGCATACGGCGTTGAGTTCGCATATGGCGAGTTCGGCTGCGATTGCGGAGCTCCAGGAGATACCTTAGGTCGCTTGGAAGGAGGGAGCGGAAAGCCACCGGTCACTGTGTTATTCGGGGATGGCGAAGATGCCTGAGGCGGCGAGAACTGCCTCTGGGTGAGACTCGGCTGAGGATGCGACATGGCGACTAAATGGCTATAGAAGACGCAGTAGAGTCTCGGTGGTAGCGATAGGTATTATCTGTGACCGCACCAATAATAGATAAGAGTGCTTGTGTCCAGAAGAGAGCGTAGAGAGCGTAGAGAGCGCAGAAAGCGGAATTACCAAGGATATGGCCAATCTTCAGCTCCCGTGGATACACAGTCACCACAACAGGACAGGCACAGAGCCTGTCACGCTGAACTGGACAACACCCATCCGAGGGTAACGACGAGGCCAGCAGCGTGTGAATGTCGTGTACTCGAACAGGCAACGATTAATTATTTGCGCGCCGCGACTTCGGTGGCTAGCGTACTCGCGGCGATGTGGGACGTGGTTGGTGGTCGACGGCGCACGGTAGGGCGTGATGGGATTCGGCGGTGGTGATGTTGGTAAATGTGAGGAGGCCTGTCCATCTCTCTCGAAGAAGGTAGATTAGCACTAGAAAAGCTTCCCCGATTGGAACAGGAAATCTTTGGAGTTGCATGGCGCACGGACCCTATCGCGCATTGGAGCCTCCTCGACGTGACCCATCTTCCCAGCCTAGGTACGTACCAGGTACATCTTTTGTTCCACACTTCAATGGCCTAGGCTGTGGGTCAATATTCATATAAGTGTGCTTATCTAGTAAAGCATAGTATCTGGTTCCACGATAAGCAATTAGAAGCCTCCCTCAGCCGCGCTTCGCTCTACCAACCCTTGACTGATGCCAACATCTGACATTCCAGCCGGCCGCCTGCTTTCCTATATGAGATTCCTCAATACTGTCCTCTCAAGCTCTATCATAGCAGGACGTTGCGCCTCTTACAAGGTGATGCGCTAGATTTGACAGTCATCGTCGAGCTCCGAACCCGAGACCATCTCATTCCATTCCCGTCGAGAACTTTATACATCCACACAGCTCCGAAATCATCAGTCGATGGGCTAGCGAAACCGCGAAAATACAATGGCTTCTAAGCGCAAAGCTTCAGCTATGGCCGTCTCCGCGACGGAAGAACCCGTCGATCCAGCTGACGAGCTGATGTTTCTGTGCCTGGGCGGCGGAAACGAGGTCGGGCGATCGTGCCACATTATTCAGTACAAAGGGAAGACAGTTATGGTATGTTACCTCCATCCAACTTGGTTGAGCCGGTCTAGATAATAATGTAATGGCTATTCTGCAGCTTGATGCTGGACAACATCCAGCGTATGATGGTCTAGCTTCGCTTCCGTTCTTTGACGACTTCGATCTGAGCACTGTGGACGTGCTTCTCATTAGCCAGTAAGTATTCTATACCCATCCATCCTTGTAGTCATAGAGAGCCCTAGGCGCTATCGGTTGGAATCGAGGAAACTGAGCAAGCCCCATTGCACTTGAAGATTACTATACTCATACACCGGCTTGTTATATGACTATCTTTCATTTTCATTCGTGTATTCAGCTATCAATACAAAAGATGTTGTCCAATGTCCCGACCGATAGTAGCCCTGATGACTGTGACGACACTTGCTCGAGCCTCCAGGATTCTTGTAATCCAGGGCACTTGATGATGCATATGCTAACCAGCTGCAAGTTTCCACATTGACCATGCTGCGTCTCTCCCTTATGTTTTAGCCAAAACCAACTTCAGAGGCAGGGTCTTCATGACCCATCCCACCAAGGCTATCTACAAGTGGCTGATCCAAGATAGTGTAAGGGTTGGCAATACATCGTCAAATCCAACCTCACAGCCTGTTTACACAGAACAAGATCATCTCAATACCTTTCCCCAGATCGAGGCGATCGATTATTACACTACCCACACCATTTCTTCCATACGTATCACCCCTTACCCCGCAGGCCATGTCTTGGGTGCCGCCATGTTCCTGATTGAGATTGCTGGGCTCAATATCTTCTTTACGGGGGACTACTCGAGAGAGCAAGATCGACATCTTGTCTCTGCAGAGGTGCCCCGTGGGGTCAAAGTTGATGTACTTATTACCGAGTCTACCTACGGCGTGTCGACGCACATCCCCCGCCTGGAGCGTGAACAGGCGCTTATGAAATCCGTTACCAATATCCTTAATCGTGGGGGCAGGGTCCTCATGCCTGTGTTCGCGCTCGGCCGAGCGCAAGAACTACTTTTAATTCTCGATGAGTACTGGGAGAAGCACCCAGAGTTCCAGAAGATCCCCATATACTATGCCAGCAACCTTGCTCGGAAGTGTATGGTCGTGTACCAGACGTACGTTGGTGCCATGAATGATAATATCAAACGCTTGTTTCGGGAGCGTATGGCCGAGGCGGAAGCTGCTGGAGAGGGAGCAGGGAAAGGTGGCCCTTGGGATTTCAAGTTCATTCGGTCACTCAAGAATCTGGACAGATTCGATGATATTGGTGGCTGTGTCATGTTAGCCAGTCCAGGAATGCTACAGAACGGAGTAAGCCGAGAACTTCTAGAGAGGTGGGCTCCGAGCGACAAGAATGGTGTTATTATTACTGGCTACAGCGTCGAGGGAACCATGGCGAAGCACATCGTCCAAGAACCCGACCAGATTCAAGCTGTTATGTCTCGCAATACCAATGCCGTCAGGAGAGCACCAGGTGCAGACAGCGAGAAAGTCATGATTCCCCGAAGGTGCAGTGTTGCGGAATACTCATTTGCTGCCCACGTTGATGGCCAGGAGAACAAGGAGTTCATCGAGGAAATTAGGGCTCCTGTTGTTGTAAGTTTTTCTAAAGGCAGTGTCTCTTTCAGAACTAATCCGAGTTCAGATCTTGGTTCACGGAGAACAACACAATATGATGCGACTGAAATCTAAGTTGCTCTCGCTAAATGCTAGCAAAACTGAGAAAGTCAAGGTTTATAGTCCCCGAAATTGCGAAGAGCTCCGAATTCCATTTAAGACAGATAAAGTAGCCAAAGTCGTCGGCAAGCTTGCGTCCATACCTCCTCCGAGCCAGTTATCCTCTCTTGATAGCTCTGAAGCGGAGCTAGTAGCTGGTGTTATTGTCCAAAACGATTTCAAGATGTCGTTGATGGATCCAGAAGACTTGCGAGAATATGCAGGTCTGACCGCCTCCACGATTGCCTGTCGACAGAGATTAACGCTCAGCGCCGCGGGTATCGACCTTATTAAATGGGCGTTGGAGAGCACATTCGGTACCATCGAGGAACTCCCGGAGACCAAAGCCAAAAGAATCAGCGATGACACGGCGAATGGTGATGACGAGATGACAGAAGTAGACGACGAGGTAGCGCATGTTGTGGCTGCCTACTTGGTCATGGGTTGCGTGACAGTTCGGTATCGTAGCAATGGAGAGGTGGAGCTTGAATGGGAGGGGAACATGCTGAATGATGGGTTTGCTGATGCCGTCATGGCAGTTCTGTTGTCCACTGAAAGCAGCCCTGCCGCCGTTAAGAGTGAGTCCATTATATCTATTACTCAAATCTATTTGTTAACAGTTCCACCAGGATCTGCAAGCAAGCATTCTCATTCTCACGACTATGAGCTTCCTTCGCGCAATCTCCACGCGGGTCTGACTCCCCAAGAGAGACTCGAACGTCTCTTTCTCTTCCTAGAAGCGCAATTTGGCGCAGATGCCGTAGCACCCGTAGCGATGCCTAAATTACCACCCTTGAAGCGAGACAAGAAGCCTAAGAAGGCCACTAGAGGCGATGGTGCGGACTCAGATGCGTCGATGGAGTTGTCTGACGATGAAGAGGGAGAGGAACGACTGCTCGAGCTGCGGCAGAAGACGGAACTAGAACGGCTACATAAAATCGGCATTCCGGTGCCTGGCGTAACGATCACAGTGGATAAGATGGTGGCAACGGTCTGGCTGGAAGACCTCGAGGTCGAATGCAATCAAAAGGTCTTCGCAGACAGGGTTAAGGCTGTCGTCGAGCGGGCGGTCGAGATCACGGCTCCCCTGTGGGCCAAGTAATTCTTGGGACCAACAATGTGTTTTATTAGCCATGTATTACTATCATGTGGATTCCACGTTCGGCTTTGAGGGTCTCTACGTCTACGGGTACGATCTAGAGGCTCCAACACACAGTCGAGAGACTTGGAACCTTGACCTGACTACATATGTAGCATACGAGAGGATGGGTAGAACTTGGCTCCTCTTTGCTCGGAGATAGGACAAATAAGACAGACTCATTAGACGTCAACTTAGCCTTGATGTTATCCCATGTAGCCGTAGCTAGCCGTTGATCCAGGACGACACTCTTTTGAATAAGCCTGGGAACTAGTTTTTTTCCCTAGGTGAGGCGATATTCGTAAGCGACGAACAGGATCACCTGTTGCCATTGCCTCTCGCCTTTCGCCTTTCGCCTCTCGCCTCTTGCCTCTGTATAAGCGAGGACTCGAGTAAGTTCGGTCGGAATCTGGGTAAGCAAGGCAGTGTTCAGATAGGCAATAAAATGTTGGGATATTATTTGCGAGATGCAATCCCTTTTCCAGTGCCTTGTCAGTCAGTGTTATGGACGATTGTGCAGTCAACGATTCGAAGGAAACTCCAAATGTATCGGCATTTTGATTGCCTCGTGCCTTGTCTAGTCTGACAGACATTGGGGGCTGTAAATTTGTACCTATCGATAAAGGGTATAAGGAATCGATCATATGATCCTGGTTTGTGACCAAATGGCTCCTAATAGTTAAAAAATTAAATAAAAGGGTTGTCACATCCTACCTACACATAGTTGGATGCGGGGACTAAGCCTCCTTGCGGCTGTGCTATAATGCCTTGGCGGTAATAGAAATGCTAAGCCCCCCCACTTGGGACAATGTTGTGAACCGTTCCACTGTAAGTCGGTATTACCCCGGCCTATCGCACCCCCAAGCCACGGTGTTTGCAAGTGTTATGCACCTAAGTCTAGGTAGCTACTGTACAAGGAAGGTAAGGCATTGTGGGACCACTGTCTATACCTATACCACATGTAGTACTGTACAGCTTCTCATAAGCCATGCTGAACCCCATTTCTTCCATTCTATAGAGATAGTTACTATTGAAGGGCTTTGCCATAGGCATAGTCAGAGGCTTTTTTAAAAATTCAACTTCGACCTCAGGGCAAAACACTAGCTGTCTCATGATAGTTTTGAGACACATTGGTAGTTGGTGATACAAAAATGCTGAACGGTAGCTTAGGTTTTTATATAAGGGCAAGTACCGCAGGCAACCAACATTGAATTCGGCTCACATGAACAGTTACACGGGTAGCTGAATCCGACCAACAAAGTTTTGCCGTCGAGAATTCTAGTCACACTTTCCATCTTTACAAACAAAAGAATTACATTCCTCTGTGGCGACCTAGTACGGATACTAGTACAAATACAAGCAACTTCCCCATTCATTCCGTAGGTCCTTGGACTCCTTACATCAATCAACCTGAGCAAATTTCCCCGCCTCCGCAGCACCTGAAGTTCGTTTGCGATCTGCTTCTTCGCACACGTCCAGCGCTCAACATCACAGAGGAATAATCATAGCTAATAGTCACAGCCAGTCCATCGCCTACATATCAATATGCACAAATCAAAGAGTCAGACGCTGAGCCCTGATAATGGCAGCAATGAGGGCCAGTCTTCATCCTCTCCATTTTCCTCTTTGAGAAGAGCACTTAGCGGCCAGAAAAACAAAGGTGGCAACAAGGAAGCCACCAGTGAGAAGGAGACAGAGGCCCTCAACGATAGCATGGCTGCCTCGAATCCGTTCGCTGATCCGCCTCCTGCGTACTCCTCAACGGCGACGGAGGACCCGGCCGACGGTGCGTCTACAAGTTTCCAGAGTTCCCCGAAGAAAGAGGCTCACGTAAAACTCTCAGTGAGCACCGCCAGCACCACCGATGACCCTTACGCGTTCTTGTCGTTTTTCGACACCGTCTTTCTCATAGATGACTCGTATTCAATGAAAGATGGATGGCCACTCACTAGATGGGAAGAGACCGGGAAAGCCCTCCGGGCCATCGTGCCGATATGCACCCAGCATGATCAGGACGGTATTGATGTCTATTTTCTCAATAATGAAAACTTCATGGATCGTAAAGGTGACCCGAAGAAGGGAGTCGCCCCCAGAGGGTACCGCCACATCCAGACGCCCGAGCGTGTCGAGCAACTATTTAAAGATACAAGCCCGAGCGGCAGTACACCAACTGCGGAGCGTCTAGGGTCAATAATCAGGACATACGTCTCACGTTACGAGGCGGAGTTCAAGAGAACCAAGGACGACACATGTTTGAATCCCCTCAATATCATTGTCATCACCGACGGGCAACCCAACGACGAAATTGCCCTACAGAATATGTTGATCGAGCAAGCTCAGAAGCTTGACGCCATCTCCGCTCCCTACCACCAAGTGGGCGTACAATTTTTCCAGGTCGGTAACGATCGACAGGCTGCTCTGTCGCTGGCCAAGCTCGACGACCAGTTAGGAGATTACGTCGGAAAAGGCAAGGAGCTCCGCGACATGGTTGATACATCCACTTTCAGCGATGCATCCGGCAAGGGCGAGCTCACAGCCGATGACATTCTGAAAGTCGTCCTCGGCTCTGTCGTCAAACGTTTAGATCGGAAGCCTACAAGAACCAAAAACAGAACACAGAAACTGATATAGCTCAGGCGCCCGCCTTATTCCGCAAAACACATACAATGGAGTCTTCGGCTGCTTCTCTAATTACGGCTCGGCATCGTGCACCTAATAACACCCTAATCTCGGCGTTTCAGGCGGGCAAACTTCGACGGAGCATCCACTCGAAGACTGGCATGGTATACCCACAAACAGTGAAGGCGTTGGTGGTTTTCCTTTTTTCTTTTTCTTTTTTCTTTGCGACGCTTTGCAATTTACGTTGCTGTTTGAAGCCATCTTTCATGGATGCCTCGAGTATGGCTTCTCTTCTTTTTTGTATTACCACAGCTTTACTTTTGTTGTGCGGCAGGATTAGAATGGTTTCGCGGGGTCATCCGCTTTCACTGTCCGATAGACATACAGAGGGAGAGGATAAACAAAATCGACGGATTCAGAGACCATTCTGCTTCCCAATGTACAATAGCAGAAAACGGGTGAAGAGGCGAACTAGACTCCATAGTCGGCATGTTATTACAGTTAAATTTTTAATCATACCTGCGTCCACTTTAAACTTGGGCATCGCATTACTATCTTCTGTGTTCCCCAAAACATTACCGAGCTCCTCATTATGAATTCCACAACGATTTACCACCAGCGCTCAGGCTGCAGGTTCACATAAGTTTTAAAGATATCCAATCCATGTAGCGCTACCGAAACAGAACCTCGGAGTGCTGCCAAATAAATACGGAGAACGGTACAGATAATTATTTCCACAACTAAGCTCTATTCAGAAGTGTAGCTGTGTGAAGAAGAGAGATTGGAAAGCTGACAAAACCGGTGCGCTTTCTGGCAGTCACCACTATCAAGAAATCTAATCTTCAAAACAGCAGTGAAATCGTTTCAGCATATAATTATGGTACAAGATTATCTAGAGAGAACAGCTGTTTCCAAAAGTGCATTTGTAAACTGACCCCCGCTCTTCCACCCGCAAGGTTCAAAAGTCATATTAATGTTTATTACCTCCACGGTCAAAATCCCCAACTCCGGATCCTGCATTAAGTCGTAATTTTATAACCAGTCGTGCCACTGCTCCTACTCCCGACGGACAAAAACAGTGCAACCCCTAGGGTGACTCACAGGCACCCGAGGTTTTACATCAGCCTTACGATATGGATAATGATTGGTGACGATGGCTGTCGCCAGCTTGCGCAGCTTGTGGGGGTCACTTGACGTGGCGGCTTTGTTACCCTGGGTATGGGCCTCCTGCGGGTCGGGGTCCGGAGATATAACAAAATGACAGAAATTCCGAAGGGGGAGCTCCGAAGCCGTCGTCCCACAAAAAGTCGTTCGGAATGAGCCGACAGGCAGCTGTCCTAGATTTGGATATGGCCACACCTTTAATGACACCCCGAATAGCTACAGATATAAGTGAATATATCCTGGGGACTCATCGCTTGACCATACTTCAAACGAATTTCTTCTGCAGGATTTCCCCACGCAGGGAAGATGCAAATGACTTCAAGCGGAAGGTGGAATTCTAATCACGGGTGGAATCTGCTGAGTCTTGGATCTTCTAGGCTTTTCTTAAGCTCTCCAAGTTGGGCCATCCCAGCTTCGTCTTTTTCTTGGCTAACGGTATTGGCTTTTTTGCATTTTGCTAGTCTGACTGCGTTTCTTTTCTAGATTAGAGACACATATTTTCTCCTTGTTGATTCGAATTCTGCCTTAGCATTCATCATAAATCAATTCCCAGGCAATTCGATGTTTGGTTGAGGCCTTTCTATGGTCGGGAATAACATAGGAAATTGCTGCCCGAGCTACGCAGTGTCGATTTGATTTGCTACTCCAGATATTCTTCAATAATCCGACCCACGCTTCCCAAATTTAGATAGAAGTAACAATCTTCTAATCGTGGACGCGTCTATTTCAGGTCGGCGTAGACGGATCACTAGCATCTTACACACTGCTAGTCTTCCAAAACCTTCTTCTAGGCGGAGCTAATAATCCGCAGTGCCATTAAGAAGAATTTCTTTTGGCAATGGCCACTCGGCTATGTGGCATTTTTTGTTGAAATTTCTTGGGTCAGGTTTAAGTCGCCTGGCTGGGACGTTTTGAGGAGATCCGTGAGGGATGCAAAAGAATTGCACGTGGCCGTGCCATTCAAGGACATGTTTGAGAAAGCCATTATCTTGACAATCAGCCTTGGCTATTAACAACAAGCATTGTGGTTTGGAACGATCTACAGAAAAGGAAGACTTTCGTAGGTTTTAAATGTCAACGGCTGGGCACTAACAGGACAGGTTGGGCACCATAATAAAGTACGGATGTTGAGAAACGTAGCGCCTAACAGGAGACCGGACCCGCCAGGATCCGCATTTACCTTCCGGAATGAAGGGTCCCCAATTTTCTGGCTTGTAGCGATACAGGAGACCGGCCCTCGCGGGCCCGCCAATGCCTGTCGGAACGAGTCTTGTGGCCTTTTAGAACTTTCCAATCCAATGTGGCTCCTTAATGACGGCTTGGTATTTAAATCACTTGCAGCGATAAGGCATTAGATGACCTGATCGTTGGGTTTTCTCTTGCGCTCTTTTTTCTTCTCCTTTTTTTTTTATTTTTTATTTTTTATTTATTTTTTTACGGGGCGGAAAGAGGGTCTTTTCGTTTCTTCGCTTCTTTACGCCTTGTTGGGGGAAGAGTGGCGATGATAAAGCATGTCTATGTACTTGCATGCCCGTCGGAGGGAGTCATAGATTGCGTACATATGCAGTCCTTTTTGCATTCATCAGGCCACTTCTGTATTAAAGAGAAGGCCCTATTGGTTAGCCTGATCGGAATTCCTGCATGAGGGATTTCCTTGGCAAATAAGGTGTCTGATAACATGGCACTGACAAAATACACATATGCAACATTAAACTCCCAAATCTCATTCGCTTCTATGCAATTTATCAGTTCTAATGGTGTCAGGGTCCTAGCGCTACGGCGCTTAGCGTCGCCCGGCCAAGGTGCGAACGTTACAATGCATTAGTCAATTTTTGCTGGAGCAGAACAAAGACCGTTCGGAGGGAGAAGGCGTGCTGAGAAGGTTTTACAATTGACAGGTCTTCGAGAGCAGTGGAAAGGTTATTGTGGCCTAGGAAGAAGGTGCGGATAATTAGGAGGTGGTAATCGTATGAAAATTTAAGACAATACAGTACAGCTAAAGCTTACCCCAGCCCTTCAAGCTCATGATAGAGGACAGGTCTTTCTTTGTCGTGGTCCGGGATGTCCATTGGCCGTCGACAATCCGAATGCAAGCCCTTCCAGCTCCGCGAGACCGCCAGCTCACTGGGCTGAAAATAGCATCTGCGGTCTCCTTGCTCCTAACACCACAACTCGCTTCCATCGATCACCATCGCGAGCGCTATGCCTAGGAAAGGGTTTTTCTGGGATTTTCTGTCGAAACCTAAAACATCGAAGGGGAGGGACGATAGCCGACAAGGGCGGGCCCCACCGGCCGTTGTGCCTGCAACGCCGTCCAAAAGCTCTACCAGCAATTCTCTGACAGAAGCAGGCACCTCCCAGACTGCGAAGACATGTGTTGCTTCGACCGCGGAACTACCTTCTCGGCATACCGCATCGCCCCCCAACCCACCAGCGCCCTCGGCTCGAGAACCGGCGGCGACGCCGTCCGCCGAATGTCCTCACATCGCTGCTGCAACGAAGTCTCCTGCTCCGGAGGTAGCCGTCGTTCCAATCCGGTCCGACCAACTCTGGGACCGAGCCTACGACGACCTCAAACACGACACACCCAAGCTGTTTGATCTCTACGAGACAATCCTATCCCGTGATCTTGGCGGCTCTGAAGATGCCCAGGGAAATATTATCGAGCAGGGCCAAACAGAGAGGCGGACCCAGATGGACCGTCTTCTCGATGCTGGCTTGGACAAAACGGCGAGGCTTGTGAGCGTCGAAGAGAACATTGGCGACGCAATCAAAATCATCCTTTCCGTCAAGGAAGCTATCGGCAGTGCCCTACAGGCCGTTCCTGTAGCCGCCCTTGCGTGGACCGGTGTCTGCGTAGCTCTGCAGGCAAGTCGCCCCTCTACGTTCGACTCCTGACTCCTAACATTTCCAGGTCTTTCTGAATCCGATCAACGAAACGACAACGAATCGCGCGGGAATCATCCAGGTCATCCGGACTATGAAGTGGTACTCGAGTCTTTCAAACCTCCTTCTAGGAGACGCATCTGAGCATGACGACCGCTTTACAGAGCTGCGCGGTCTCTTGGCTGCTCGGATCCTCGATCTCTACAAGGGACTTCTCAAGTACATCGTCAAGAGCATCTGTGCCTACTATCAACACCCTGCTCTCAAAATTTTGAGAAACTCGGTTAAGCTTGATGACTGGACGGGAAGTATGGATGATGTCATCAAGGCCGAGGCTTCTGTCAAGGCAGCCGCCAGCGAATACGGTGTCAGACAGGCGAACTCATACCTTGGACTCCTTGTTAATATGCATGCTTCCGAAGCGCAAGATGAGATCATGCAGAAGCTGTGTGTCACGGATATGGCTGCAGAGATCGAGTCCCTACAAAAGCGAAAGGATCACCTACTCGCTGACTCGTACAAGTGGATTCTTCGCAATAAGGACTACCAGGACTTCATCGACTGGCACTATGGCAATACGAGGAGGCTTCTATGGATCAAGGGCGATGCGGGAAAGGGGAAGACGATGCTGCTTATCGGCATCGTCCGCGAACTAACAGCTCAACTGGAAACGCACTTTGACAAGTCGTATCTGGCATACTTCTTTTGCCAGGGAACAGACGACAGGCTTAACACGGCCACTGCAATTCTGAGAGGGTTAATCTGGATGCTCCTACACCAGAAAAAGTCGCTTATACATCATCTAGACATATTTAAAGACCTCGGGTCGACGCTCTTCGAGGCTCGTACGGCCTTCTACAACCTGAAGAAGGTTTTCCACTCAATGCTCGAGGACCCGATGTTGGAAAGAGCATATCTCGTCATTGATGCTCTCGATGAGTGCAAGAAGGAGGAACCGGGCCTGCAACAGCTTTTGGATCTAATTTCCGAGACGTCAGGAAAGAACGATAAGGTGAAGTGGCTAGTGTCTAGCCGGAACGAGCCCGATATAGAAGCCGTCCTGGAGAAGCACACGACAAAAACATGGCTTTGTCTCGAGTTGAACGCCGCGTCTGTGACCGGGGCTGTCGACGCCTATATCGACCATAAGATGTCTGAACTTGCTGAGAAGTACCGAAAGGCCTATGCAAAGAGGAAAGATCCTAAATTTCACGAGAAGCTTCAAAGGGTCCAAGATGACGTTTCCAACGAACTCCGCCAGAACGCTGACGGGACCTTCCTCTGGGTGGCCTTGGTATTTAAGCAGATTGAAGGATGCGGAGCAGACAAGGTCCTTGGACTCGTGAAAATGATGCCCCAGAGTTTATACGGCATATACGCTCAGATGATGCGGCAGATAGATGACCGAGACGACGCTGCAGACTGCAAAGAGGTGCTTTTGACCGTCGTCAACACCTACCGCCCACTTCACTTATCAGAGTTAGTAACGCTTGCCGGATTGTCAGATCTAGCCGTTCATCACGACATTATCAGACATTGCGGCCTCCTTACTATCAAAGAGGGTGACGAGGACGACGAGATCATCTACTTCATTCACCAGTCGGCAAAAGACTACCTTACCAAGGATCCAAATTCAAACGCCTCTATCTTCCCCGATGGTTGTATTAAAGGACATCGTACGATCGTATCGCGGTCGCTCGAGGCTATGTCTTCAACTCTGAAAAGGAATGTCTATGCTTTGCAGTATCCCGGTATTCCTATTACAGACGTCAGGGCTCCCGATCCAGATCCGCTCGCTCCGGTTCGGTATGCTTGTGTGTATTGGGTCGACCATCTCTGCGAAGTTCAAACCGGTTATGAAGTTGTCCTCTGCGACAAAAGCGCTTATCCCTTTCTAAAGGAGCACTTCCTCTACTGGGTAGAAGCCCTTAGCCTAATAGGAAGCATTTCGAAAGGCGTACTTGCAATAGCTAAGCTTATCACTTTGCTTACGGTTAGTTATTCCTCTATCAAGAACATTTTGCGAATACTAATTTATTAGAGAATCTCATCTATGTCCCAACTTCTCCGTCTGGTTCAAGATGCGTATCGATTCCTTTTATCCAACAGAGGTGTTATAGAGAAGAATCCTCTGCAAGCATATGTATCAGCACTTATATTCAGTCCGGCACGTTGCTTAACGCGAGAACTTTTTCAGGACGAAGAACCGGAATGGATTATTCGTAAGCCAGCTATGGAAATAGACTGGAATGCCTGCCTCCAGACATTCGAAAGCCATAGCAGCTCGGTCACTTCAGTCACCTACTCGCGCGACGGCACTCGTCTCGCTTCGGCGTCAAATGACAATACCGTCAAAATCTGGGATCCGGCTACGGGCGATTGCCTCCAGACACTCAAAAGCCATAGCGGCTGGGTTAATTCAGTCACCTACTCGCCCAACGGCACTCGTCTCGCTTCGGCGTCAAATGACAAGACCGTCAAGATTTGGGATCCGGCTACAGGCGATTGCCTCCAGACACTCAAAAGCCATAGCGACTGGGTTAAGTCAGTCACCTACTCGCCCAACGGCACTCGTCTCGCTTCGGCGTCAGATGACGATACCGTCAAGATTTGGGATCCGGCTACAGGCAATTGCCTCCAAACACTCAAAGGCCATAACGGCTGGGTTAATTCAGTCACCTACTCGCGCGACGGCACTCGTCTCGCTTTGGCGTCAAGTGACAATACCGTCAAGATTTGGGATCCGGCTACGGGCAATTACCTCCAGACACTCAAAGGCCATCACGGCTGGGTTACTTCAGTCACCTACTCGCCCAACGGCACTCGTCTCGCTTCGGCGTCAAATGACAAGACCGTCAAGATTTGGGATCCGGCTACAGGCGATTGCCTCCAGACACTCGAAGGCCATAACAGCTGGGTTAATTCAGTCACCTACTCGCCCAACGGCACTCGTCTCGCTTTGGCGTCAGATGACAATAACGTCAAGATCTGGGATCCGGCTACAGGCAATTGCCTCCAAACACTCAGAGGCCATCACGGCTGGGTTACTTCAGTCACCTACTCGCCCAACGGCACTCGTCTCGCTTCGGCGTCGGGTGATGATACTGTCAAAATCTGGGATCCGGCTAAAGGCAATTGCCTCCAGACACTCGAAAGCCATCACAGCTGGGTTAATTCAGTCACCTACTCGCCCAACGGCACTCGTCTCGCTTCGGCGTCAAATGACAAGACCGTCAAGATTTGGGATCCGGCTACGGGCGATTGCCTCCAGACACTCAAAGGCCATAACGGCTGGGTTAATTCAGTCACCTACTCGCCCAACGGCACTCGTCTCGCTTCGGCGTCAGATGACAAGACCGTCAAGATTTGGGATCCGGCTACGGGCGATTGCCTCCAAACACTCAAAGGCCATAACGGCTGGGTTACTTCAATCACCTACTTACGCGATAGCACTCGTCTCACTTCGGCGTCAAGTGGCAAAACCGTTAAACTCTGGGATCCGGCTACAGGCAATTGCCTCCAGACACTCGAAGGCCATAACAGCTGGGTCACTTTAATCACTCATTCGCACGAGAGCACTCGTCTCGCTTCGGTGTCAAGTGACAAGACCGTCAAGATTTGGGATCCGGCTACAGGCGATTGCCTCCAGACACTCGAGGTTAGGGGCTTACCTGCCAGACTATCATTCGATACGACAAGCTCTTGCCTCCACACTGATATCGGCACGATTCTTCTTGATTTACCATCAACTCCAGACACGGCTTTGACTCAGCCGCTTCCTCAAACGCCTTCCTACCAAGGCTATACCATCAGTAGAGATAGCATGTGGCTCGCGCGGAATGGGCACAACGTATTATGGCTGCCGACCGAGTATCGACCGAGCTGCTCAGCAGTGGTTGAATCGGTATCGGCTTTGGGAGTCGCCCTCGGCTGTCGATCAGGCCGGGTGCTAGTCTTTCAGTTCTCGGTCAAAGACGGTTAACCTCTTGGAAAGGACGCTCTTCTATATTGCAGTATTATTTATTTTATTATATCTCTGCCCTTGTACGGGTCGTAGGGCCTACGGTAAATTTATGCTTTTTGGGATGAGCTTAGAATGTTCTAGCATCGTGGCGAGGACAGACTAAACCAGCAGTGCTGTGATTAGCAACCAGAAAACATTGCTCTAGCGATAACCGCTAAGGGCTGCGCCGTCCTTCGCTGCTTTCGATGTTCCATAACCACTCGAGCGTTTCTCATGCTTGAGGAACTGCTGGCAAGGAACGAAGCGGAAGACTTGCTATAGTCTTATCCTTGAAACGACCATTCTGGCTGCACGTGGCTCGGAGAGGTAGTCGCAACGGTACTAAGGAGTGACTTCCAGCAGAGTGCCGAAGAAGTGGTTGGACAGTCGAGTAGGCCCAGCGAGTGGGCTCGACGACAGCGGGCATTATTTTTTCCGTGGTACGGTACTGTACTGTAACTGTGGGGTGGATTCGGCCGAGTTGAAAGTAAAGCGATTAGGTTCTGCCTGCTATTTATCCAATTATCCAGCCGGTCACTTATACATTCTCGCAAAGCTCCTACAATGAATGTTGTAAAAAGATAAAAAAAAGTTTAATACTTACGCACTTTAATACATAGAGACGGGAGCTTAAGGTCAAGGGAGGGATAAAAGCCATCATTACTATTGGAAATAAATGTTCTGTGACTAATTTGCCGCTGTGTTTTTTACCAGTTAAAAGTAGTGATAGTCTATACGTATGTTTTGCTATTTTAACTACGTACCTATGTATTAGTTTAATGGGCTTCCCTCCTTTTTAGCGGTAAGAGTTTGCCTGTATTGTTATTAAAATACTTTGTTAATCGGACAAAGACACAGGTCTGCAACCTTTTAAAACGGCCAAAAAAAAAAAAAAAAAGTGAAGGAAGAAGCTTATGTCGAATTAATGACGAAAGGAAAGCGCAACCTCTACTGCAGGATATATACAATGCCGTGCGAGGGACAGATGAAGATGTAAAGTTCCTAAGACCGGCGGGGAAGCTTAAGAAACCAAAGAAACAGTTCTTACAGGCCCACATTGCCCTTACGAGTACCGAAGATTTATCCCTTTATTGTAACGGGGTAGCGGTCGAGGCTTCTAGGACGTCTATAATTACATTGTACGAAACACAAATTAAATGACGATACGGACCATCGAACAATCTATTCCACGATAACTTCCACCGATGCATCCCCGATGACTTTCACCAACCATCCACGACGCCTTCCACCGACGCATCCCCGATGCCTTACGATAAAAAGCTTAGTCAAAAGGTCAGAACCGACGCTGCTGACAAAACCGAATAGGATTTAAACAAAGTGAGACTTTATATAGGGAACTATGGCGAAATAAAGACTTATTCTGCAATACTTTAAGTTTTAGCCGTAATAAAAATAAAAATAAGAAATTAAAAGGAAAAATTTACTTTAGTTTTATAAAAAGAATAAAAAAAAAAGAATATTATTTTAAACTAATAAATAAAAGCCCGTTAGCAGGTTTAAAAGTGGAAAAAAAAAGGCACAGGTTAAATAATACGTGATTTTTTAAAATTATTAATTATATTGTAATTTTTGAAAAATATTTCGTTCCGCAATATATATAGCGTAAAGGGCGATATTATAAAAGTAAAGATTATTAAAACAATTGTAATTTGTTAAAAGGCTATAATAATTTTAATAATAAAAAATATATATAAAAAAAGTTTTCTTTTATATATTTAGTTATTTATTTATTATTATTTAACTTATATTTATAGTTAGTTTTTAAAAATAATTATAAAATATTATTTTTACAAAAAAAGTTAACTTTTTATGTTATTATTTTATTGCTTATATTATAAAACGTATTATAATGCTTATTACTGTTACGGCTTAAAAGTCAGCACTTGGTTTTAAGACCAAATTTACCGTATATTCCTTACGAAATAACTAAGATGAAGAAGAAAGGAAAGTATCTATCTAACAGCTGTAGTACAGAAATATATAGGCAGTGACTAGTGGGGTACATGGATACCTTAGGTATTCCATTCACCAGGACAATGAACAATAGCCTGACGGCTGGTTAATCTGTTTGACAGCTGCAAATAAGACACCAGCCGTCACAATTACTATATACACTTTTATAATATTAAGGGTTATAAATGCTTAAA
Source organism: Xylariaceae sp. FL1651 (assembly GCA_025201745.1). Lineage (NCBI taxonomy): Eukaryota > Fungi > Ascomycota > Sordariomycetes > Xylariales > Xylariaceae > Xylariaceae sp. FL1651. The sequence continues at coordinate 109,836 of MU624270.1, forward strand.
ATATAACTAAAAAATACTTTTATAGTCTACGTTTAAATATATATTAAAAATAATATTATAAGCAATAAAACAATAATATAAAATTAATTCCTTTATAAAAAAGGTTTTTTATAGCTAATTTTAAAAAATAACTATAAATGTAAATTAAATAGTAATAAGTAAATAACTAGCTATATAGGAAACTTCTTTTTTTTAATCTCTATTCCCTTATTATTATAAAGCCGTTGCTTTACTTACTCTGTAGAGCTGTTGCTTTATTTAACCTACAGAGCATCCGCTCTGTTGTCTCCACAGAGCACTTTAAATCACGTGACCATGATCCTGGTACTCTGATCTACAGGTCGCCATTTGAGCTTCCTGTTGGTTTGTAACGGCTTATAATATTATATTTAATTTATATTTTAAATATAAATTATAAAAGGTATTTATTAATTATACTTTACGAATTTATAATCTTTAATATTTATAAGAAATTATTTAATAATAAGCATTAAAGTACGTTTTATAATACTGCTTAAAGCGTTATATTTAAAATATTTATTTATATTTTAAATAAATCGTTAACAGCTATTATAAATATAAGCAAATCGTATTTAAAGCGCTAATTTTAAATTTTCTTTTTGCATTAAATACTTGTCATGTACTGGCGTGATGTATGCAATGTACACCACTCGGAAGCATATATACGTACAAAAGCCCTAGGTATCCTAGAACGGGATACTGCTAGATCTTTTAGTCTATTAGCCAAGTGGTTAACAGGGCTGCTGCTCGTGACAATACTGTATAAATGTTTTAGCAAAACTTTTATTATTTTAACTTAGCGTTTTAATAAGCAGCTTTTAGTTTAATACGTTTAATAACGCTTTATAAAACGCGTTTTATTATTATATATTATTAATATAGTTAAGTAAAAAAAAAAAGTTTTGCTTATTTTTTTAGTTTTAAAAAAACTAACACATCTCCCACTTGGATGGGCTACCTAATTAAATGGGCCACTTTCCAGACCTTCGTACGTACATTCGTAAATAATTTAACAATAACATATCCGATTAATTTAAACTAGTTAAATTCTTATTCGCTAGGCTTGTTTATACTATTTTGACAAGTTCGCGTATTATAGCTACTTTTGCTACAAGTCTTATAGTACCTGACGCGAGTTTTTTTCCTTTTTGTACGACGAACGAACCGACAAATAGCCCGACGAACGAACCGATAAACGAACCGATAAACTTATATAAAACGAATAATTGTTTATTATATAAAAAGCAAGGAATTTACGGGCTTTGCGGGCTTTGTAAGCGTTAAAGGACGTGGTTGTGTAGGTTTGTCGGCTCGTTCGTCGGTTTGTTTATTGTACGAAAGCTCGCGTTAAAACTCGCGTCGAAACTCGCGTCGAAATTTACGTTAAGTGCTATAAAACTTGCAGCAAACGTAGCTATAATACGCAAACTTGTCGGAATAGTATAAACAAGTCTAGCGAATATGAATTTAATTAATTCGAATTAATTGTTTATATTATTAGTTCGTTCGTCGGCTCGTTCGTCGGGTTATTTGTCGGTTCGTTCGTCGTACGAGCAGAAAAAGGACTTGCGTCGGGTGTTATAAAACTTGTAGCAAAAGTAGCTATAATGCGCGAACTTGTCGGAATAGTATAAACAGGCCTAGCGAATAAGAATTTAACTAGTTTGAATTGATTAAATATATTATTGTTAAATTATTTACGAATGTATATACAAAAGTTTAAAAAGTGGCTTATTTAATTAAATGGCCTATTTAAATAAAAAATGTATTAAAATTTTTAGCTATAAATAATAATAAAGCTCTTATAATATAATATAATAAAAAAAGTTTAATAAAACTTATATATTACGTATAAATTAAATACGTTAATTAAATAAAAAAAACTAAAATATACTATATATTTATAAAAATATATAAATATTTTTAGTTTTTTTATCGTAATATAAAATATATTTTATAACTTTAAAGTTTATTTACTATTTTATTAATTTATAAAACTAGTTAATATATTTTTTATTTAAATAAAACATTTAATTAAATAAGTTATTTTTTTTTAAACTTTTATACATATATTCGTAAATAATTTAATGATAATATATATAATTAATTTAAAATAATTAAATTTTAATTTATTAATTAAACATTTTTATATTATTTTATTAAATTTACGTATTATAGCTAAGTTTATTATAAATTTTATAACGTTAAGCGCAAATTTTTTTTTTATACGACGATTATTTTAACGATTTTTTAAGTTTTTTTTGCTTAATTACATTTTTAAATGTTTATAAATTTTTTTGCTTTTTATATAATAAAAAAATCTTTTTTTTATAATTGGGTTTATTTTATATAATAACGTTAATTAAATTTATTATTTATTTTGTAAAATATTACGACTTTTTTTTTTAATAATGCAAAATAATATATAACGTTAATTATATTATACGTTATTTAATATATTATTTTTATATTATAAAATTTTTTTTAATATATTAAAATAGTAAATAAACTTTAGTTAAATTATTTAAAATAATATAATATATTTTTTATTTAAATAAGCTATTTAATTAAATAAGCTACTTTTTAAACTTTCGTATATATATTTGTAAATAATCTAATAATAATATATCCGATTAATTTAAATTAGTTAAATTTTTGTTCGCTAAACCTGTTTATATTATTTCGACAAATTTGCGTATTATAGTTACGTTTGCTATAAATTTTATAGCACTTAACGTAAGTTTTTTTTTTTTTTCGTATAACAAATAAACCGACGAATAACTTAATAAACGAACCGACGAATAAATCGATAAACTTATATAAAACAAATAATTATTTATTATATAAAAAGCAAAAAATTTACGGGCTTTATAAGCTTTGTAAACGTTAAAAGGCGTAGTTATGTAGGTTTATCGGCTTGTTTGTCGGTTTATTTATCGTACGAAAATTTACGTCAAGATTTGCGTCGAAATTTACGTCGAAATTTGCGTTAAAACTTGCGTCGGGTGTTATAAAACTTGTGATAAACGTAATTATAATGCGCAAATTTGTCGAAATAGTATAAATAGGTGTAGCGAATAAAAATTTAATTAATTCAAATTAATTGTTTATATTTTCGGTTCGTTCGTCGGTTCGTTCGTCGGTTCGTTCGTTGTACGAAAAGAAAAAAGACTCGCGTCGGGTGCTATAAAACTTGCAGCAAACGTAACTATAATATGTAAACTTGTCGGAACAGTATAAATAGGTCTAGCGAATAAGAATTTAACTAGTTTAAATTGATCGGATATATTGTTGTTAGATTATTTGCGAATGTACGTACAAAGGTCTGGAAAGTGGCCCATTTAATTGGGTGGCCTATCCAAGTGGGAGATGTGTTATTTACTTTTAACAGCTATAAACATTACTTTACTAAAAATTTAGTGTTTATAAAAATCCTTTTTTAACTAATTAGTTTAATTTTAATTTAAATAGCAACGTTTTAAAAATCGCCTTTTTATTCGCGGTTTCGGCCGATTAAAGTATTATCGGTAAAAATCTTTAATAAAATTTTTTACATTTATAAAATGTTTTTTTAATTTTTATATATTTTTCTTATAACCATTTTTATAATTGTAACAACTTTTTTGCTTAATTTTTTATTACTAATGCAATAATATCGCTAATATAATTTCGCTATATATTTATATCGTATTTATAATTTACTTTAAATAGTAAAATCTTTTTTATTTTGTTTATTAAACAATTATATGTTAATTTTGCGTTTAATAACAATTATACTAAATTATTTTAATTTTAATTAATATAATAATGTAAATATAGTTTTAATTTTTAGTTTAATTTTTTTTATTTAACCGTTTATTTATAAATAATAAGCTGTAAATATTTTATATTTAATTTTAAAGTTTTAATAAATAACTGCTAAAACTTAAATGCTATTATTTTGTTTTTATCGGTAATAATTATTTTTAAATATTTATGTTTATTAAAAACATATTTTATTATAGCGTATGCTAATTTTTTCACTAAGCTTATTTTTTTATATAAAATAAAATAAACGTATTTTATTTTATTATTAGTTTTTTTAACTTTAAATAATTTAACTATAAAATTAAATACTATTATTTTTTATGCACGGTTTAATATTAATACTAATAGTAAGTTTTCGTATAATTTATATTTTATAGCTTTAAACTTTTTGCATAAATTATATTGTTTTATAATATTTTTTACTATTTTTAATACTTTTAAAAAGTTATAGTTTTTTCGAAATTTATTAAGCGTCTTAAATATTTTTTAATATCTTAAAAATAAATATTTATAAATTTTAAATATATATATATTCCTGTTATATTAACTATTAATAAGTTTGTTTAATTTTTGTAATGCTATTTAAACTTTTTTATTTTATTTTTTATAGTTTATTTATATAAAGTTTATAAATAAGCTGCTATTTAAATTTTTATAAAATAATATTTTTATTGCTTAAATGGTTCGATTATAGCTATAAGTTTTTTATTATAAATTTAATAGTTTAATTTAAGTTTTAAAAACTTTTTTTAAAAAAAATGCTATTAAATATAATTTGCCGTTTTTGTTTTGTTAAATTAACTATTTTTTTATAACGTAATTATTTACGTTAATTTTTATTTTATATTTTTTGTTTAAATTAAATAGTTTAAATATTAAATTATTTAAAATCGCATTTTTAAGCGTATTAAACGCTTTTTGTTTTTTTTTTATTTATTAAAAAAGCTTATTTCTTTTTAATTAAATTTGTAAAAAATGCCGCAAATTTTTTAAATTTTTTAATAAATATATATATAAAGTTCGTAAATTTTATAAACGACTGTATTTTACTAATATTTTTTAACATTAGCTAATTTTTTACTATTTTTAATTTAAACTATTAAATTTGTATTTTTTTTTTAGCGAAATCGTATATTTTAAAAAATTTATTTATTATTTATAAAACTTATTTTTTTTAAATGTATTTTTAAATTAGCTTTTTATAAAGCTTAAAATATTTGTCGTATATATTTTTTATATTTTTTAAACGTTTTCGAATAAATTAAGATATCGTTAAAGTATACGACTATAAATTTATTAATAAATTTTCGTAAAACATTTATAATTATAAACTAAAATAACACATCTCCCACTTAAATAGGACACTTAATTAAATGGGCTACTTTTCAGACCTTTGTACGTATATTTGCAAATAATCTAATAACAACATATCCGATTAATTTAAACTAGTTAAATTTTTATTCGCTAGACCTGTTTATACTATTCCGACAAGTTTGCGTATTATAGCTATTTTTGTTACAAGTTTTATAGTGTTACGAAGCGTACACTAGTGTCCAACACTATGTATGCTCTCGTGGTATCGGGGTTATAAATGCTTAAAGTATAACCAAGGATACTCTTAGGTTTATGTTTAGAGTATACGTCAAAAGATAGTATTGCGGGCAATAAAAATAATAGTATTTTAAATTAACTGCTTCGTAAAAAATAATCTTTTATAGCTATTTCTAAAAACTAGCTATAAACATAAGTTAAATAATAATAAGTAAATAACTAGCTATATAAGAAATTTTTTCTTTTTTATACTATTTTTTTATTTTTATGTTTTTTTAGATTTGTTAGATTTTAGATTTTTTAGATTATTATACTAGATTTATTAAATTTTAAATTTTTTAAATTATTACACTAGATTTGTTAGATTTTAAATTTTTTAAATCTATATTACGTAATTTAGCCTGCCTTTTTTTTAAGTAAGTGTATTTTTTTTTTTTTTTTTATTATATTTGGTCGTATGTATAAAATTTTTAGCTTTTGCTACCGGTTTAATTAGCTTATTAATCGTAAGTTTTGTGTTAAATTTATTTTTTAAAATAGTTTCGAATTTTTTTTTTATATTTATTGTTTAACTGTTAAGGGTTTTTTATTTTCGGGTTAATGAAATTTTTAGCTGCTATTTTTATATTTGGTATTAGCGTAGTTGTAACGTTATTAAAATTTTAATATTTTTTTAAGGCTATTATAAATAAATGTAGACGTTTTTTCGAGCGCTGTTGTGCGTTAAAAAATAGTTTTTTAAAGCGTTAAAAAAAACTTACGGCTAAACAAAAGAAAATGTTTAATAAATTATATACCGTTCGCCGTTTTTGTTAATAAGAAAAGTTTTTTAAAAAACGTAAAATCGCGATTTTGGTAAAAAAAGAATAACTAGACGTTAAAAAACGGGAAAAAAAGAAAACCGATAAAAAGGCTTTTTTTTTTTTTAACTAAAGCAATTTTAATATTTTTATAGTCGATTTTGTTTTTTTAATTTCGGCCGATTAAAGTATTATCGGTAAAAATTTTTAACAAAACTTTTTACGTTCGTAAAATGTTTTTTTTAGTTTTTATATAGTTTCGGCGTATGTATAGCTTTTTTATTTAATAAAATATTTAAATTTTTTTTTATTTTGTCGTAAATTTAAAATTTTTTTTATTTTGTAAATGTTTTTATTTTTATTTGCTTTTAGTTAGGTTTTTAGCGCGACGTTTAAATATGTTTTAATTAATAATAATATATAAAAAATTAGTCGGATAATTATAGTATTTAGTAGTTTTAGTTTATATATTATTAATAATATAACTTTTTTAATTTTAAAAAGTTTGATATTTTTAAAATCGAGTTTTTTGTTGCTACGTTTTGTTCGAATATTACGTTTTAAAAAATAAACTTTATTTTTTTTTTAAAAAATTAGCTTCGACAATTTACTTTTGTCGTAGTATTTTTTTATTTTTTGTTAAATAAATGTAAATTTTTTTATAACTATTTTTATAGTTCTAGTAGTTTTTTTATTTAAATTTTTACTGTTAATGCAATAATGCTGTCGATACGGTATCGTTATATATTTATATCGTATTTATAGTTTGTTTTAAATAGTAATATTTTTATTATTTTATTTATTATACTATTATATATTAGTTTTACGTTTAATAATAATTTTACTTAATTATTTTAATTTTAATTAATGTAATAACGTAAATATTGTTTTAATGTTTAATTTAGTTTTTTTATTTAATTATTTATTTATAAATAGTATATTGTAAACATTTTATATTTAATTTTTAAAATTTTAGTAAATAATTGCTAAAATTTAAATATTATTGTTTTATTTTTATCGGTAATAATTATTTTTAAATAACCGTATTTATTAAAAATATATTTTATTATTACGTATATTAAATTTTTTATTAAACTAGTTTTTTTATACGGTATAAAATAAACGTATTTTGTAAGCTTATTTATTATAATTATAATAAAGTCGAACTTTATTTTTGTTATTAGTTTTTTTAACTTTAATAATTTAACTATATAATTAAATGTTATCTTTTTTTATATTCGATTAAATATTAATATTAGTACTAAATTTTTATATAGTTTATGCTTTATTATTTTAAACTTTTTGCATAAATTATATTTTGCGATAATTTTTTTTATTACTATTAATGTTTTTAAAAAGTTATAATTTTTTCGTAATTTGCTAAATATTTTAAATATTTTTTAATGTTTTAAAAATAAATATTTATATACTTTTTTAATTAATTTATATTAATATATTTTTAGTATATATAATTTATTATTATAGTATTAACTAGTTAGTTTGTTTAATTTTCGTAATACGTTTTATATTTTTTAGTTTTATTTTTTATAGTTTATTTATATAAAATTTATAAATAAACTTTTATTTTTATTTTCGTATAATAATACCTAACTTGCTAATAGTATTTTTTATTTATAGTCGTTTTTTCGGCTAAAAATATTTGCTTTATCGTTTTTTTTACTTTTAATATAAATAATTTTAAAATTAAATTATAATAAAAACTTTACTTATTATATTTATTGTTTATTTAATATTTTAATCGTTATAAACGTTATAAAGTTTTTATAGTTTAAGTAAACTTTTATTAATATTTTAATATTATTTAAATGTTTTTATTATCGCTATAAGTTTTTTATTGTAAATTTAATAGTTTAATTTAAGTTTTAAAAACTTTTTTAAAAAAAATGCTACTAAATATAATTTGCCGTTTTTGTTTCGTTAAATTAATTATTTTTTTATAGCGTAATTATTAACGTCGACTTTTATTTTATATTTTTTGTTTAAATTAAGTAGTTTAAATATTAAGTTATTTAAAATTATATTTTTAAAAGTGTCGAACGTTTTTTGTTTTTTTTTTATTTATTAAAAAAGCTTATTTTTTTTAGTTAAATCCGTAAAAAACGCCGCGATTTTTTTAAAATTTTTAATAAATATACATATAAAGTTTATAAATTTTATAAACGATTATATATTATTAATATTTTTTAATACGAATTAGTTTTTTATTGCTTTTAGTTTAAATTATTAAATTTGTACTTTTTTAAAAAATATCGTATATTTTAAAAAATTTACTTATTGTTTATAAAACTTACTTTTTTTTTAAATATATTTTTAACTTTGCTTTTTATAACGTTTAAAATATTTATTATATATATTTTTTATATTTTTCGAATGTTTTTAAATAAATTAAAATATCGTTTAAATATATTATTACAAATTTATTAACAAATTTACGTAATACGTTTATAATTATTAATTAAAATATTATTAATATATTAATAAAGTTAAAATTTATTATTTAAAACTTATATAGTTTATATTTTATAATAAATGCTATTTTTTATTCGTCGCTTTTTTTAATTTTAATATAATAATAAGCTTTTAAAATATCGAATATCGTAAACTATTATGCTTTTTTAAAACGGTTTTTTAAATCGTTTATTCGTAATATAAGTTTTTTGTTTTTAATAATAATAAAATTAAAATGTCGCTAATTTTTACAGTTTTTTTATTTTCGTTTTTTATTTTTTTTTAGTTTTTTTAGTACTTATAGTATTAGTATTGTTGCTAATAATTTAAAATGTTGTATAAACTTTTTTTTTAAGTTTTTATTAAAATATTTTCGTAGTTTTTTAAATTATTTTTTATTTAACCTATATAATTTAAAAGCTTTAGAGTATATTTTTTTTTAAATTAATCGCGTAATTATATTTATTATATTTTAATAGCTTTGTTTTTTTATTATATTTTTTTATAAATAAATTTTTAAATTTAGCGTATTTTTTTAGTACTTTAATCGTAAATTTTTTATTAATTTATTATTATACTTTATTTTATACTACGTTTAGTTATTTAAACTTATATATAATTTATATTTAAAATTTTATAAAAGCTAAGTTTTTTTTAGTTTAATTATTTCGGGCAAATTTTATTAAAAACGGCTAGTTTTTTAGTTTATTTTAAAATTATTTTTTTATAATTAAGTTAATTTTAATATTATATCGTGTAATATTTTTGCGATATTAAGTTTAAAGCATTTTAAATAATTTTAAATAATTACTAAAAGTTTTGCAGTTTTTTATATAACTTTTCCGTTATTATAATTTATAATTTTTTTATCGAAAATTATAAATATATAAAGTTTTTTTTTTTTTTTTAATTTATGTTAAGTTTAATTCGTTAATTAAATTCGAAAAAATAAAACTTTTATAAACGCTTATATCGAGTAAAGCTTTTAGTTTTTTTTATTATAAATTACGTTTATTAATATTTGCGTTTTTTTAAATTATATTTTTATTTTATATAAAAATTTAAAAATTTTGTAAACTAGCTATTAGTTTTGTTTTACAGCTGCTTTTCGTCGTTTTTTATTTATTAATATATTTATCGTCGATTTTGTTTTTTGTAGGTTTTGCTGTTTTATTATTTTTTCGATAATTACGGATAAAAAATAATTTTCATTAATTTTTTTTTAATCTTTTTTTTTATTTTTTCGTACTAAAAAATTTTATAAAATATATAAATTTTGCATTAAATATATTAGCATTATTTTTAAATCGTAAACCTTTTTTTACAATTTTCGGGATATTATAAATCCTGTTTAAATATAGCGTATTTATAAGTTATTTAATATATTATTACTAGTTTTTCGATTTTGTTTTTTTTATAAAGATTTTAAATTTTTGTTTTAGCTATATAAACTAAAAATTAAAGATTTTTAATTTTTTTTGCTATATATTTTTTATATTTATATACTATATAATTTGCTTATAATATTTCGTAATATTTTTTATAACGTAGTCGCAATTATTTATCGTTATTTTTAAACATAATTCCGTTATATAAACGATTAATTAAAATAAAAATATCGAATTTTTTCGTTTTTAAAATATTTATGCTTATTTTAATTATTATATTTCGGCATTTTTATAATACTATAAAAACTATTGCTTTAATTTAATATCGAGCTTTTATTTTATTTTTTTTTTAGTTAAAGTCGTTATTTTTTGTTTTAAGCAAAGTTTATTTTTTTACGTATATAAACGGATTTATTTTCGAACTATTTTTTTTTATATTAATTAATTTAACTATTCGTTTTTAGTTTAATAATCGTAAATTTTGTAAAAATATTTCGGATTTTTTTTAAGCATTTTTTGCTTTTTAGCTAATTTTTTTTACATATTATTTTATTTTTAAAATTTCGGTATACGTATTAATCGGTTTTAATTTATCGTATATTTAATATCGATATTATTTTTTTTATTAAAAAATAAATATAATTTTTAAAATATTTTTCGTTTATTTTTAAATTATAAAATTTTGCGCTTTAACTTTTTTTAGTTAAATTAAAGCTTTTTTATTTTTTGTTTTTTTAGTTAAATTTTAGCTATTTGCTTTAAATTTACGCGTTTTTTTATTTATTTAACGCAATATTTATTTAATATTATAACTTTTGTTAAATTTATTTTATAATTATTTTTATAGCTTTAAATTTTTATTTTAAAATTTATATTACTTTTATTAAACTACGTTTTAAACGTGCCGTTTTGTCGAGTTATATTTTTTTTTTTAAACTGTCGGTAAACTATTTTTTATTATAAACAGCTTATTTATAAATCTTTTTTGCTATTCGCTTTAAATATAGCCGTATTATTAATTAGTCCGTTAATATATGTATTTTTTTTTATACTATTTAATTTTCGGTTAATATTTTACTATTTTGCTTTATTTTTAAAACTTTATTATTATAATAAGTTTATATTATATTAATTTATCGGCTGCTTTTTTTAGCTTTAAATAACTTAGTTTTTAATATTTGTAAATTTTTACGTAGTTTTTTATCGTAGTTTTTAATATAATGTTTTAGTTTGTCGTAATTATAACATTTAACAGTTTTTTTTATTTTTTGCTGTTTTTTTCTGTTTTGTTGCATTTTATTAAATTTTATTAGTCTTATATAAATACTGTATATTATAAAATATTATTGTTTTTTAAAGTTATTAGCTTTGTTTTAACTTTTTTTCTAATTTTTGTTTTTAAAAAAACTCTATTTTTTTTTTTTAATATCGTTTAAATAATTAAGTATCGATTTAAATAGCCGTTAAAATATATTTTACGAATTTATTAAGTTATAATAATTTAATAATTTCGTTTTTAACTTTATTTTTTAATTTACTATAAAATATTATAATTTTAACTTAATCGTTAATATTAAATATAGCAAAAATTCTTTAAAATTTAATTGTATAAATTAAAGCTAACTTAATTTGTCGTAATTTTTATAATTTATTTTAAGCTTATCGTTTTTTTTTAAAGTTAAAAAATAGATTTTTAAGCTCGGTTTTAAAAAAATTTCGACTTAAAAAATTTTTTTACGTATTTTTAGGCTAACCATTTTTTAATTTATTTGTTACTTTAAATAAATACGGTTCGAATTAAGTTAAAGCTTTTTTTTTTAATAATAATGCCGCATAAAAAATTTGTTTTTTATCGTTTTTAAAAACGTTGTTATAATAATACTAATATGTTTAAACTTAAGCTAAAAATCTTTTAAACTTATTAAAAGTTTTATTAAATTTAAATAGTTTAGCGATTTTTAAGTTTTTTTTTAGTATTTATCGTTTATTATTTTTAACGTTTAGCTTTTTTCGAAATTTTTTAACTACGTTTATTAAATAATTATATTATTTATCGGTAATTTTAAATTTGTTATTTTTTTTTTCGGTTTTTATAAAATAATTAAAGCTTGTTAATCTTTTTAAAAATAGTACTATAACTTGCGATAGTTTCGTATATTTTTAAATTATTAATACCGGTATAGTTTAAATATTACTTTAATTAACCGTTTAACGTAAAATAAAACTATTTAAAATATTACGAAACGTATACTAATATTTAATATTATATATATTTTTATAATATCGGGGTTATAAATGTTTAAAGTATAACTAAAAATACTTTTAAATTTATATTTAAAATATACGTTAAAAAATAATATTACGAGCAATAAAAACAATAGTATTTTAAATTAACTATTTTATAAAAAATAATTTTTTATAGCTATTTTTAAAAACTAGCTATAAATATAAATTAAATAATAATAAATAAATAACTAGCTATATAAAAAATCCCTTCCTTTTTATACTATTTTTTTATTTTTATATTTCTTTAAATCTGTTAGATTTTAGATTTTTTAAATCACTACATTAAATTTATTAGATTTTAGATCTTTTAAATTATTATATTGGATCTGTTAAATCTTAAATCTTTTAAATCTATATCACGTGACTTAGCCTGCCCTTCTTTTTGCAGAGTTGCGCTTCGGGCGGCCTAGTCCTCTTATTAGTTCGTAACATATAGCACCTGACGCAAGTTTTTTTTCCGCTCGTACGACAAACAAACCGACAAATAACCCGACGAATAAACCGAAAATATAAATAATTAATTTAAATTAATTAAATTTTTATTCGCTAAACTTGTTTATACTATTCCGACAAATTTGCGTATTATAGCTACGTTTATTGCAAGTTTTATAGCATTTAACGCAAATTTCGACGCAAATTTCGACGCAAATTTTGACGCAAGCTTTTGTATAATAAACAAACCGACGAACAAGCCGACAAATTTACATAATTACGCTTTTTAACGCTTATAAAGCCTGTAAAGCCCGTAAATTTTTTGCTTTTTATATAATAAACAATTATTCGTTTTATATAGGTTTATCGGTTTGTTTATCGGTTCGTTTATCGGGCTATTCGTCGGTTTGTTCGTCGTATAAAAAAAAAAAAACTCCCGTAGGGTGCTATAAGACTTGTAGCAAAAGTAGCTATAATGCGCAAACTTATCGAAATAGTATAAACAGGTTTAGCAAATAAGAATTTAACTAGTTTAAATTGATCAGATATGTTATTGTTGGATTATTTGCAAATGTACGTACGAAGGTCTAAAAAGTGGCCCATTTAATTAAGTGTCTTATTTAAGTGGGAGATGTATTATAGCTAATACGTTAATAAATTTAAAATTTATTATTAAAAACTTGTATAACTTATATTTTATAATAAATGCTATTTTTTATTTATTGCTTTTTTTAATTTTAATATAATAATAAGCTTTTAAAATATCAAATATTATTATTTATTTAGTTTTCGTTAAACGATTTTTTATATTATTTATGCGTAGTATAAGTTTTTTATTTTTAATAATAATAAAGTTTAAATATCGCTAATTTTTACAATTTTTTTATAGTCGTTTTTTATTTTTCCGGGTTTTTTTAATATTTATAGTATCGATACTGCTGCCGATAATTTAAAATGTCGTATAAATCCTTTTTTTAAGTTTTTGTTAAAATATTTTCGTAATTTTTCAAGTTGTTTTTTATTTAACTTATATAGTTTAAAAACTTTAAAATATATTCTTTTTTTTAAATTTATTACATAATTATATTTGCTATACTTTAATAACTTTATTTCTTTATTATGTTTTTTTATAAATAAGCTTTTAAATTTATCGTATTTTCTTAATACTTTAATTGTAATTTTTTTAACTAATTATAATACGTTATTTAATACTTTTATTAGCTATTTAAGCTTATATACAGTTTACGTTTAAAGCTTTATAAAAGCTAAGTTTTTTAATTTATTTTAAAATTGCTTTTTTATAATTAAGCTAATTTAAATACTATATTATAACACGCTATTTTTATAATATTAAGTTTAAAACGTTTTAAATAACTTTAAATAATTATTAAAAGTTTTGCAATTTTTTATATAACTTTTCCATTATCGTAATTTATAATTTTTTTATCAAAAATTGTAAATATATAAGGTGTTTTTTTTTTAGTTTATATAATATTTAATTCGTTAACTAAGTTTAAAAAAATGAAATTTTTATAAACGCTCATATTAAATAAAGCTTTTAGTTTTTTTTTTCGTAAATTGCGTTTATTATTATTTATATTATTTTTAATTATGTTTTTATTTTATATAAAAATTAAAAAACTTTATAAGCTAGCTATTAGTTTTATTTTATAATTATTTTTCGTCGTTTTTTATTTGTTAATAATTTTGTTGTTAATTTTGTCTTTTCGTAAATTTTACCGAGTTATTATTATTTTGACGATTATAAATAAAAGTAAATCGCCGTCGATTATTTTTTTCGATTTTCTTTTTATATTTTCGTACTAAAAACTTTATAAAATATATAAACTACGCATTAACTATATTAATATCGTTTTTAAATCATAAACATATTTTTGCAATTTTTAAAATATCGTAAATTTTATTCGAATATAGCGTATTTGTAAAATGTTTAATATATTATTACTAATATTCTAATTTTAGCTTTTTTATAAAAATATTTAATTTTTATTCGAACTATACAAATTAAAAACCAAAAATTTTCAATTTTTTTTATTATATATTTTTCGCATTTATATACTATATAATTCGCCTATAATATTTCTTAATATTTTTATAAAGTAACTATAATTATATATTGTCGTTTTTAAATATAGTTTTGTTATATAATTAACTAATTAAAATAAAAATATCGTATTTTTTTGTTTTTAAAATATTTATACCGGCTTTAATTATTATATTTCCGTATTTTTTATAATATCGCAAAAGCTATTGCTTTCTTTCGAAATTAAGTTTTTTTTTTTCAATTTTTCTTTTTAATTAAAGCTATTATTTTTTATTTTAAGCAAAATTCGTTTTTTTAAATATATAACGCAACTTTTCTTTAAGCTATTATTATATATATTGTTTATTTTAGCTATTTTTTATTAATTTAACAATTATATATATCGTAAAAGCATTTTAAATTTTTTTTTAAACATTTTTCGCTTTCGGGCTAATTTTGCTTAAATATTATTTTTATTTTTTTTTTTTTTTTTTAAATATTTCAGTATTTATATTATTTTACTTTAATTTATCGTATTTTTATATTTAATAATATTTTATTAATTAAAAAATAAACATAGTTTTTAAAATGTACTTTATCGTTTTTTTAAATATAAAATTTTTCGACTAAACCATTATTTTTAAGTTAAGGTTTTTTTGTTTTTTTTTCCTAGTTTAGTTCTAGCTATTCGTTTCGGGTTTAAATATTTTTTTATTCGTTTAATACGATAATTACTTTATATTATAATTTTTGCTAAATTTGCTTTATAATTATTTTTATAGTTTTAAGTTTTTATTTTAAAATTTATACTATTTTCGCCAAGTTTTATTTTAAACATATTTTATTTCAAAATTATGCTTTTTTTTTTAAAAAACTTTTAATAAACCATTTTTCGTTATAAACAGTTCATTAATAAATTTCTTCTATAGTTTATTTTAAATATAATCGTATTAATAATTAATCTGCCGTTTTACATATTTTTTTTAAACTGCTTAGTTTTTTATAAATGTTTCGCTATTTTGTTTAATATTTAAATTTTCGTCGTCATAATAAGCTTTTATTATGTTAATTTATTAACTTTTTTTTTTCGCTTTAAATACTTTAGATTTAGGTATTCGTAAATATTTGCGTAGTTTTTTATTATAGTTTTTAATATAATATTTAAGTTTATCGCAGTTATAATATTTAATAGGTTTTTTTTTTAATTTTTTTTATCTTTTATTTTATTACATTATGTTAAGTTTTATAAGTTTTATATATATACCGTATACCGTAAATTGTTGTCGTTTTTTATAATCGTTAGCTTTATTTTAACTTTTTTTTTAACTATTATTTTTATAAGATTTTCGTTTTTTTTTTTTTAATATTGTTTATATAGTTAAATATTGATTTAAATAGCCGAAAAAATATATTTTATAAACTTGTTTAATTATAATAGTTTAATAATTTTATTTTTTAATTTGCTATAAAATATTATAATTTTAGCTTAATTATTAATGTCGAATATAGCCGAAATTTTTTAAAACTTAATTGCGTAAATTAACGCCGATTTTATTTGTCGCAATTTTTATAACTTATTTTAAGCTTGCCGTTTTTTTTTAAAGTTAAAAAATAGATTTTTAAGTTTAGTTTTAAATAAATTTCGACTTAAAAAAATCTTTTACGTATTTTTAAGCTAATTATTTCGGTGTTTAATTATTGCTTTTAATAAATACGGTTTAAACTAAGTGTTACGAACCAACAAGAGGACTAGGCCGCCCGAAGCGCAACCCAGCAGAAGAGGGGCAGACCAAGTCACGTGATATGGATCTAAGGGATCTAAGATCCAACAGATCTTTGTTAGATTTAGTGGTTCACTGATGTATTTCTTCAGAGTCCTAGATAGCTATTCTGCAGTGGTTTACAAGGCAGTGTGTGCGGTGGAGCTCCCTAGCCACGGTGGCCCGAGCCACCCAAAAAAGCGCCACAAATACAGTCAAATTTACATATGTGAGTTTATTAACCGACCTTTACAAGTTCTTATTAAATGCCTTTAATTTAACATACCTTTTTAAAATAAGCTATTATAAAAGTTTATTTTACACTTTTTTATAAATATTATAAAAACTTTTTAGCTTATAATATTTTTTAATATATATAATTTAATAAATTGTTACTATAAAGCTTTTATAAATTAGTAAAATAAAGTTTATAATATATATATATAATATAAATATAATAGTTAATAAATATAAGCCGCTTTATATTATTAAAAAACTCGTAATTATAATATTGCTAAATATTTATATTACGAAATAAATAAGTTTTTAATTAATAAGCTTTTTTAGTAATTTTTTTTTTTGTATAACTTTTCGATTTTTGTATAAATTTTTAAAATTAACCTTTTAGCGATTTTTTTATTTTAGTATATAAAAATTTAAGCTAACATTTAAATAGCATTTATAATATAATTTTTTTTTTTTTTTCGGTAAATTTTTTTAGTCGATAAATGCTATATAATATATATATTAAGCTTTAAACTATTATAGAAAAAGCTTGCTAATTATGTAAATAAATATTACTATATACGTTTTTAAGTTTACTTTTCGCTATAGCAGCGCTAAAAAGCGCGTTAATTTGTAAATATTATATATACGTTTTAATAGTTTTATATTAATAAATTTTTATAGTAAAAATCTTTTCGGCTTTTTCCTTTCTTTTTTAAGCAGCTCGTCCTTATTTTCCGACGGGACGTATAACATCCCTTTCCGCTGCGAGCCCGAAACCTTTCGCCGAATAATTCGCTCGTCGGCAGCTAATATTACTAAATTAACGCCTTAAATAGCTTTTTCTTCGCTTTTTTCGGAAAAAACTTACTAGCTCGCCGACGAGCAAGTTATTTAAATTACGCTTGTCCTTTTTCCGGTTTTTTTAAGCTAAAAAGCTTTTGTTATTACTACTGCTGTACTTTTGCTATTTTTTGCTACTAATTTTTATAATCGTAGTTATAGTCGTAGCTATAATACTCCTTCGTAAAAACGCCAAACCCGCCGTTAATTAGATTTTTCGGGTATATCCCGTAAAACTCCGTATTTTCGATACATTTGTAACGCTTTTAAAAATCGCTCAAATAGCGACTGTTTAAAAATAATAAAAAGTAATATACGCTGCTAGCGCTATATTTCTAAGCATAAATATAAACCTTTATAAATAGCTTTTTACTAATTATAATATTTAATTACTAACGTTTTCTTAGCCCAGCGAACTGCTAAAAAGCTGCCCGCGCCCTGCGGAACGCTTTTATAGCCAATGCCTTGAAAGCGAGGACAACCGCCTTACGTACCATAGTACATACCATACTAAAACTCGCCGGCCTAAAAAGCCATAAAAAAAAAGAAAAGGAGCCTTTTAATAAAAAAGCTAAAAAGCCTCAGGAAAAAGCGGAAAAAAAACAGGAAAAAAAGCCTAAAAAAAATAAAATAGCCTTAATAATAAAACTAATAATAAAAAATAAAAAGGTTTCTTATAAACTTATGCTATATAATAGCTAAATCCTTCGTTTTTAAAACATTACTTTTATTTTTTCGTTTAAATATTTTCAGGCTAAAACTTTTAAGCTATTAAATAAACTTTTTTTAATTTTTTTAATAATATGCTATAAACTCGTTTTTTATAATCTATTTTTTAAATTTTTTTTTTATAAATTGCTTTTTAAACTTTTCGATAATTAATAATTAGCTCGATATTTTTTTTTAATTTAAAAATTTACAAAATTTTAACTAATTTAAAAATTCTTTTTATTTTTATACCGGCAAAGCTTTAATTAAACTATTTACGATTATTTCAAAAATAAATATATAAATTACTTAAAAAGTTTTATTTTCGATTTTTTACCGTAATTAATAATTATATATATTAACGTACCGTAGTTTAATATATAATAAAACTATTTTTTTTATAATTAGCTTTATAATTTATTAATTATTATATTAAATAATAATATATTAATTATTTAGTTTAATTTTAAATTTTTTTATTAATTTATTAATAAATATAGCTTTTTTTATAACTTAAATTAAAGCAAAAAGCTTAGTTTTAATAATAAAAATAATAACGGTATTTTATTTATTAGCTTTTTATTTTATTATTTTTTTAAAAAGCTTTATAACGTAAATTTAAAAGCTTTTTTAATTAATATTATTATTAATAAATAAAACATTATTTGCTACTATAAAATCGTTTTTATTATTAAATTATAAAGCAAAAAATTAAATAATTAAAAAATATAAAAAAAGCCTATCGGTTATTTTATAATATTTAAAAAAAAAGTTATAATTAAATTGTGCTAATTTTAACGTAATATATATTATATTAAATTTAATAATTATTATAACGTATAATATAAACTTAACTTTTTGTTAATAGCGTTAAATATTTTGCTTTAAAACGATTTTTTTATAAAAAAAAAAGCTTACTAGCTTTTATAAAAATATTTACGTAAATTATAAAAAAATTATCTTTTAACTTAGCAATTTTGTTAATATATAACGCTTATAATAGCTAAAAAAGTTTTTTTTATTTATTTTAAATTATTTCGATATTTAAAAACTATTATAAATCGTTTTTTTTAATAAAGTTATATTTAGCTTTTAATATTATAATTATTTTATTAACGGTTATTTAATTTTTTCGTTTATAAACTATTATTATATTGTTAATATAAACGAATAAAAATACTTTATTTTTTAAAAAATAACAAAGTTTATAAAAAATAGTTTTATAACCTATTTTTTTTAACATTTTAATAAGCTTTTTTTACTAAAGCAAAAAAAACTTTCGTAAACTATATAAAATTTATAAAAGTTTTATTTTAATATTTAGCTTTTTATAACTTAATAATATACGTATATATATATTTTTAGTTAATTTAACGTTAACAAAAGCGTTTATAGCGTCGTATTATTTAAATTTTAGGTTAAATTTAGCAATAATAGTTATTAAAGTTTTAAATAATTTTTTTGCTAAAATATTTGCATAAATATTTCTTTTGCTAATATTAAATTATTAATTTTTTCGTACTATTAAGTAAATTTTATACTTAAAATAATATTTATATTTATTAAATTTATATATATAAATTTATATATAGTTTAAAATAAAACTTTTTTTAATAAAGTTTTTCGGAATTTTACGCTAAGTTTTTATTTTTTTATAATTTTATAAATATATTTATTTTGTTTTTCGGAAATAATTTCTTAATAAATATATATTAAGCTTTTTATACTATTTCGGTAAAAAAAGTAAATCCTGTCGGTAAATTTTTTAACGTTTAATTAATAAAACTAATAAATAAGCTTTAAAATAACTAATAGTTTATTTAAAAGTTTTAAATAATATAAAACCGTTAATAAAATTTAATAGCTATAATCGAATATATTAGTTTTATAAAAAAAAAGCTTTTAAATAGTAGCTAATTAGTTTAAAAGCTTTTTTTTTTATATATATACTTTTAATAAAATTTAATAGCTATAATAATATATTATAGTTTAATATATAAATTTTTAAATAATAATTAATTAATTTAAAAGCCTTTTTTTTTTTTACATTTATTTTTGATAAAATTTAATAACCGTAATATTATAATATAAAAAACGCTTTTTTTAAAGCTTTTTGCAAAATTTAATAATTAAAATTAGTTAAATAATAATTAATAAACTTTTTTAAAACTTTTTACAAAATTTAATAATTATAATTAATTAAAAAGCTATAAATAATTTTTTTAAAAATTTTTTCTTTTTTTAACAGTAAAGCTTTTATTTTAAAATTTAATATTATATAACTTTTTAAAGCTTTTTAATAATTTAGCTTTTTAAGCTTTAATAACTATTTTTTTATTTATAAATATAAATTTATATAATTTCGTTATATTAAAAATAGTTATTTATAAATATATAAAATATTTAGCTAAATTTGCGTTTAAACAATTTTTTTAATCGTTTTTAGCAAGCTTTTTTTTAAAATTAACTTTTAAAAAATTTAGTTTAATAAATAATAAGCTTAATAAAACTATTTTTAGCGATTTTAGTAAAATAAAAAAGCTTAGTTTAAATTTTAAATTAGTATACAGGTAATTTTTTTTACTTAGATTTTTTAAAATATTTTTTATAAGCTCGTTTAAGTTTTCGGCTTTTAAATTATTTAGATTTTTTAAGTATTTTTTTAAAATATAACGGGTAAACTTGTTATATTTTTGTTTATAAAATATATTTTTATTTATTTTAAAAACTTTTTAATAAACAATATTATTAAATAATTTTTCGTACTTTTTTAACGTTATTTTAAAAAAATTATTTTTAAATTTGTTTTTATTACTATTAAAAAATTCGTTTTTATTAAACCGTATATTTTTAGTAATTATAATTTTATTTTTTTTAAAAAGCTAAATATAGTAAATATTTAAAAACTAATAGTTTATTAAATAGTTTATTTAAGCTTTAAAATTTAGCTTTCGGCGCTTTTTTTTTTTTATTTAGCTATAATAGTTATAGTAAAAACTATATATTTGTATATTTTTAAATATATTATTAAAAAGATTTTTTTATATTTAACGATTTTTTTAAGGTTATTAAAACAACTATAAAACTTTTTATAAAATATTCGCTAGCGGTTATTATATTTAAAAATTTGGTTATATAAATAAATAATAATACGTATTATTTTAAGCTATAAAAAAGTAAAAAGTTTATAGCTATTACGTAAAACGTTTGCTTTTTTTTTAATAATATTTTTTATTTTTTCGGCTGTTTTATTAAAATTTTAAATTTTTATTAAAAAGTTTTTAAACTAAATGTTTAAAAAATAAGCTTTAATAGTATTAGTTAATTTGTTAATTTTTTTTTTAATATTTGTAAATTTGTTATTATATTTTATAATTTATATTTAAATTTTATATTTTAATAAAATATACTATATATAATTTTCGAAAATTAATTATATAATAATAGCTAATTTATTATTAATATAATAATTTTAAATATAGCTAAAATATCGGTTTATAATTAATATAACTTTTTAAATTTTGCCGTTTTTTGCGGTAAAATCGTTATATTCGTAAAAGTCGACTATAAGTTTTATTTTCATTTTTAATATTTTTTATTTTAATTTCCGAAAAATTCGGCGTTTAGTTTTTATTTTTGTATATATAACGTAGTTTATTATATAAATTTTATTATTAGCCTGTAAAATAATTGCTATTTTTTTTATACAATTTAATAATCGTTTTAAAAGTTTAGGTTTTAAATAATTTAACCGTTAATACTATTTATATAAATTAGCTTATAATTAAAAAAGCTTTATATAGTTATTTAATAAATGCTATTATATATAAAAAGTATAATTTATTAACCGTAAAAAAATATATTTTAATATATATTAATTATATATTTGCTATATATAATATAAAAGCTTTTTTTAGCTATGTTTAAAAAAATCGGACCTAAGTTTATTATTTTAGTAAATTTTTATCCGATTTAAAATTTGTAAAAATATTAAATTTATAGCTATATTTAAGCAAAAAGTTACGTTAAATAATTTATATATCTGTAGGTTTTTAAAGCTTTTTATTTTAAAGTCGATTTTTTCGTAGCTATATATTTTAATCGTATTATTGTTTATTAATATTTTATTTTTTAAATTAATATTTTTTATATTAATAAACCTATTAGCTTTGTTAAAAATGTAAATATTAAAGCTAAAATTTAGTATAGTATAGTTATGTAATATATACGTTTTAAAAAGCTTTTAGTTAATTAAAAAAAAAACTTTTAATTTTTGCTATAGTAAGTTTTAATAGTTAATTTTAATTTTCTTTTTTTTTTAAATAAATAAACTTAACTTTTTTTTTAGTTTTTTTTTTTTATTGCGTTTTTTTTATTTGTTTTTTAAAGCTTTTATTTGTTTTTTAATTTATTTTTAATAATATGCTTTAGCGATTTATTAAGTCGCTATTTATCGGGTATAAGTTTTGGAAATATATAATAATAATTTGTTATAAGATATTTTTTATAGCAGGTTATATAATTTGCTATATTCGGATTTTATTTTTTATTTTCCGTTTTAATATTTATTTTAAAACGTTTTATAAAAATATTTTTAAAGCTTTTTTGAAAGTTTTATTAGTTATTTAAGTTTTGTTAACGAAATCGTCGGTTATTTTTATTTTAATTTTTTTAGCAATTTTAACAATTTCGTAAATTTTTGTTTCGTTAATTTTGTTTAAAGTAATTTTTTTTTACTTCGCTAGTAAAATCGTTTAAATTAAAAGGTTTAAAAATAGTAAACATTGCACTTTTAATAAACTTTCCGGTAAATTTTATAACGCTTAATATAAAAGTTTTTTAACGTAATATTATAATAATCGCTAAGTAAATAAAAATATTATTTGCTATAGTTTTATTATATTAGCTCCGATAAACGGTAATTTAAGTTAAATAAATTTGTTAAAATTTTTTTTTTTAAATTAGTAATAAAATCGAAAAAGTCGGTTATATCGGCTTTTTTTTTTACAGCTTAAAAAACTTTATTATATTATTAGTCGGTCTAGCCGGCGAAATTTTTAATAATTTTTTTAACTAATTAGTTTATAAAATTTTCGTATTTTTTTTTATATTTATTTTTAAAAGTTTTGCTAACTACGTTATTAAATTTTTTTAGCTTATTATATTATTTATCGACTATTTTGTTTAAATTTAAATAAATTTTTTAGTAATTAAAATATACCGTAGCTTTTATTTAGTCGTAAAATTTAATAATTGTTTTAAAATAAATATTATAAGCTTTAGTTTAGTCGTTATAATATATTTCGGCGGCGTTAAATTTAGCTAATTTATATACTGTAAAATTTTGTAAATTATTGGTTTTAAGATCGGCATTTGCATTTAAAGCAAAATCTTTAATTAAAAAAGCTTTTAGTTTTTTAAGCCAAAAAGCGTAAATAAAGCTTTCTTTAATATATTTTTAAAAGTTCCGTTGTTTGGCTTTATTTTTAAAATCGATTTCTTAAAAAGGAAAATTATTAAAAGTTATAAAAGTATAGGTTAATTTATTTAACATATTCGCGATTTTTGCAAAATAGCTTAGTAAGCTCGTTAGTAAAATATAGGGATTAATAAGACTTTTAATTGTTAGATTTAGTGGTTTACTAATGTATTTTTTTAAAGTCCTAAATAGCTATTTTGCAGTGGTTTATAAAGCAGTATATGCAGTAGAGCTCCCCAGCCACGGTGGCCCGAGCCACCCAAAAGAGCGCCACAAGTACAGTTAAATTTATCTGTGTGAGCTTATTAACCGACCTTTACAGGTTCCTGTTGGATGCCTCCAATCTGACAGATCTAGTGTAATGATTTAAGGGATTTAAGATCCAATAGATCTAGTGTAGTGATTTAAGGGATTTAAGATTTAATAGATTTAGTGTAGTAATTTAAAAGATTTAAGATTTAATAGATTTAAAGAGATATAAGGATAAGGGAATAGTATAAAAAGGAAGGGATTTTTTATGTAGCTAGTTATTTATTTATTATTATTTAATTTATATTTAAAGCTATTTTTTGGAAATAGCTATAAAAGAACATTTTTTACAAAGCAGTTAATTTAAAATATTATTATTTTAAATTGCTTATAATACTATTTTTTAACTTATATTTTAAATATAAATATAAGAGTATTTTTAGTTATATTTTAAATATTTATAACTTTGATATTACGAAAATATATATAATATTAAATATTAATATACGTTTTGTAATATTTTAAATAGTTTTGTTTTACGTTAAACGGTTAATTAAGGCAATATTTAAACTATATCGGTACTAGTAACTTAAAAATATGCAAAATTATCGCAAATTATAGCATTACTTTTAAAAAAATTAGCAAGTTTTAATTACTTTATAAAGACTAAAAAGGAAAATAACAAATTCGAAATTACCGAAGAACAGTATAATTATTTAATAAACGCAGTTAAAAACTTTTGAAAAAAGCTAAACGCTAAAAATAATAAACGATAAATATTAAAAAAAAATTTAAAAATCGCTAAACTATTTAAGTTCGATAAAACTTTTAATAAGTTTAAAAGATTTTTAGCTTAAATTTGAATATATTAATATTATTATAACGACGTTTTTAAAAACTACGAAAAACGAATTTTTTATACGGTATTATTATTAAAAAATAAAACTTTAACTTAATTCGAACCGCATTTGTTTAAAGTAACGAATAAATTAAAAAATAATTAGCTTAAAATACGCAAAGATTTTTTTAAACCGAGATTTTTTTAAAACTAAGCTTAAAAACTTATTTTTTAACTTTAAAAAAAAACGATAAACTTAAAATAAATTATAAAAATTGCGATAAACTAAATTAGCGTCGAGTTATATAACTAAATTTTAAAAAATTTCCGCTGTATTTAATATTAATAATTAAGCTAAAATTATAATGTTTTATAGCAAATTAAAAAATAAAGTTAAAAACGAAATTATTAAACTATTATAACTTAATAAATTCGTAAAATATATTTTAACGACTATTTAAATTAATATTCGATTATTTAAACGGTATTAAAAAAAAAGGTAGAGTTTTTTTTAAAAACAAAAATTTAAAAAAAAGTCAAAATAAACCTAACGATTTTAAAAAACGACAATATTTTACGGTATACGGTATTTATGCAAAATTAATAAAACTTAATAAAATAAAACAAAGCAAAAAAAACGGCAAAAAACGAAAAAAACTGTTAAATATTATAATTACGACAAGCTAAAATATTATGCTAAAAATTGCGATAAAAAATTACGCAAAAATTTACGAATATTTAAAGTTAAAATATTTAAAACTAAAAAAAAAAAGCTAATAAATTAATATAATATAAGCTTATTATAATAATAAAGTTTTAAATATAGAGTAAAATAATAAAACATTAACCGAAAACTAAGCGGTATAAAAAAAAATACGTATATTAATAGATTAATTAATAATACGGTTATATTTAAAATAAACGGGGGAAAAAATTTATAAACAAGCTGTTTATAATAAAAAATAGTTTACCGATAGTTTAAAAAAAAAATATAGCTCGAAAATACGATACGTTTAAAACGTAATTTAGCGAAAGTAGTACGAATTTTAAAACAAAAACTTAAAGCTATAAAAATAATTATAAAATAAATTTAACAAAAGTTATAATATTAAATAATTATCGTGTTAAACGAATAAAAAAATGTATAAACTTTAAGCAAATTGCTAAAAACCGATTAAAAAAACAAAAAATAAAAAAACTTTAATCTAGCCGAAAAAAGTTAAAATAAAAAATTTTATAATTTAAAAAACGACGAAAAATATTTTAAAAACTATATTTATTTTTTAATTAATAAAACGATATCGATTTTAAATATATAATAAATAAAAGCTAACCGATATATATACTAAAATATTAAAAATAAAATAATATATAAAAAAAATTAGCTAAAAAAAAAAAATGCCTAGAAAAAAATTTAAAATGTTTTTATAAAACTTATAACTATTAAACCGAAAATAAATAGTTAAATTAATTTATATAAAAAAAAATAGTTTAAAAATAAATCTATTTATATACGTAAAAAAATAAACTTTGCTTAAAACAAAAAATAACGACTTTAATTAAAAAAAAATAATATAAAAGCTAAATATTAAATTAAAATAATAGTTTTTACGATATTACAAAAAATATCGAAACATAATAATTAAAGCAAGCATAAATGTTTTAAAAACGAAAAAGTTCGATATTTTTATTATAATTAATCGTTTATATAATAAAACTATATTTGAAAATAATAATAAACAACTATAACTACGCTATAAAAAATATTATAAAATATTATAAATAAGCTATATAATATATAAATATAAAAAATATATAGTAAAAAAAATTGAAAACTTTTAATTTCTTGCTTGTATAACGAAAATAAAAATCTAATATTTTTATAAAAAAAATAAAGTTAAAAAACTAATAATAATATATTAAGCAGTTTATAAATACGCTATATTTAAATAAAATCTATAATATCTTGAAAATTGTAAAAAAAGTTTACGATTTAAAAACGATATTAATATATTTAATACAAAATTTATATATTTTATAAAGTTTTTTAATACGAAAATATAAAAAAACGAATAAAAAAAAAACTAGCGAAAATTAACTTTTATTTAAAATTGTTAAAACAATAAAACGGCAGAATTTATAAAAAAGTAAAACCGGCAATAAGCTTATTAATAAGCAAAAAATAACAACGAGCAGCTATAAAACGAAACTAATAACTAGTTTACAAAATTTTTAAGTTTTTGTATAAAATAAAAATATAACTTAAAAAAATATAAATATTAATAAACGTAATTTATAATAAAAAAAATTAAAAGCTTTATTTAATATAAACGTTTACGAAAGTTTTATTTTTCCGAATTTAGTTAATAAATTAAACTTAATATAAACTAAAAAAAAAAAAAAACTTTATTTATTTACAATTTTCGATAAAAAAACTATAAGTTATAATAACGAAAAAGTTACGCAAAAAACTGCAAAACTTTTAATAATTATTTAAAACTATTTAAAACGTTTTAAGCTCGATATTGCAAAAATATTATATAATATAATATTAAAATTAGCTTAGTTACGGAAAAATAATTTTAAAATAAATTAAAAAACTAGCCGTTTTTAATAAGATTTGCCTAAAATAATTAAACTAAAAAAAGACTTAATTTTTACAAAACTTTAAATATAAGCTATATATAAGCTTAAATAATTAAACAAAATATAAAACAAAATATAATAATAAAATAATAAAAAATTTACAATTAAAATACTAAAAAAATACGCTAAATTTAAAAACTTATTTGCAAAAAAATATAATAAAAAAACAAAGCTATTAAAGTATAATAAATATAATTACGCAATTAATTTAAAAAAAAAAAACATACTTTAAAGCTTTTAAACTATATAAATTAAACAAAAAACAACTTAAAAAACTACGAAAATATTTTAATAAAAACCTAAAAAAAAAGTTTATATAACATTTTAAATTATCGGCAGCAATACTGATATTATAAGTATTAAAAAAATTAAAAAAAAAAAAAAAAAAAAAGCGAAAATAAAAAAATTGCAAAAATTAGCGACATTTTAACTCTATTATTATTAAAAATAAAAAACTTATATTACAAATAAACAACTTAAAAAACCGTTTAAAAAAAGCATAATAGTTTATAATATTTAATATTTTAAAAGCTTATTATTATATTAAAATTAAAAAAGCTATAAATAAAAAACAACGTTTATTATAAAATATAAACTATATAAATTATTAATAATAAATTTTAACTTTATTAACGTATTAGCGATATTTTAATTAATAATTATAAATATATTACGTAAATTTATTAATAAATTTATAGTAATATATTTAAACGATATTTTAATTTACTTAAAAATATTTAAAAAAAAAATACAAAAAATATATGTAACAAATATTTTAAAAGTTATAAAAAATAAAGTTAAAAGTATATTTAAAAAAAATAAGTTTTATAAATAATAAATAAATTTTTTAAAATATATAATATTTTTAAAAAAAGTACAAATTTAATAGTTTAAACTAAAAATAATAAAAAACTAACTTATACCGAAAAATATTAATAATATACGATTATTTATAAAATTTATAAATTACGTACGTATATTTATTAAAAATTTTAAAAAAATCGCGGCGCTTTTTATAAACTTTACTAAAAAAAACAAACTTTTTTAATAAACAAAAAAAAAAAACAAAAAGGGTTCGATACATTTAAAAACGTAATTTTAAACGATTTAATACTTAAACTATTTAGCCCGAATAAAAAATATAAAATAAAAATCGACGTAAATAATTACGTTATAAAAAAATAATTAATTTAACAAAACGAAAATGGCAAACTATATTTAATAGCATTTTTTTCGAAAAAGTTTTTAAAACTTAAATTAAACTACTAAATTTACAATAAAAAATTTATAACGATAATCAAAGCATTTAAGCAATAAAAACATTATTTAAATAGCATTATAATATTAATAAAAATTTACTTAAACTATAAAAATTTTACGGTATTTATAACCACTAAAATATTAAACAAACGATAAATAATGTTACGAACTGACAAGTGGAGGCCTGTTGACAGGCCCAGAGAAGAAGCACGGACCAGGAAGGGCACGTAATTCTTGGATCACGAAGTAAATCGTGATCCGCGACAGTAACATCGTGATCTTTACTTTTTTGTGAGTGAGAAGCGACAACGCAATCGTGAGGATTACTGTAGCGGAAGTGATCCAAGGAAGGCATAAGGATGAAGAAATAAACATATAAAGAAAAGGTTTTCTTATGTAGCTAGTTATTTACTTATTACTATTTAACTTATATCTATAGTTAGTTCTTAAAAATAACTATAAAAGAACATTCTTTACGAAGTAGTTAATTTAAGATACTATTGTTTTTATTGCTTGCAATACTATCTTTTAACGTATACTCTGAACATAAACCTAAGAGTATCCTTGGTTATACTTCAAGCATCTATAACCCCGATACTACGAAAGCATACATAGTGTTAGACACTGGTGTACGCTTTGTAACAAATAAAATAAGCAAAGTTCTTATTATAATTTAATTTTAAAATTATTTATATTAAAAGTAAAAAAAATAAAAAAGCCGATATCTTTAGCCGAAAAAGCGACTATAAACAAAAAATACTACTAAAAAGCTAAATATTATTATATAAAAATAAAAATAAAAGTTTATTTATAAATCTTATATAAATAAATTACGAAAAATAGGATAAAAAAATATAAAAAACTTTACAAAAATTAAACGAATTAACTAATTAATATTATAATAATAAACTATACGTATTAAAAGTATATTAATACGAATTAATTAAAAAAAAAAAATATACAAATATTTATTTTTAAAATACTAAAAAATATTTAAAACATTTAGTAAATTACAAAAAAATTACGACTTTTTAAAAGCATTAATAGTAATAAAAAAAATTATCGTAAAGTATAATTTATGCAAAAAGTTTAAAACAATAAAGCATAAACTATATAAAAATTTAATAGTAGTATTAATATTAAATCGAATATATAAAATAATAGCGTTCGATTATATAGTT
Source organism: Xylariaceae sp. FL1651 (assembly GCA_025201745.1). Lineage (NCBI taxonomy): Eukaryota > Fungi > Ascomycota > Sordariomycetes > Xylariales > Xylariaceae > Xylariaceae sp. FL1651. The sequence goes on from MU624270.1 coordinate 139,823, forward strand.
AAGCTATTAAAATTAAAAAAACTTATAATAAAAATAAAGTTTAACTTTATTATAATTATAGTAAATAAACTTACGAAATACGTTTATTTTATATTATATAAAAAAGTAAGCTTAGCGAAAAATTTAGTTTACGCAATAATAAAACATGTTTTTAGTAAATATAGTTATTTAAAAATAATTATTATTAATAAAAGCAAAATAATAGCATTTAAGTTTTAGCAGTTATTTATTAAAATTTTAAAAATTAAATATAAAATATTTATAACGTATTATTTATAAATAAATAATTAAATAAAAAAACTAAATTAAACACTAAAATAATATTTACGTTATTATATTAATTAAAATTAAAATAATCAAATAAAATTATTACTAAACGCAAAATTAATATATAATAGTTTAATAAATAAAATAATAAAAATATTATTATTTAAAATAAACTATAAATATAATATAAATATATAATAATATTATATTAACTATATTATTGTATTAGTAGCAAAAATTTAAGCAAAAAAGCTACTAAAATTACAAAAATAGCTATAAAAAAAACTTATATTCGTTTAACAAAAAATAAAAAATTATTACGACAAAAACAGATTATTAAAGTTAATTTTAAAAAAAAAAAGATAAAGTTTATTTTTTAAAACGTAATATTTAAACAAAACGCAATAACGAAAACCTTAATTTTAAAAATATCGGACTTTTTAAAATCGAAAAAATAATATTATTAATAATATATAAACTAAAATTATTAAATATTATAGCTACTTAACTGATTTTTTATATATTATTATTAATTAAAACGCATTTAAACGCTACGTTTAAAACTTAATTAAAAATAAACGAAAACAAAAACATTTATAAAATAAAAAAGATTTTAAATTTACGATAAAGTAAAAAAAATTTCGAATATTTTATTAAATAAAAAAGCTATACGCACGCTAAAACTATATAAAAATTAAAAAAATATTTTACAAACGTAAAAAACTTTGTTAAAAACTTTTACCGATAACATTTTAATTAACCGAAGTTAAAAAAACGAGGTCGATTACGAAAACATTAAAATTGTTTTAGTTAAAAAAAAAAAAAGCCTTATCGTTAGTTTTTTTTTTTTCTTGTTTTTTAACGTTTAGCTATTTTTTTTTTACTAAAATTGCGATTTTACGTTTTTTAAAAAACTTTTTTTGCTAACGAAAACGATAAACGGTATATAATTTATTAAACATTTTTTTTTATTTAGCTGCAAGTTTTTTTTAACGTTTTAAAAAACTGTTTTTTAACGCGCGATAACGTTTAGAAAAACGTTTACATTTATTTATAATAGTTTTAAAAAAAAATATTAAAATTTTAATAGCGTTATAACTACGCTAATATTTAATATAAAAATAACAGCTAAAAATTTCGTCGATTCGGAAACAAAAAACCCCGATAGTTAGGCAATAAATATAAAAAAAAACTTCGAAGCCGTTTTAAAAAATAAATTTAGCACAAAACTTACGATCGACGCGCTAATTAAACCGGTAACGAAAGCTAAAAGTTTTACGTATACGACTAAATATAATAAAAAAAAAATAAATAAAAAAATACACTTACCTAGAAAAAAAAAACACAAAGACTATAAATATATTTATTAAAATAATAAACTTAAAAAAAGGAGAATAATATTACGAACTAATAAAAAAACTAGGCCGTCCGAAGCGTAATTTAGTAAAAAAAAGGTAAACTAAGTTACGTAATATAGATTTAAAAGATCTAAAATTTAATAGATCTAATATAATAATTTAAAAGATTTAAGATTTAATAGATTTAGTATAGTAATTTAAAGGATTTAAGATTTAATAAATTTAGTATAGTAATTTAAAAGATCTAAAATTTAACAGATCTAAAGAAACATAAAAATGAGGAAATAGTATAAAAAAAAAGGGATTTTTTATATAGCTAATTATTTATTTATTACTATTTAACTTATATTTAAAGCTATTTTTTAAAAATAGCTATAAAAAACATTTTTTACAAAACAGTCAATTTAAAATACTATTGTTTTTAATTACCCGCAATATTATCCTTTAACGTATACTCTGAATATAAATATAAAAGTATCCTTAGTTATACTTTAAATATTTATAACCCTAATACTACGAGAGCATACATAGTATTGGACACTGGTGTACGCTTTGTAACACTAAGTTAATGCTTTTTTTTTTTTAACAAAAATGCAGCGTAAAAAATTCGTTTTTTATTGTTTTTAAACGCGTCGTCGTAATAATACTAATATGCTTAAACTTAAATAGTTTAGCGATTTTTAAGTTTCGTTTTAATAATTGTCGCTTTTTTTTTTCGCATTTAATTTTTTTCGAAAGTTTTTAACTGCGTTTACTAAATAATTGTATTATTTTTTAGTAACCGCAAACTCGTTATTTTCTTTTTTAATTTTTATAAGTTAACTTTAGTTATTTCTTAGCTATTTTAAAAATAATACCAAGGCTTGTGATAGTCTTGCGTTTTTTTAAAATATTAATACCGATATAGTTTAAATATTACTTTAATTAACCGCTTAACGTAAAACAAAACTATTTAAAATATACGTTAAATATAATATTACAAGTAATAAAACAATAGTATAAAATTAACTATTTCGTAAAAAATAATTTTTATAGCTAATTTTAAAAAAATAGCTATAAACATAAGTTAAATAGTAATAAGTAAATAACTAATTATAAAAAAAAACCGTTTTTTATATATTTTTTCTTTTATTACCTACTAGTACTTCGATCACTTAGTTTACCGTAATGCTAATAATTTTTAATCATTTAGTTTACCGTAATGCTAGTAATCTTTAATTACTTTTTTACTCGTAACTCCCTTTTTTATTACGTGACTATAACCCCTGCGTGTCTCCTCACTAGTCATGTTCTTCTGCAGCCTAGCTTTTCTTATGCCGTAACCTAACTGGTTTTTAATAATATAATTTTGTAAAAATAAGCGGAAAAGTATAATTTAAGTTTATTTAATAAAAATAAATAAAGTTATAAAAAATAAAACAAACTAAGCAATTTAAATATATATATATATTTCGTTTTTACATTTTATGCTTTAGTTATTAATTGTTTAAGTTTAAAATTTAAAAGCTTTTTACTAGCACTACTTAAAGCTATGCTGGCTGCTATAAAATATTTGCTAAAATACTATAAACTTCGAAAAATATATATACCCCGCTTAAAATGCACTTATCGGGGGTGTTTTAAGGTTATAAAAATAGTGGGTTAGGGCTGCCACTTTTGGCAGGCTAAACCTTGACACAGGAACTTTATGTGCAATTTCCTCTTCCTTAGATTCGTCTTATTGTTTTAGCTACTTATACGCATAAAACGGCAGATGGCTTTACGGCTAAATCTTGCGGCATACTGCAGCCGCGTCTTTTCGCTACGTCTTTTCGCTAATAAATCCCGGAGGATGTGACCGCTCAATCGTATTTGTGGTATTGTTAGCATGTTGATCCCATTTAACCTTGCCGATCTACTAAACTTAATGGTCAGAAGGAATGTTATCTGCCTAAGTAACCCAGTGTTCCAGTTGTAATAAGGACCTAAAACAGTAGAATCCTATTGGCATGGCAGAATTTGTTAACCTATTGCACCATTATACTATGGCTTTGGAGATCCGAAAAAGGCGGCACACGGCTAGGTGAATGAATATCAAGGTAGGGTTAAATGTGGAAAGTTAATGCAAAATAGGTACTTCATATACCAGAACCCCGCATATATGTCAATTTCATCGTTACCTACATTCACCGGAAGTCGGCAGGCACAATTGGAATTAGTGGCTGTGTGCTTCGCCACCTCCAGAACTGCATAATGGTGTCCTCTGGTAATGGACGCGTTCGACGTACAAAGTTCCCGCCACGTTTTTCAATTGCGGCTAGGTACAGCCAGTACTTATATGTAGGGGCCCAGTGCCATGGCTCATAGGGGCGATGAAAAGGGGACAGCACAGCCACAGCGGTATATCTCTAATTACCTAGTAAGCCTCGACATTAGTCATGCATAGTAATTTACTAGTTATTCAACTTTTCTGCCTACTGACTTCGCCGACACAAATCTAAAATATCGACTCAGGTTTGTTGACCTAGCTGTCCTGCTTATTCACATGTGTATTGCGCCCGAAGGCATTGATCCTGCAGGGCGCTGAGAATATCATACAGTCACGCTTCTAGGCGGTGCGGCGTATTCTTGTTAAGCCTAGGTATACCTCTGTGCTTGAGAAATTTCGTCTTTGTAGTGGCCGTTTACATCAGGCGAGCCATCAGAAGCCAGTAAGAATTATCGCGAGAGTAAGATGGTGTACAGGAGGTGCGATTTTTTGCGTAGGTATACGAGGAATCTTAACACCGGCTGCGATGCGCAGGTCCGAAGCAACCGAGCAACCGAGCAACTGAGCAACATCAAAATCGCACCTATTTTCATTAGTACGAGTATATGAGTACGTTACTTTTACACAGTAGCTTTCTCTTAGCATAACAAAGCATTGAGTTGGGGCAAGTGACGTTTTAGCAATTTAAGCTACCTTGAGTATTTAGCGAACTATCTACCACTTATTGCCTATTCTCAGAACACCGATAGAACGAACAGTCAGATGTCTAAAAGCAGATCCTCCCTCATTGTTGGTCTAGGCGAGTACGGGGTCCTGCGTGACCCGATCGAGATCCCGAGTGTTATCTTGTAGAACCACCAAGTTTACCTGGAGATAGGGAATATTGTCGACTGATCCGTCCATCTTTCGGCTGTCCGGCTGTCGTATCTGCGTCTATGCCCAGCCTCACTTCAACTTCAATCATGACTAGTAAAACTAGTCAAGTAGAGTCGTTGAAAGGATGAGTAAGGGACAGAAAGATGATAGGAAACCAAGCCCAGAAGGTCGAGAACCGAGTGCGCAAAGCGCCCTGGTCGACTACTTCTGTCCTCACCGAAACTTTGTGTCGAGTTGATACGAAATTAAGGAAGAAAAGAAAATGACGAGGGTATTGTCCGTTTTGTCCTTCATGTTCCATATCTGAAAATCCGTATTTGCGCGAGCATTCTTGAATACAGAACTCAAAATGGGTTGTCTGTATCCATTAGAGACGTTGCCGTTCCTGTCTTGCCGAGTTGCTGCAGTGGATAATCGTGTCAGGTTCTAATGACGTTCCAGAAGTGACATTGGACAGGAGGTTAGGCCGGCTCTCAGATAATGTAGAAGGGGAACAGAATAGACTGAAGAAACCCGAGAATATTAATGTGCTGACAAGACTGTGCCAGTCTCTACTAAGCATGAAGAAAGCCTGAAGTACTGAGATAATGTATGATGCAATTATCGTCCCCTGCTAGGACACCCTCCCACAACACACCAAATTTTTCCTCTTGTCTTCCAAATAGAGATATTGGCCTATAATTCGTTGCTCTCTTAGTGGAACAAAGAAGAAGACCATTCACTCCCCCTCGTTTTTTTTTTCTCTTGGTTTTGTGTTTTGTCGGTGTTTTTGGGACTGTTGTCTTTTTCATTCCGTGTATCCATATTGTCCATGGATGTCTCTCTCTATGCAGTGTGGGCCAATGGGGCCAAGACGGAATTTGCGTGGAAATCGAGAAGTAACGATGGTGGAATGACGCCGAGAATGCAAGGGGTATCAACCGTTCTTCGTTGTCTCGTAGCCTTCGTGGTGTCGTCTAAGTCGTGTAGGCAGGTCTCCACGAGGGCGAAGAAAATACAAGGAAAAGAAGAAATATCCATTATGGTGCCAGCATCTATGCCTCGTGGTATTTGACACCTTGCCATGAACGGTTTGAACAGTGTATGAAAGATGAATACCAGACTATGATGTGCCAAGAGGGTACTCCCTAACGTGAAACTTCATCTAGTCGAAAGGTTTATTAAGAAGGAGATGCAACTCTTTGGTGAAATGAAAAAGCCCAGGGCCTAGGATGCCTCAATTGCGTGGCATTGCATCTGAGCCGTTGACACGGGCATAGCCAATAACGAAAAACAATGGAATAAACAAAGGGAAATAGACGCCAATGGCCTAGGCGGGCTGGCGTGATTGAACATCATCTCTGTAATGTCATGAACTTGGTTGTGAATTATTTCATAACCAAGACCTGAGCCTTGTGAATGGCGTGGCACTGCATTCTAGCAGAATCACGATCATCGCGCAGCGTCATAGTAGGTGTGACAACAAGAGAGACGCGGCACTGCGAATTGATGAGTTCCTCAGTAGTCTTTGCGATATGATGGCCATTCAAAGCCTCCATGGTGCCAGCTGCGAACTTGGTGGCGCATTCTGGGAAGACGTAGTGAAGCGTCTGACCACTGCCCCATATCTTGATGCTGATATCCCAGCAAGCAGTGAACATAATGCGGAGTGACTTCTGAGCTGTGATTACCGAGACACCCTGTGATCGTAGAGAATCGAGCATGGCAGTGACGATGTTGACGTGGCGCTCTATGGTGTTGTTGCGGAACTCATTGATCCCTTCTGATGATGCGATGGCTCTGATGAGTCGGGCGTGGTCTTCTATCACACGCTGACGAGGGCGACTGACGCGTTCCCTACTCTCTGCGAAAAACTGGTTAGTAAATAGTTAACAAGTACCCATTGTATTAGACTTACCAGCAATTGCCGCAATCTGGGTCTGAAGAGCGCTTAGATGGCCATCCATCTGGTCAGAGAAGCCCAAAAAGACTTGAGGCGTCAGAATCTTCTTTAACATATAGTCAACGCAGGTACGCTGAATAATGAATGGGGCGTACTGCTTGACGCCAAAGAGATAGCTGAGGTGGCCAGATGCATGGTCAGGATCCTTGTACACCTGTTGCATCAAGTAGAGCCACGTATACGGCTCCTTCTTCTGCAGCTTATCGTACGGGATATTGGGAGGACCGCGTACGTGACAACTGGCGACGTAGCCTTTGCAGATATCATAGAGATGCGCTATAGCCCGCTGAATGTCTACTGTATCCCATTCTTCTTTGTCACGAGGAATCAGCTTGTTACCCGGAAGACGAGAGTTCTCTTCGACAGTAGGGTATCCACCGAGAACGACGCCAAACGGAGTACGGATAGACGGGGGAGGCCCTTGACGCACTGGGTGTGCCACAGATTTGTTCTTATTATCGCGCTGCTTCTTTTGACCAGAAGTGCCCCGACCGCTGTATAGAATAAGCTCGCCCGAGTTCCCGGTCTTGTCAGATGTGGTTGCATCGTGGCCACCCTCAGTCGTAAGGGAAGGATTGATTTGGGGCTGATTGTGCTCAACAGGCGCCCAAGCAGGCGCTTGGGGATTGGGGACGAAGTTCATATGCGATGGCTTTCGGTGGACAGACCTCTTGAGACCATCCAAGAGCATGGCAGTATCTTTGTCTGTGAGTTTAGGCTTCTGGGCCGCATTGTCGAATCTGCTATGCTCGGAATCGGCGATATAATTCTCGTGGCGGGATTCAATGGCATTAGGATGGTTATAGTGTACACGTAACTCCTTCAATTCATTCTCAAGACGCTGAGAAAGCAAAATTTAGCCTAGAACCTTCTAATGTACGGGTTTTTGCGTGTAGCCTACCTTTATAGTTCGTATATGCGCCTCATCCTGAATTTGAAAGTCCCGGACGACTTTGTTATGGTGAGCTTGGAAACGGCTTGCATCGGAATTCAGAGTATCTAAGTGTTGTTGGGTCATGCCGATTTGCTTTTTCAAATCATTGACATGGGTATTAAGTAATCCTTCTCGCTCCTCCGCGAGACTAAGCTTGATTTCGAGTCCTTTTTGAACCTTACGGAGTTCCTCGACTGTATTTCGGATTACTTCGGCATCAGCCACTGCGCGATTGCATCGCTCCTGCTCATCTCCTCTGGCCTTGTTGGCGGCATCACGCTGTTGTCGTAGTTGGACAGTGACAGCGCTGAATCCCTGGGAGATTTCTTGGAGTAGGTGGCTAAGCTGCATCTGAACTTGACTGGACATGCCCGGTGAGATGTGAACATATTGGGTAGCCGTCATTATGAGGCTAAAGACCCGCGAACTCAGTTGCACATCCGACTATTCATTGTTAGCGTGACGGAGGTAACAGGATTGAAAGACATCAGAGAGATGATTGTCATGCATAGGAATTACTTGCCTCATTAGGGATAGAAGGGCTGCCATCAAAACCGGCACCGCTTGGGTTAAGGCCCGGTCCATATGCTGCGTTATTAGGAGCAGCAGAGGTGGCACGATACCTTCCCGTCGACTGCGTAGTTAGAAGCCGCGGGTGTGCACTACTGCGTCGGCTAGGCGTAGGTAGTGGGAGTGTAGGTGGTTTCGTCGCGAAGGTGTCGGTGGGAGCGACAGATTGGGGAATGACAGGTGCTGGAGAAAATGGGTCTGTAAGGCTGCCAAAGTTTGCCGAGGCGCGAACAAGCGCTTTCTCGTCGTCAGTTGGTGACTCGGATTTGGTGCCCTCCTTCTTTTGCGGCACAGACGGTGTGGTCATGACTGCATGGATCGGCGCACCGCCACTCGAGTCAGAGCTGCTAAGGGTGTTAGCAGGCATCTTGAGTGTCAAATCGCCTTAGAAGTCAATGATTGAGAATGTCCAGGTCTAAGAAGGTCTTCCTGAATGATAATAATGCACGAGGCCAGGCAAACATCGATAGAAGGGGTTGTGTAATGTTCAGACCTCAGAGATAGATGATGCAGATACGGTTATGACGATCTGTGAGTCTAGGGTTGGGTGTGGTGGGAGGACAGGTCAGAAAAAAATCCACAATAGTATGGATTATCTTGTGTTAACGTAAAGGTCAAGATTGAGGTAGAGGATACGGTAGAGGATGCAGTAGACGATATTTTGGGAGAGGATGTTACGGTAGATGAAGAAGATGAAGAAATTGCGAAGGTGGGAGGAGAGTCGATATTTGTAGGTGAGGGATGAGGAAAGAAGATGTGGTGTGGGTGAATAAAATGGGGCGTGGAGGGAAGGCCGTGTGGGTGAATACACAGGGCTCCACGAAAAGAGAATTATCGAGTGTGCTTGTCAATAGACAAGAGAGAAACAATGCAAGTGCAATGTAGTCACGAGTAGGCAGGAAGTGAAGAGAGTGTGGTGTGTGGTATCTGGTACGGGCCGAGGATCTGGTTTGTATATGTAGTCAGTAGATTGGCTCTATTGCATATTATGTAAGGAAGGGATGCGTTACCTGTAATGAGGGAATGACTTCCCGATAATAGAAGGGCAAGCCAGATATGCCACGGTACGTATGAGATTTGATAAGTGGTGTTGGGATGGCAGTATTCTTTCTGTGGCTGGGATAGATAATACCAATGATAGGTATACTGATAAGAGCTTGCCAACTAGCAACCAAGGTACAGGAACCTTTGAAAGGTACCGTGCTGCTGGTGGATAGGTCTGTCGGTAGTGTGCTACTAAAGGGCAAACTCTCGAGGTTGGCTGAGATCGACAGGCAATGTCGACTTGATTCGATTCGATAATCCGAGTTGAGAAGCCCAGGGAAAACGCCCCTGCCTTGACGACTTTCAAAAAACCAAGCCGACGTATTCCCTTCTGTAGACCTGGACAATATAAAGAACATGTATACTTACTTCCCGAACGGCGAGAATTATCGGCCCCTGATCTGTTTCCCACCCCTTGCACTGATATTGATTATATATTAACAATAATTTATCAGCGCCCTTCGCACCTATAGATACTTGACTTAGTATACGTGTACCCAAAAACTCTCGTCAGCAAATGAAGTGGAACATTTACCTTTCCTAATATCCCTTCACTGCCACGCTGCCATAAGGTAGTAAGAAAAGTAGCAGCCATAATGAAAACTACTCTTCTCAAACACACTAAAGCAATTCCCAGCGAGTCTGCCTCAGGAGGTTCGTAATTGTCGGCTCATATAGACTACTAAGTAGACCTATACGACGGACTGTGGCCCCGCCCAATCGCAAAGGCCCTGCAGGCCTATGCGATAGGCTGTAACCCTGGACGGTTTCTTATGGTGAGCTTAGAGCCGCAGTATTGAAGGGAAAAAAATGTTGAGGACATGATGGTCAAGGTTGTTCAGCACTAGGCACCTCTAGGATACTGTGAGATGTGTAGGATCGGTGAAACCTGATGATGAGGTAGGAATAGAGATACTAGGAAAGTTAGGTTTCGATGCAAAGAGCATGAAACGCAGTGTGTATATCTTTGTGTTAGAAGGATTATGAGTAACTATCGGGTAGGCTTGCTCCGGAAGGGCAGGTAGGACACAAGGGAAGAGGGTGCTGGTATGAAAGGTCTGGCAACAGCAGTGATGATTGGGGATCTTGTGATGGAATTGATGATCATCAGGAAGAAGAAAGGAGAGAGAAATAAAATGCAGTGGTTACCATACCTATGGTGACTGATTTGGCTGTGGTGATATGGCAGAATAAAAGTGTGGTAAAGAAGATGGAGGAAGAAGAAAGGAGGGTTGAGCTACCGCCAAATTTATGGCTGCAGAGAATTCCGTGGGTTGACGAGTCATCGCTGACTAAGGTAGAATTTTAGGCACTCGGTACTGTTTTTGCCTCTATGATATGAAGTTTGTGTGGTTACGAGCCGCGGCTGGTTGAAGCATGGACCGGGCCGCGGCTGGTGAACCAAGGATCGGAGCTCCGGCTTGCTGACTGCCGGACCGGAGCCGACTGTCTGAGTACCGGGCCGGAGCCTGCTGCCAAAATATTGTATCGGGGGCGTACGGAGGCACTGCCGGTTGAATACGGGACCGCCAACGCTGCTGGTGGCTGCGGTATGATTCATGTTGGTCTCCTAGCTACAACTTTACTATGTCTTCCAGGTGATTTCCAATGTGTACTCAGGCCAAGATGCTCTAATACAGACATAGGAATTAAAGCACTGTAGCGCTTGATCTCGATAAATGAATTTCCGATACACTCCAAGCACGCAGTTGCACCGGGATCAGAGCCGTTCTTTTCAATGAGAATAGTTCCTTTTCGTATTCACCCAAGTAGTTAACTTCGCTTTTGAGGAATCGAATAATAAGCGTTGTAGATAAATTACCACTCTGTCCAAATGACGCTCTATATTCTGGCCCACAAGCTTGACCTGGGTGATTTGATATCAGTTCTGCGCGATAAACGGGAAAAACCAGATACGTCATAGGATCATTCGTGTTCACTAGATGTGCAAGAACTGTGACCTAGTAGGGAAAGTTCGAGTTAAAATTCTACCTTGAGACCAAAGTAAGTGGCTGGCTGGGATCTACATCCTAATTTATCAAGGTTGTCACTATATGTTTATTATTCAGCATAAAGGAAGAGAGTTGTATCAAATCAAAGCTAGTGACGGCCCACAGAATGGATCTAAGTCATTATGCAAAAATTAACGAACAGCCTTCTTATCTTAACTTGGAAGCCCGAAGAACCCATCTCCACAGTTTCGCCATGTCAAGACTTACTCTGTTCAATACTGAGTTAAGGCTGCGAGATATTAAAAGGTCAAAGGCCAACTAGATTATACAAAGCGGTATCGAGCACCATTTCGTGGTTGATGCATGGTTTACTCTTAATACGGGATAAGGAACAATTCTAACCTTTCGTAGCCTGTAGAGACAATAAATGCTACATCGGAGGATGGGATAAAGGATTACTTTCTGATTCTATCCGATTTCGGGGTGCACAATTGTATTTTCGGAGTGATTAACCGCAGCTGCATGTATAGTCACGTGCAACTTTTAACGTCATGAAAAGAATAATATGAAGCTAATCATGATGTCCCAGAGTGTAATACATTGAAGGTTTGTCAGTCTTGCAGCTCCGGGGAAAAAAAAAAAAAAAAAAGGAGGCTGTATAAATCACTAAAACATATATTTTCATTGGAAAATTAGCCCCACAAGCGACCCCTGCCTGGAGAACGGATAGTCTTGAGATATATATTTGCATGATACTTCGAAAATCAGGCTACCTACTCAGGTCGAGAAAATATGGAAGGTATAGAAAATCGTTGCTGAGTTGCATACAATACGTTCTGTCAGTAGTCAAGTTAACACACCACCGAAGATATGAAATTTCAAAGCTAATTCTGGCCATTAAGTATCAGGGTAACAGCCTGTTAGAAAAGCAGCCTGCAGGAGTAATATTAACAGTAGAGGTCGAGATATTAGGGTACATAGTTTGCCTATCCTGCAAGATGCAGAGTCGACAACAAAGGGGATATCGCCGTCTTATTAATAGGATTCTAGTAAGTTAGGCAATCGGTATTCATGATCTACAGGGATAACTACGAGCCACTATATTATAATTCTAAGCCTCTAGAGTAATATCATACTTACGACAATCTTGTAAGCTACGCCGATAGGGCAAGCACTGGTTGGGCAGTATAATAGAATATATCTATATTTGCATATCACATAGGAGGGCCAATCCATTGGGCCGCGATCGACTGTGATAGAGCGCCATTCGAACATGGATTTTTGGGCCAGCGGATCGATGACTGCCGAAGACGTAGAAAGGATTACGAGCTTCGGAATTTTAGGTACAGAACATGCACGTTACGATAATAACTACACTTAGTAAACACACCAATAGCAGGATATTTTGGTGTGGCTGAGAACGCAGCAAATTCTTCCGTCAGACTATCTAGTCATCATTGCTCAATGTGTGACACCTGGAATTGTCCTTCATAATTCCTCCCTCGACCTCCGAAGAAACGCAGTGTTTAAAAAACCCCTGCCGGACCACCGCAAATCTCGAACATGTCTTGGTTGGCGACAAGCTGTGGCGGCTGCGACGCGCATCTATACCTAAGCTTAAGCGTCGTCGTCGTTGGGAACGCGAAATTGCTGAGGCATGACAAGCAAGTACTCAGCGAGGACGTCTGTCGGACCGGTGATGAAGCGGGACTGCACGATGAAAAGATCAGCAAGTTTCAATCGTCGAATGAGCTTGCCAGTCAGGCTCAATGACTTGACACGCGCCCAACTCTCAACAAATATTGTCCGCATGTAGGTCGTGGGCACAACACGAATGATTCTGAGTACACGGGCGACGAGAAGAAAGAGGAAACCAGTGCCGGGGCCGTTAGTGACGATGACCCCGGGGTAGCGAAGTTTAGCGTCGGGCTCCTGGCAGGGGGGTGTGGTGAGTATGCGGAGAATATCGAGGAGGCTCAGGATGGCGGTGAAAGGGGTAGTGAGCCAGCTCTGGTGGACGTAGCGGGCGCGACCGAAGCACACGATGTCAAAGGTGCCGCTATCGAGTCTGCGGCGTTCGAAGCGATCCAGGAGGCGACGTTCAAACACCATAACCTTGTCGTAGCTCTTCTCGTCGCCCCTGCCGACAGCCCAGCGGCGGTGCGACGACTTCTCAGGGCCAATGCTCCGTTCAATCATTTGAATCATCTCGGCAGTGTGGCCACCGGATCCGCATACCATTAAGACGTAGTGAGTAGATTGTGGACGTACCAGACCTGCGTCCGACTTCAGGACGAGGAAAATCACGATGAAGATGCAAGCGAACACGAAGGTAAACGTGGTGCTGCCAACGTAGGATCTAGCCACGGCTCTAAAAGCGACCGTGGAAATGGCGATCGCGACTGCGAAGGCGGAAGCAAGTACGACGCCATTCTTGATGAGGTCGGTAACAGAGCTACCAATGGCATTCTGGACGACTTGGTCGCGGTTGGTGCTCATCTTGGATAAGCTTTCTCGATGCAGTTTACTTGTATATAAATGGGAAGGCTGCTGCTTGTCTGTAGATTGTTGAAGTGGACTGGAGATAGAAGAATAGGCTTGAGGAGAGCTGCGAGAAAATTTGTGGTCTTGATGCGGATCTTTGGAAGACATTTTATAAGGTGTGGCCCCGTCCATTGCCACTATGTTTGTTTCCTTCCGAGCCCTAAGGACCAAGCACTAGGGCTATGATATGTATGATGGCTTGAAAGTCACAAGACAAACCGCAAGTCGGCGATGTAAGTTAGGGTACGAGGCCGTGATGTAAGTTGGCGATACGAGGCGACGAGCGAGGCGGCCACCAAGTTGCAGCACTGCCTGATCTAGTTTGCAGAGTATTCTAAAACCAGCGTCTCCACGACTATACGACTGGTCAAAGTTCGAGCGTGAGGTTAACTCTCAAAGGTTACTCAATGAAGCCTTCGATAGCCGAAGTCCAGATGATTGGTGAATTATTAATTGCCACAGGGTATTGCTTAGAAAGAAGCAATGATAATTCCCCTTTTTTTCAACGCATAAGATAGAACGCCCAAGAAATTTCACCTAGATCGTCCAATGTGCTCAGATATTGCAACATAGAACTTGAGAGCAGGCCACACGCAGTCCGCCTGTGACTAAGGTCTAACTTAGGTCAGGATACTGCTGTCAACTTTCGGCCTCTTGGCGTTTGTCCTAAGGTTGACGGGCAGCTCCGTGCTTGGATGGCAAGAAGCTAGGTATATTACCGAGTTGGTATCACTAGGCGAACTTGTCCAAGTCTTGAAGGGATATGATAGTAATAATTCAAGGTCAAAGGAGCTTAGTGCCCAGTATCACTATTAAACAGGCTAGGCAGTTCATCGATATGTCTTGAACATAACTATACTTCGTCCTATTCGAAGTTGGTCAGCATGGTGCTGTCAACTAGTAATGATGTACACATCTACGAGTTTTCTTATATCTCTGCTATGTGAACATGCTCTTTGGCCTTTGAATTACGTCTACTGAATGCTCAGTGACATAATGGGTGTAGCCGTGAATCATCGTAAAATATAAACATACTAGATAAGCTTCTGAGAAATACTATTCATGACAGGTGCTTTGGATGGACTAGGCACTTATAACTTTGTGATTGGAATGGAATGGGGACGAGTGATAAAGCATATCTTTTGCAGGCTGTAGGCTATTATTCTCTGCTTGAGAATGCCGTGTGAAATTCTTGTCTAAGTGGGCAAAATTTTGACTATTGATGACCCAACTGGCCATAACAGATTCAGAATGAGAAGAAGTTCTTCACTAACCTTCGAGATTCATTGAGTGATCTTGTGTGCGAGTGATAGGCTGGTGGAGACTAGACAAGACAGTAGGCTTCTTTGAAGTTCTAGTATTCAGAGATTGGGTAGGACTCCTAGTCTAGCAGAGACGTGCATTGTCGTGCTGAAGATGGTACGGGTTGAGGGTAGGTATGTATGTAAGCTACGAACACACCTGTGGCTGAGCGGGAAGTACATCCAAATTGGGAGGATGTTTGTACCTTCTTCTGTCGTGTCCAGTTCAGATCTACGCACGCGGCAGAATATGTGGGTCAGATCCTCGGCAGGCTGGGATTGGCTACAGCAAATGCGCCCAAGCTCGATGGGTATTTTTATCTGGCTCTTATCGATTGCGCTTGGATTATGACGGCTGGGAGTGTCAACAGCTACCAGCTCAAAATATACTCTCACCACCCGGCAGAATCTGCTTCTTTGTCACTAGACTCTCATCGCTACCTCCTACTTCCAGAGACTTGGGGTTTTCTACCGAGTAATCACGAAACGCTCTGCTAGGTTAAATAGGCATCTGGAGCTGGTCTTTTTCATGATCGGTGTTGATCACTATGAGGACTCTCCGGTCCAGGACATTTCTGCGGTGCTTCTATTGCGGACGGAAGTCTAATGTTTGGTTTGAAGGTCAGAAGTCGTTCGACTGTTCAAGCTGTGATGCGACCAACTGGCTGGACCAAGTAAGCTACGCCTCGCTTTTGCAGCGCAAAAATGCTAAGTACTGTTGTAGGATGGTGAGATTACGGATCCGCCTGCCAGTGAAGAAAGCCTCGAGCGCAGCCACCTTCAATATGCCATCCCTCGATCCTCTGCTATTCATCCGTCATCACCTGAGGGCCTCACTACCCAAGGAAAGCCCACGGAGTTCATATTCTGTACGACTTGCCTCCGAAACCAGCATATGCTGAATAGTTCTCTTGCGCAGTTCGAGTGGCCTGATGACCCTACAAGTGCTGAGTACATTGCGAGAGAGCGCAAGTACTGGGCACTTAAGAAGGATCTTGAGAAACGATATCCACAGGTCTGTGAGGAATGTAGGCCCAAAGTCAACCAAAAACTCCATCAAGCAAGCTACACAGCACAAACCGACCATCTCAGGCGCATGATGGACAGGACGCGGATAGAACGGAAGGAGGTGAAGAGACGAGGTGTCCTGGATTTCATCGAAATCTTGGGCAAATTGGCTTGGTACGCTGGCTTTGCGCTTCAATCTATTTGGCATCTAGTCGTACTTTCATTTCTCTTAACGGAACCATATACTGCCACAGAAGGCGGCTCCTGGATGTCTGCTGCCTTGGACGCATTGCATCGAATAAGCGCGTTCGCCATACCGCATACAGACCGGCTCATGCAATGCGCAATCAATCTTGGGGTGTGCTCGTTTCCATGGAACCCGCGCTTCAAACAAACCATTCGAGGCTTCACCGCGCATATCCTCGGCTTTAGACAGTGGTACACTTATCAGTTGCTAATCTTGCTCATGCGATTTGTTGCGCTTTCAATCATGCAGTACAGCAAGTCGCAAGGGCTGCCTATATCGACACAACTCGGCGCCCAACTTGTCATACCTTTACTCATGGGCTACGTAAGTAATAGAAGGTGCTAAAAACTACATCACGGCCGCTAACCGGTTGTCAGATCTTCCAAGTAGCGAGGAAATCCATTTATACAGATACTACTCCTCTATTTCGGCAGCCATCGGAAGTGACTTCCGAATCCTATCTAAAGTCCAATGATAACTCAGGGACAAGAAATCCAAATGACCTTGGTAACGTTCTGGATGAGATCCTGCAATCTTCGGCTAAACAGCAAGACCAAACTTCGCATATCTCACCCCAGCAAATGCCATCTTATACAACTACTTTAAGCCCTGATCGGTATCGTAAAGGATATAGCGCAGCTTTAGCTCCTGCCAGACTTAATCCGACTATTGAAGGCTTGCAACTTTCTGAGCCGGTCAATTCGCAAAATCAGGAACCCTCCATGATACATTATGACGAAGAGATGGATTGGTCGCCATCCGCCTCCCAACATCGAGCATTCAGCTCTTATAATCCCTATAAAGTAAAAAACACCAACCCACGGTTCAGTGACACCCCAACCGAACCCAAGTCTGGGCCAATATGGTATAAAGTTCCACCAGCACCTACAAATCCGGCCCAGAGGTTGCGAAACCCGCCGATGCGTCCCATTATCCGGGAGAGCCCAAGGGAGACGAAAGAGAACTTTTTCCAAACGACAGGACGACGGCCGGTCGACCTTGGAAGCAAAGCTCAGACAAGCTCGGCTGATCTCAATCTAGCGGAACCCAAGTTTTACGCACCTCAGCCGAGGGATGATCCTCGAGATGGCTTGTCAAGCATATTTGCGAACTCTTTTAGCATCAGCCCAAGCCCGGAAGAACAAGGAGAGCGAATTATGCAAAGCACAGGCACCGCTAACCCCCAAGCCCATGGACCTAGGGCGATCCCGAACCGATTTGCAACGCGGGTTACCGAGCTAGCGGCTCTTTTGGTCGCACTCGGCGGCTGGATTTTTGCGCTGGATTCAGGAGAGCATTATGGTCGAAGCGTTGCGCTGGCCTGCATTTGCGTCTGTCTGATTGTGTCGGTCAGATTGGCTGCGGATATAGAAGTTGATTATCAGATCCGTGGTGACAGACGGCCGTCTGTTTTCGCTCCCTCATTCGCCAACCTAACA
This sequence comes from Xylariaceae sp. FL1651, assembly GCA_025201745.1. Classification (NCBI taxonomy): domain Eukaryota; kingdom Fungi; phylum Ascomycota; class Sordariomycetes; order Xylariales; family Xylariaceae; species Xylariaceae sp. FL1651. Next base: position 157,553 of record MU624270.1, read on the forward strand.
CTCGCCCAGGTCATTATCATCCTCCTGCTCATGTGGAATATATGGTCGGGAAGTGAATGGGTGTCATCTGGACTGTACGGAAATACCCTTTTCGGGAGCACCATAGTCCATCACATGTGGCATATTTTCTCTTAGGCTCGTCCACGGCATGCAAACATTGGAATTCGGGATTAAGCATGATTTGGGATTTGTATTGAAAGAGGGTTGTTATCTTTCATGGTTGCATAGTGTGGAGTTTATGGCATTTGTGTTGAATGGCATGAACTGTTTACAAGATACCCGACAGTACTTTGAGTTACTACGAATGATGGAATTGCAGTGTTGTATATATGGATAAGAAACATGGAGCTCTCCCGGTGTTCGGAGTACATCGGCGAAATACGAAGTGTTCAATGTTGTTATTTTATTCATTGGTTGTGATGCACTCTAGTCAATGGCTCTCTCCATTATCCCTGTTCTGCACATGCTATGTTAGATGTTGTCCCAGGGAAGGAGCAATCCTTCTCAGCTGTTCTGGACAGAGCCGGAGAGTACGGCTGTCATGTCGGGCTTCCGGGTATTCAACACACCGGGGCTAATGTAAAAGTCGAGGAGCGTTTTATGGGCTTGGCATCGGTTACCGCGTTGCCGTGATCATACGACAGCCGTAGCGGGTAACGCCACTGTCAGGCTGTGGGTCGGTCGCGTTTGGTGCCCGCGGATTGCCGGAACAGGCTCTGGACATGCCATTAATTTACTTTTCAGCCCCTGACAAAATTCGCGTGTTGCTGGTTAATGCAATCCTGTCCCTCCTTTGTCAGCTTTTCAGATTGGTAGCTCTCGTCTACTTTACGTCCCCTTTCCCCTTCATTCATCTACACCCCTCAGTCAACCTATTCCCTTGATTAGCTTTGCATTGTCTTTGGCTTTTTCCGCAGTGTTTTTGCTATTCTACCAAGCATAGTTCGGCATCATGCCAGGGCGAACTCTTCCGACTCTGACTCAAACAGAGGTCGAGTCGCACAACTCGGAAAAGTCGTGTTATGTCACAATAGGCACCAACGTTTATGATGTGACCGGCTTTGTCGATTCGCATCCCGGCGGTGCCGACCTGATTTTGGATTACGCGGGAAAAGATGTGACGCATATCCTAAAAGACGAAGACTCTCACACTCACTCAGACGCTGCCTACGAAATCCTGGACGATTCTCTCGTCGCATTCCTCGTAACCAATAAGCTTGCGCCTAACGCAAAAGTCCAAAAGAAGATCGAAGATTCCCAGATCAACGATGAAGTCACGCCCTTGGTCCACCCTCGAACAGGTATGGCCAGTGAGGAGGATCTAAGCAAGGACACAGATTACAATAACGACTACAAAACACACAAGTTCCTCGACTTGAACAAGCCGTTGTTAATGCAAGTATGGTTTGGAGGCTTTAGCAAAGAGTTCTACCTGGACCAAGTCCATCGGCCGAGGCATTATAAGGGAGGGGCGTCAGCACCTCTGTTTGGGAATTTTCTCGAACCTTTGAGCTTGACCCCTTGGTGGGTGATACCTCTGTTGTGGCTGCCTGTAAACGCATACGGATCTTATTTAGCTGCCCAAGGTTTTCACAACATTGGACTCTTTGTCATTAGCTGGCTCTTCGGTTTATTCATATGGACGCTGGTGGAGTATATTCTACACCGGTGCCTATTCCATCTCGATTAGTATGTCGCCCATTAGTCCTTTATCTCTGCATCGCACCACCCATACTAACCCAATCATAGTTATCTTCCAGACAACAGAGTAGCCATTACTTTGCATTTCCTGCTCCATGGCGTTCACCACTATCTACCAATGGATAGGTATCGCCTAGTAATGCCACCTACGCTGTTTCTGGTGCTCGCCACCCCTTTCTGGAAGCTAGCACATTCGCTCTTTTTCTTCAATTGGCACCTGGCAACGGCCATCTACTGTGGTGGCATTTTTGGTTACATTATGTACGATATGACACATTACTTCCTCCATCACCAGAACCTTCCACTCTGGTACAAGGGTCTCAAGAAGTACCATCTCGCCCACCACTTCCTTGACTATGAACTGGGCTTCGGAGTCACCAGTGCTTTCTGGGATCGCATCTTCAACACCGAGCTACCGACTGTGGTCAAGACAAAATAGAGGTGTGCTCACGACCGGAGATGCAGTACGGGAATATCATCGTTGTATAAATAGCATAGGGCAGTATAATTTGACAGGATGTCATTTAACCTTCAGTATCGGTGTTTCTCGGTTGAACGGGGACTGGGCAAGACACATTGGTTACATAACCATAATACAATATAAGTAATGTATATTCACACATGCAGTGGATCACAATCATCCTTATTTGTGTACAAAACCAAAACATGGCTGTCAGATTCCCAAGTAATGTGAAGATAGAGTCAAATAAAAATAACTTGACAATAATCTTATCATCTATTATCCAGAATGCCCAAGGCAATAATAGAACATCTGGCGCATGCAGGTACTTGCTGGAAGTAGTATTACGGTCTGCGTTCAATATAAGGTTTTGAACGGTAGGTAGACCAATGCCTCCTAGGTACATACCTACAATATAGGCAATTAGTTGATATCCTGTTATGCACCTACAGAATGATTCAATAGCGGTTAAACCATCTGATTTGCCGAAGAAACTCCGTGGCTAGCGTTTTATCGCCGATCCACCTGCCCGCCTCTTCCCCAAGACTCTGCCACTTTCCTAACTTTGACTTGACTCAACGTTGTTGAGATTGCAAAGTGAACAGGCATCTAATACATTCAGTTTCAATATCAGGCCGACGTGCTTCTCGCTTGGAACCCACAGGATTCTGAAGATGGCCACGCTCGACGTCGAGGCTCTGCTCGATGCAACTGCAAGCAAGAATGACGAGGTAAAGGAGAGCCTGTCCAGTAATTCCGTCGACCGCGAAAAGTCCGACCGAAACGAGCGCAAAGATCGTGACCGTAGCTCAGACCGAGGACGACGGGACCGCAGTCCTAGAAGACGTGACCGCAGCGGCGACCGTGGACGACGTGATCGGGGTGATGACCGAGAAGCTACTCCGCGGAGTGACGCGGGTAGCCACAAGAGTAGGCGCAGAAGCCGGAGCCGTGATGATGATCGCCGACACTCACGCCGTCATAGAGGAGGCGATGGAGATTACTATCGCAGCAGCCGCGGTGGCCGAGAGCGCAGCCGCTCTCGTTCGCCTCGCCGACACTATCGCCAAAGAGACGAACAACGCGACCGCGATGATCGTGGCCACTACCGAAATAGAGACGAAGACAGACACCGCAGCGGACGCACACCCAAGCGCGAAGCGACTCCCCCGCTAACCGAAGATGAGCGCGACCGACGCACGGTGTTCGTTCAGCAACTAGCTGCTCGCCTACGCACCAAGGAGTTGAAAGAGTTCTTTGAGAAGGTCGGTCCTGTTACCGAAGCGCAGATCGTCAAAGATCGCATTAGTGGAAGATCGAAAGGGTAGGCAACCTCTTTACCCCCTGTTTTCCCCTCTTTTATGAGCTCGAGTAACACTGACTTTTTTTTTGTCACAGAGTCGGCTATGTTGAATTCAAAAACGAAGATTCTGTCACTGCTGCCCTACAGCTCACAGGTCAAAAATTGCTAGGTATTCCGGTCATTGTCCAGCTCACCGAAGCTGAGAAAAATCGTCAAGTTCGCAATACGGATGGCACTACCCAAGGCAATTCAGTCCCCTTCCACCGTCTATACGTAGGAAATATCCATTTTAGTATCACAGAGCAAGATTTGCAGAATGTTTTTGAGCCGTTCGGCGAGCTCGAGTTTGTCCAACTCCAGAAAGACGACACGGGACGTAGCCGTGGCTACGGGTTTGTACAGTATGTATTGTCCAGCTTTGGCACGTGTACTGGTCCACTAATTTTTGAAACAGATTTCGCGAGGCTGACCAAGCTCGCGAAGCACTTGAGAAGATGAATGGATTCGACCTAGCTGGTCGCCCAATCCGTGTTGGTCTTGGAAACGATAAGTTTACCCCTGAGTCAACTGCCAATCTCCTACAGAGATTCCAAGGCCAGAACCAACCATTTCAGGGATCCGCTTTCTCCGGTGCCGGTGGACGAGGTCCCCAAGCTTCCGGCTTCGATCGAGCAGGTGGTCGGGACAATGACAAGGCGACGGGTGCTAGTGCTCTAGATGACACTGATGTTGCTGGTGTGAATTTTAACAATTATAGTCGTGACGCTCTGATGCGTAAACTTGCACGAACGGACGAGCCCTCCAACGGAACTCAAAATGAAGGACCGGTTGTGAAACCGAAGACCGAGACGAAGCCACTTCCCGTCAAGGTAAACATGGCCAGCCGTTGTGTAGTGTTACATAATATGTTTGACGCAACAGAGTACGTCTTTCTTCGAACCTACGTAGTGATCATGGACTAATTCTAATTATAGGGAAGAAGGTGAAAGCTGGATCAAGGAACTTGAGGATGAGGTTAGACAGGAAGCCGAAGAGAAATATGGCCACGTGGTGCACATTTCTCTGGATCCCAACTCGCAGGGTGACATCTACCTCAAATTTGACAAAGTCCAAGGAGGTGAAAATGCTATCAAAGGTCTTAATGGCCGGTACTTTGGAGGCCGCATGATCAGCGCCGCGCCTGTTGTGGATGCAGTCTACAGCAGTTTGTTCTCTCGCACTAAGGCTATCTAAGATGCTAATCACGGCCTGACCTCTCTACTCCTAGGAAACCTGACGGTAAGCCAGGCCCGTGTTCATGTTGCTCAACCATTGACTAACTGTAAAGCAGACCCTGCCGAAGTCGTCTCTCTTTATGACGCATATTGCCACTCACGTCTCACAGACCACAAACATCTTTACAATCCTTTCTGGTAAACGGCACAGAACTCTGCGGCATGCCTATGGTTACTTGTCGCTTCTCCTCTACCCATGCGCAGAGTACCAGCACTTGATTTAACGCTGATTTTGCTGTAGCATATCAATCACACACGAGGACAACCTATCCTCTTAATGGTATGCCGGCAGCACTACACTGATAATTCCCAGGCCGGACGTGGAAGCTTTCGATCGCACCGGCGGATCCTGAAGCAAACTTGTACATAGCTCTGTAGGCCCCGCTTGCTGTTTAGATGACATTTGTTGCTGAGTCTCGCCATAGACGAATTGACTGCAGGTTCTATAATGCATCTTGCTAAATGTGGTGAACGAAGTACCAGAGCCTGAAGGGGCGACCCAGATACCAATTTAAAATAAGTGTGATTCCAGATAATGTATAGTTCCAAGATAGGGGTTGTGCTGTATAGATTGTTGACATGTTCAGCGAAACCATTATCTAATAAATGTGCAGCGACATACCTATTACCCCCGACGACTAAGCACAGGTAGCAATAGAGAGGCTACTCAACATTTGCTCAAAGTTTGTCAGTCTGAGCATGGAATGATGCTCGTCCTCTGATTTCAACCTCGTTGCATGTTAGATGTATCAAAATATATGCTATTGTTGGTCGAGTAGTGCCGGACATTCCAAAGTTAGTTTGTGAGTTCTCCAGGAGTCTGACTTTGAGGTCATCTATCCTAGTTTAAGTACCTGTGTAAGACTTATATTTTTTACCTTTCGCTTTGATTTCATGGGTAATAGGATTGTCATCTACCCAAATATATCACTAGTACAGCCTAAAGCGCTGACATAGAGGTCTAGACGAGCAACAAGGCACGGTAATAGTAGCTAGTCTAGAATGTGGCGATATTCTTTGTGATTTCTCTGCATAGACAGTAAGTTATATTTTCATGGCTAAAACGATGGTCTAGTGTTCACTTCAACCTGCACCCTTTTGTTTAAATTCATTGAGCATACGATATCTGCTATCATAATCCAAAGGAGCAAAATTTAACTCTTGTTAAGGGTAGCTGGCCTCTATATCCATACGACCCTCCTGCTCCTTAAATCCCATTATTTCCCCTATTACCCATTCAATTTCAGCTATTCTCCCGATAAAAACTCCCTAAAACCAAAGCCATTCACCTATTACTTATACTCCACCGACTCTAAAAGGTAGCCGGCGATGCATATGCTCAGTAATCTGAATGAAATTCCGCTCATTATCTGCCGTCACGAAGCCATGCCGAATTAAGAAATCGAGAACGACGACCGCGGCATCGGGCTTGAACTCGTTATTCAGTAATGCGCTCTGCACATCACCCACGCTCATGAGCGCATAACTCCCGACCTCTCCATCGTGGGGTTTTGGTATTACATCTGCGGGTAGCTCCATATCGTACGTGTAGACGATGCCCGGACACACAAGCCCCGACTCACCGGGCCAACCATGTATTGCGTCCGTCGAGCTGACATACGATAGCAGACCGGTGGACCGGACTCTTGTGCGCACAAGCTCGGGCGGTAGCGACGCCTCCTCACCCGCTTCCTTGATGATAGTTTCGAGTGGTGAGACGCCAGCGGCTATGCCCCCTGCCACGCTCGCGTCCAGCATGTTCGGACTACTAAAGAGGTGTTTCGCGCGCCGCGGGATCCAGATGCCCGACATCACGCCTGCGTCGTCTTCGGTGGCGCGCGAGCGCACGTAGGCGATCATGTGGGCGCCCTGGAGCAGGATGCCAAAGAGCGGCGCCGCGAAGCGCTCTATGGTCACCGTCTCTGACTCCTTCCGGCCCTCGTCTCGGCTGCTGGGATAAGATAGGATCACGAAGGGTTCGCTGTGCCTCTTGGCGATCAGACGGAAGGTGTCCTGCGCTATGCAGACATCTACCAGCTCGCTGAAGGCCGCTGTGAAAGTAGCTGCGCTGTTAGACCCTTGCGAGGAGTCGAGGACTGTCACGCTCCGGGGGTGCTCGTGTGAGATGCTGAATGAGGGCGTCCACGGCATTTTGGCCACCGTCTCTGGCCGTAAGTAGCCATGTGGCAGCGGGTCACCAGCGAGGAAGAGCTGGTAGTAGACCTCTGAGGGGTTGATATCGTATGGAAAACTTAATTGACAGTCTGTAAGTCTGGAAAATCCAACAAGAGGAGAGATGGCGCGACCGAGGCAGACTCGAGGTAATGGTAAGGATTTAAAACAGGCTCAACTCACTTATCGGCATTTAACACTATTGGCAAGTAAGACTTGCCTGCGATTGATCGACCCATTATGGAAGCCCTCAAGGAAATACTTTTCAGACTCTACGTTGTATATTTTCTGCAAGGCTGTGGCTTCACTTCGTATGCTGCTGACAGCCACAGTCCAGCCGAGGGTTTTTGACGCTGGAGGTTTATACGATATTCCCCGGAGAAGGTTATACGGATGGTGGAGGGTCAAGGGCAGTCCCAATTACCCGTATCTCAAAGCTCGCCTAGTGGGCTGGGAGGTAGCCGAACGAGCAGTTCGAACTCGGCAATAGCAGCTGTAGGAATGCTCGAGAGTGCTTAATCGAGAGTCCAACACAAAGGGTAGTAAGCAGATTGCTGACTGACTCGGTGTTGATAACTGCTGTTTCTGTTAGGGCGGGGTGTTAAGGGACCAACCCATGCTGTCAACCAATTGACCAATAGTAACATAAGATTATGCATGCATGCAGCTATGCTACTGTGATACCGTGATGCACACTCAAATGAGCTGTTAACTTACCTCCGCTTAACTTGAATTGTGAGGCAGAAGATGTCTGAAAGAATCGACAAATCAGATCAGATGCTTCAGCTGCTTCTTGCCTTGGCGTATGAAAGTGGCCGTGTTAATTGCGACAATTGCTTGGCTTACTGGGCCCTTTGGGAGCTGTTGGCTTAACAAAAACAGGTGATCATGTAAATGCACGCGGAGGGAAGGGGAGCCATAGTCCTCCGAGCCCTGAGCTCTCCTGATAAGAGCCTTATTGCGAAACCAGAGATATTGTACTTGATGATGTAGTGATTCTATTAGGTACTTTTTCAGATACCCAAAACGAAGCATGATTATCGAAAATCAGAGTAGATCCATACTTATTATTCAATGGAAGTCGAGTCTCAGAGAATTTCTGCCAAGCCAAAAGGTAATTTACAAGAAAGTCAATTCTAAAAGTGCCCTGCACCTGATATTTTTTGCCGAATTTTAGCTTCTTAGACAGGCCCAAGGCAGTCACATTCTAACTACTGTGTACAGCATATTCCTGGAAGGCACAGCACCTGGACATGCACAGGCGAGGGAAGGGGCAACCTCCATACGTGCCCGCAAGCTCCAAGTTAGGCGCGAACCCGCAGAAGGATGTAGCAAACCATGATCCGTTGATGGTTGTACGGGAAGCGGAAGGAAGCAGAGCAAACAAAACAAAGCAGGGGCCAGAACTAACAAGTCAGGCACAAACGCATATGCCGCACGCGCTTAAAACTGACAACACTCCTCGGAACAGGGGGTTGAGACGTTGATGAAGTGCGGCCCACACAAGCTCATGCCAACAACACTTGCTTGATAAAGCTCAGCTACCTCGGCAGATTGAGCGAATCCTCTGTCTATACCAATAAAGACCGGGCGAGCTCAACAGGCCGAGTACACAACCGCTACCACTACCTAGAACCCTCAATGGCCAGCGCCAGGATGCCGTTGTCGTCCAAGGCCACGATATCTGCGGCACTAGCTAGGGCCAGAACTGCTGTCCAGCTCGATCAAGCCCAGTACAACGACGGTGCCCGAAAATACTATGTCGAGGCGGTTGAGCTGCTAGATCGGGTCATTGCCCGAGCTTCCAATGAGAATAATATCAAAAAGCTCGAGGACATTGTGCGTACATCTTAAGCCGTGGAACCTCCTTGGGCCCAGCCCGTGAAAAAGTGTTCAACTAATCATAATCTCTTAGCGACGGGCTTATACAGACCGTATACAGCAATTGAGTGAATTGCTGGTGGAGCCGTGAGCTGAGCAAGGAGTTTTATCTGTGCGCTAGCGGCAGTCGACTTGAGAATCACGAATCTTGGGATTTGCAATTGCATTTACATGGATATGGCATGGTTATGGAGCATATGAGCGCTTGATTTCCAGACATGAACCATGAACTGGGTGCTAAGGGCGTTTGGGTGATATACACATGGGAATTTGTACAATTAGTGCTACACTAAAGAGAAGAGTACACCCAAGAACTTCTATCTCTTCGCAGCAGCGCCGTTAGAAGCAGTAGCAGATTGCTCCGGTGTGATGGCCTCCACCATGACCTCCTCCAAGTCTGCTTCCATGGCATCCACGTCATCCACGTCGGCCTCCTCCGCGGCGCCAAAGTTGGTGTATGCGGCATCCTGCTCGGCTTGGACGTCCTTGATCTGCCGGCCAGCCCACCGCTTCCAGTGCTCATACTGCTCGTCCTCGAGCTCCATGCCGACCTGTAAGAATGATTTGCCGAAGTATGCGCCCATCTTCATGGCCTCCTCCTTGGCTATCCGCCGCTCGACGTCCTCTTCTTGCCGCAGTGCGTAAAATTCGCGCCGCGCGATGTCGTAGGCCTTCTCTCGTGTCATGCCTTCTACGTTGTGCATCATCCATAATTGTCGCTGCACGACACTGGAAAAAAGTCTGTCAATGGGAGCTTCTCCCAGCAGCTCTTGGCTACGTCGCCTCGGCAGAGAGAAAGCTTACCACTCGCCACATAGGGGCATACCTGGCTGTCGCAGCCCCGTAGACCAGTCGCTTCGCTCCGCGTCCCTGCCGTCCATCTCAATAATCATCCGCGGCCGTGCCAGCTCCCAGGGATGGTCTTTGTAAAATTGACGTCGTAGTTCGTCTTCTTCATATACTAATCGCTGCGGCTGGAACAGCTTGCTCGGCTTCCGTGTCTTCGGGTTAAACTTCCTATGTTGAGTGGGTAAGGATCGCGTGATGATCTCGGACGGTGGTATCGACTCGACGACGTGATACCAGACAGGCGTCTGGACTTTGACCACTGGAAATATTCGGTGGTTCAGCAAGCTTGTGACGGTCTGGTAGACCCGGCCAGGTTTGACCTGTCGTTGGCCGCCCATGGTGGTAACGAAACGCTTATACGGGCGAACGCCAGAACAGAAAAACACCAGGCGACTGACTAGAAGTTATCGTGGTTGGCCGGGCAAAATTATGTGCTGTCGCATTACCATTCAGGGCGTCTGTCTCTCTGAACAAGAAATAAAATGCAACTTTCAAGAAATTGAATTGGCCTGGGATAACTGATTGATCCGAGACCCACTATAATAGCGCCCTTGATGGGAGCTGCGGACTTGGCTGGTTGGTGCAGTTGCTCCCTGCACGATAGCGCTAGCAGGGATTCGCCAGACAGGGCTACGAATGCTTTTCGACCCGCTCGCATTTATGATTTTTCTCGATACTCACTAAGTTAACTAGAGCTTGTCGGAACCAGCTTTATCACTCCTCTTATTTAGACCTGCCTCACTACCGCGCTCGACCAGCTCGCCGATGTCGTCACATACATAAGAAAGCTGTGATGACGGAACCACCATGCGGGACAGCTCATGAACATCTCCAGAATTGACCGGTCGAGATACGGCGCAGTACTCTTCAGCCAACCCTCGCCGGCTGCCACCCCGATAACCCTTTCTCGAGCTGCACGAGTACGCAATGGTCGCGGCAGAACCATCGCAAATGCTTCCCGTTCTATTTCCCACCGCAGCCGCCCGGCCGAGCTGGAGCGGACACCTAAGGCTTGCCCAAGCCCCCTTTTCCCTCGACATTTCTGCGCTGCGGTAGCACCGGTTGGCGGTCGACTTCCGAACTCCAGCTACTTCACCTCACACCCTACAAAGACTCGTAGTTGGAATCATACCGCCGTTTCGACCGCCGAGCCGAAAGAAAAACCAAAACAGCCAGAACACCCGACTATCTTCAATCGACGTATGGTAGTGCAGCCCAAAGATGAGATTCTTGGCTTTGTCGATCAATACGATGATACTTCGGTCGATGAGCATCTCCAATTCTACAGAGATCCCTATTTACGGAAATATGCTCCTGCGGATGGTCCTTACCTTACTGTATCGGATAAAAAAGAGGATATTGAACTTCAGACTATTGAGGGCGACCAGAAAGGGGATGTGGAAGAATCCGAGCGTGCACGAAACCTACGGCTAGCACTTAGCCTTAGGAGGCGGCACCCCGGTAAGGTCGACCTTGACACGATATGGGAACTCTACCAAGCACTTCCAGAACCCAGAGCCACTCAGATTAACGCCCGCTTACGGCACCAGTTAATGGCAGCGCTGGGATCTTCGGAACGCAAGGACCAAAAGGGTATGCTGCGGTATTTTGCTGTGGTAGCTGATGTGAAAAATTGCGGATTCTCCCTGACCATTTTCGAATGGAATACGGCCGTGTCATTCGCCAGTCGGTATGTCTCAACGACAACCGAGGTCGAAGTCGAGGCTGCACTCCAATTGTGGCGTCAGATGGAGAAGTCTGTGAATGTGAAAGCCAATGATGTGACTTTTAACATTCTTTTTGATGCTGCAGCCAAAGCTGGCAAGTTCAGCCTGGCCGAGATGATCTATCAAGAAATGACGAATCGCGGCTTTACATATAATCGGTATCACCATGTTAGCTTGATTCACTTCTTTGGTCTCAAGAGCGATTCAAGTGGTGTCAGAGCTGCGTACAAAGAGATGGTCGATGCTGGCGAGATTATCGATACAGCTGTCTTGAACTGTGTAATTGCCAGCTTCATTCGCTGTGGAGAAGAGGAATCGGCTGAGCGCATATACGAAAAGATGAAAACATCGAATAAAGATCTCCCGGTCATACCACATCGAGATTATACCATGTCGAAAGCCATTACCAAGGTTCTCATGATGTTCGCGCGCATTGGCAAAACTCATCCCAGTATGCGTGCCAAATTTCAGCAGCCTGCAATATTATCTCCGGATCTACACACATACCGCATCCTCATAAACCATTACGGGATACAGCTTGGCAATCTCGGCAAAGTCGCCCAGTTTCTCGATGAAATGAAGATTTTCAATGTTCCACTACACGGTGCTATTTTTCTTGCACTTTTCAAGTCATTCGCTATACACGGCGGAGCGGGTTCGGACTGGAGCGCACAAAGACTTAAAAGTGTCTGGGAGGCCTTCTTGGGAGCTGTCGACTCAAGGGCAGACGGTCTTCATATTAGTACGTGGTTGGCCATGGCAGCTCTCAAGGCACATTCGCGATATGCGACTAGAGATGAGATGTTAGACGTCTATGAATGCCTGCGATCTAGGTGGGATTTAGACACGGCCAACTCGCAGTACATGCTGCACTACCTAGACAACCTCCTGAAGCAAGGTGACTTACATACTAAAGCCCGATGGGCTATTGCATTGGACTAGCGTAAAAGGAGATATTGGGACCTTAAACTAGCATATACGATCATGTACCAGTAAAATGTATATTGTAGTGGGCTTGAACTGTCTACGTCATATCATGATACCATCATCTCTTGTATATATAAATAATAAATCGACACACATATCGGTCAAATCGTGTAATCCTGTGTTACTTGATATCTACAATCGCTTGTCCCATGAAGACAAATTTCGCATCTTATCAAGTTAACTCAACAATCAGCATGATCTTTGATGATAGCAACTAAGCCTGAAAACTGTCTCAAATGCTGCTACGCTGCCATTGAATAGAGTTCAAACTGATTTGGTTGTTGAGATACATGTGTAGGGGTGAGGCCATCTTTCCCATCATGATGAACAGCTGGCCTTTTTAGCCTAACTCGTCGTCTTGTTGGTATATTTCTTTACAAACTGGCCTCTCTATATAGAATTAAATGTCTTTCGAGCCTGTTAACTGAAAAGCGTGTTCAGACACATTGGAAGCCAAGAAATCCCAGGATGCCTTCCCATGTCATTTTGCGGACATTTATAAGTATAAGGGCTAGAAGAACGAAAGCAGAGAGCTTGTCATTTGTTTAGAGGAAACCTGAAAACGCCTGGGCAGTGGCCAGCAGCTATATAGCTCGAGTTAAGTCCGATCCATTAAGTATCAATGGCTGCTTGAGCTTGCCGGCCTAAGCCGTCAGGTTACATCACTCCAGCATTCACGGTCGACGCTGGCAAATAAACAGACAAATGGAATTGTTGTTTCGGCGGTGGCCTCTTAGGCCTATAGTGCTCCTATATGTACAGCTGCATCGCCCTTGCTCTGCTCCAAGGCCTCGCCCATCGAAAGGCGCTCTCGCTCGCTCATACCCCGCAACCTAGACACTAGTACAACGACTCGATCGCGAAGCGCTTAAGCCTTGGGCTTCTTGGTTTGCCAGACTGGATAGCCGTTACGTTAGCACGACCGGAATGTTTCGTCCATTACGACTTCTCTCCCCAAGTAGCACAAAGAGGGACATAGGTATGGTGGGAGAGAGATTAGCTGAGGGAGGAAGGAAATTGACGCACCAGCAATGCCGAAGGGCAGGAAGAAGCCGGTGATGCAGAAGGCCCAGTACCGGACGGCAAAGAAGCGCGTCTTGGTGTTGAAGGGCAAGTTGGAGTAGGGGCCCTCGGGGTAGTGGTACGGCGAGGACAGACGGGCGCGGGTTGCGTGGAAGGCCCGGCGGCTGACGAGCGAGGTGATGCGCGGGCTGGCGCGGAGGGCGGCGGCCTGGGGAGACATCTGAGCGGTCCAATTAGCTCCCTCAAGCTTCGCATGCGTACATACAAGCTGTGAGCTTACCTTGATGATGCTGTTGGGGTTGTGACGGAGCGGAGATGTGTGGTTCTTTGGGTGGTTATTGAGCTTTTCTGCAGCTTTTCCAAAGAGAGCAAAGACCTGAATCATCATACGAGGCCGGTCGGTACAACATGCTGGGCCCGTTCGGGTGTTCCTCGGTAAAACCCCCGGTAACTCGGTGACTACCGAATTACCTAAAAGATGGTATGCGTAGAGGGAGGAAGAACAATAGAGCCCGTGCAATCCACTAATGAGATCGATGCATTCGCCTTTTCTACCACTACTAAGCTATTGTTTTTGTTTATTATTATAACTACTATGTCTAGGTCTATAAAATCCACAATACTGGTTAGCCGTAACTGTTTTATTTTATTAATTATATTTAGATACATTTATTGTAGGGAATTGTTAAGGGGCACCTCAGTTTTGGGATTGGGCGACCCTCTGGCCCGATATGATCTGGAACAGCTGCGCAGCCAGCCTGCAGCTTCGAAAACTGGATTCCCGAGTTGTTGCCCAGTAAATTTAGTACAAAACTTCTCCGAATCCTACTTTATTTAACCTTGCTATATTGCTATTCTAACGCCTTCGTGCAGCCAACACTTGCAGTTAACACCTCCTTACAGCCAACACCTTCGTGTAGCCAACACTTGCAGCTAACACCTTCATACAGCCAACACCTGCAGCCAACATCTTCGGCCAATACCTTTTATCACCAACAATCAGTTTTCTGAGCCGGAACCAGCCTAATCACAGGCCTGTAATTAGCTAGCATTCACGTCAGTGGACTAGGATTAAACACCGCATCCTCCGTTTTACTCTCGGCGTCATTCGCTTCACGCATTACACATCTTCGAAGAGAACAGAGCGGTCGGTCTAGCTCGTATTTCCCCCCAGCAGTGATAGTCTAAGTCTATCATACATATATCTTTAGTACTTGAGCCGTTCAGAGATCATTGCAATAAAAAAAGTATCACGGGTTGACTAAGTACGAGAAGAATTATAGTATGTGTAACTAGTTCGATTCTGGAAGTTCAAATTAGGTCTCAAAAGTCTGTCTGACTATCTACATATGCGAGCATCCGTCAGGTTGAATACCTTGTATATTCAGTTTCTCTACGTCTCTCAGCTCGCCCACCAAGCGGATGCCATCATTGATACACTGTTCTCGTTAACTGCGTATTGCTCATTGTCGTATTTTATCGCCGTGGTTCCGAAGCGTGTGGCCGGTTGTAGTTCAGATGTGTCCCCATCGCCAAGTATGCGCGGGTAGGGAACTAGTATCCATACATCGCATGTGCAACGAATTACGCCAATAACACTTGACGAACACAAGAAATACTCATGACAAGACCATAACTATGCTCGAGTTAGTTGAAGATCACTGCTACCAGCTCTGAGACAGTTGGGTTCGAGTAGATGGTTTCCTTCTTAATAAAATCTACCGGCTGTTCGGACTTGACAATGAATGCGTTGATGGCGTTGAGCAAGGAGAGAACCTGAAGACTGTCAAGCCCGAACTTGAAGAGATCAGTGTCATCCTTGAGGTTGTCAACTTCGAGATTCTCTGCGAGTGTATCATAGATTATCTGGATCAGTTGCCCCTGGGCAGAGTTCCTTTCATGGCCATTCGCCCCTGTTTCTCGGTTTTCAGCCCATGTGGCACCAGCGCTCGTCGTGTCAGGAATCGCGATAGTGCCATTAATGATTTCCATCAAAGAGTCTGCTCCTGTCGACGAAGACTTTGTTTCCTGTGCAGTGGGGTAAGGTACGGAACAGACTGCGGGATAGAGCTGACTAGTTGCTGTCCGTAATGTCGATGCGAATCGGTCGAGAGCGGCTGAAACTTTGCGCTCGATAAGGTCTTCGATTGCGAAGACCATCTTATCAGATAATACGGTATCATATTCTGATTTACTCAGGTTTCCGCGAGGGCTTCTAGAAGAGCCAGATAACTGCACCACTGCTTCCTTCGCGCCCTGGTTGAACTGGCTGGCGTGTTCATAGAGGGTCTTCCACTCTGCCTCGTAAAGTTTGAAGACTGCGTGACGTTGCACAGTGTCCTTACTCGCGCGCGGAAGAGGTTTCGCGGGGTCAGTTAGCATCACGAAACCCTTCATGATTCGGCCGTGGGCCGGACAGGTGCTGTTGGCCTGAACAATGCTTGGCCAAACCTGGTCCAAGAAAGCCTGCTTTTCTGTGGCGTCTCTTGGATACTCATGGGGCTCAAGGAGGAGGGACGCTTGGAATTGGCCCTGACCTCCGATAACTGCCGATTTGACAAGTGGATTGGCCTGAATAGTACTCTCCATCGTGGAGGGATTTAGCTTTTCTGCTGTAGTGAAAGAGATGATGTCGTCTGCTCTTGCTCTGAAGCGCCACAGTCCAGGCTTAAGTGGATGTGACTCAAATAGGTCGCCCGTGGCATGCTCTTCCTTTTGCGGGAATGTCGAGAAGACACCTTGATGCAACTCATACTTCTTCTGCCTTACGATGGTGAGATTCTTCAAGCCGTCACGGTCGTCTTTGAAGGTATGACCAAGACATGGGCTCAAAGAGATATACTCCCAGTCCCGAGGGTCGTCAAGCATCTGATGGGGAAGTAGCGCAGTCTCGCAAGATCCCATCAGAGTTGCCAGTTTGATTCTCCTGTACAGGAAGTTTCCGATCTCCTCGGGCAGCATCCCGCCACCGTATACAATAAAATTGAGGTTCTGCAGCATTCTCATGCAATATGTGTTATTGTTGTAACAGTCGATGACAAGAGATGGCGCCATTATCGCGCCCAAAGGACGACCATGTTCGAATATCTGGCTAGCCAGATCAGCTGTGAGCGGCATTGGAGGGGGTAGTACGCAAGTCACTCCGGCGAACAATGCGATCACTACAGTCCAATTGAGACTTGCGGCGTGAAATACCGGAAGCGCCAGGAACACTCTCTTTCCTTGGACGTAGCTTAAGAATGTTGGCGCGTATCCGAGAGTTGGAATCAGAAGCTGAGAATCCATGCCACCGTATGGCCATATGTGACTGGCACAGGCTTAGGAATCCCGGTAGATCCAGACGTATGGAGAATACAGAATGGCTCATCCCTTACTTCTTCGAACGTCTTCTGAAATGGAACGGGTTCAACTGGCTGTTCATCTAGGAAGTAGTGTAATTCTGGCATTGTGATACTATCCATTGGGCAAGCTTCCAATATGTGGCGGGAAATAGGCAAAGGTTCTGCTGAGAGAAATAGAGCAGAGAAAGCAGTCCGTTTGAGCAACGATATATGAGCTTCGAGATTGTTACGATGGGAGGTAAAAAAAAAAAAAAAGGCCTTCAAGATTCATCGTTGGCTTCTGAAAGTTTGCTGTTAGGGAGATTACTTAAGATATGTTCCGCCTTTGCAGCAGCCATAAGAATGATGATATAGCGTAGATCAAGTGGCCCAAGTAACAGAACGTTCGGGACTTGTCAGCACCAAGCTTTCGTCTAAGCCAGTGAGAGCAGCGATTCACCGCATTTGCTACCATCTTGTATTTTATCTGTCTTCGCAATCGAATAGAGCACACGCTCTGGATCTTCGGCCGCAATCTCGTCTGGTAATAAAGGCGGCAGACGTCGTCCACACTAAGGCGGAGGCGAATGACATTCTAGCTGCAAACTTGCAGCGCCTCTCAGCATTTTCAATACATTACTCAATCAAGAGGGAATACTAAATTGAAAGAAGAAGCAGTTATGAAATCTATATTAGAGCAGCTTCTGGCCCGAAATTTTACACACTTCGCAAATTGTATACTATGGTAGGTGAATAAAAGACTACGATATCCCAGCCTGATGCTCCGTTAAGAACCTTGCAGATGCTGTGCCACCTAATTGAAATGTAGACACACCAACAAAGACTTCAGCTGTAAGCCTGAGCTCCGTGGTGGGGCGATTCGAGGAGATCGTTTGTCCAACCTCTGCTCAGAGATGCATGGATTTATATTGAAGCAGGCAACGATGCACTTTGATTGGAACCTCAAGCAACTCGGAGGACCATTTGCATTAATTATTTGTTGGAAATGAAAAAAATTGGGTTGCACTGACAGAACAGTTGGTCATTCTGGAACATTACTATCGGTAATATTCTAAGAGAGCTGCTGTCTATCATGATCTCTTATTTCCTTGCATAGTCGACTCTTCAACTCATTTTTATTATTCAATCCTTTTTGAACAGCAACTCTCTCGGTTCATAATCTATTGATCCTATTATGCCCAACACATCATCTAAATTTAACATGCCTACTATCTGCCTTCCTTCCAAGCCCGACGCGACTATTGCGTATGAGCTCTTTCAAGGAGATCCAACGAGCAGTCTCCTGGTAGTCTGCTTAAATGGCCTTGTACTTCCACAGGTCGCTTGGAAACCTGCTATTGAACTTATTCAGCAGTCAAATATCGCTCCAAAGCCATGGATCCTCACGTATGACCGCTATGGCCAGGGGGCTTCTTCACGAGACCCACGCGAAAGCTGGCCGAGCAAGGAGCCGGGCTATGCGCATACACTGGACGATGTCACCGATGACCTCCACGAGCTGATTCAAACTCTATCCCCTGATCGGTGCTCGCGTATAGTCTTCATGAACAACAGTATAGGTGCACATGTTGCGCGGCGATACGCCGATAGGTAAGATATATAGATCGTTTCCCTTTTTCAAGTTTGCGGCTTATATCTCGAATTTGAACTAGGTATCCCACAATCGTCGAAGGCATTCTTTTCCTCGACTCCAACCCCGGGAACACTGAGTACTCCGCTATCTGGCCCAACCCGAAGGATTTATCCTTCAATCTTGAGCAAATGGTCCCCCCAGGCACCTCGTTAGAGGTGTATGAAGCTGCCTATACTAAGGTGACAACCGTCTTTGCGCCAGACGCAAAAAACAAGGAAGGATTTGACCGACGAGAAATCAAGAACATCCTGCCTGATCCATCTAAGCCAAAGCTCAAAGGATCGAAGACTTCAGACAAAGGCCCTTGGATCATTGTCGTTGGCCACGAGCTCGAACAATTCTCGAAGGAGGAATGGGAGATGATGAAGATTCCTATAGGTTTGGCTGCCATGTATACTCAACCGTAAGTAAAAGTCCATTCCTCAAAAGAGAATAGGCTGATGAGAGATAGTATGTGGGAGAAGTATAACCAGGGACTATGCGGGCTCACGGACCCTGACAGGGTGAAGGGGCCAATTATTGCACCCAAGAGTGGACATTTTATTCAAAAAGACAATCCGCCTTTTGTTGCTCAGCACTTAGAAGACCTGATCAAAAAGGTTGAGAGTTCTTGATGATAACTCAAACCTTCAGAAAGCCTGTTTCCGCGTACAGACTCTCCGTAGTTCAGGGGTATTTCGTTTTCTCTATAACATATAAAATAAGCTAGTTTAAATGCAGCATGCATTCCGTGACGCTTGGTTCAAAGGGGCAAGGACCGATCTACTATCAGAATGTAGCTCACAAAACTTCTTAAAATTTCATATGCTTCATATGCTTTATAGAAGTATAACTTTCTGGACTTGAATTTACCATTGTTGAATCTCTTCTCTTTTGAAGTCAGCCAATTATCATTAATTGAAAGGTTTATTACAGCCTGCAGCAGGGAAATATTTATATATCGAGAATGACATTGTCACTCTTCCGGCTTTCCCCAACAAATCTATGGATAGGTCAAAGCTACCCTATTCGGCCCCAATCGGTGCTATTGACTACATGTAGATACTGCGTCCGTGGCCGCATGAAGGATCTATAAGTGTAACGTCGGCTGAAGCTCGTTGGTCTTCTGATATATGTGCATAAATAGAAACTCTGCAAGTGGCCCAGCCTGCGCTCATGTACCACCTTGCCTTGGGATGGTTGGACTGATGATCAAGATGAGGATGTGCTGAGTTTGAATCATTACAACCTCATCTTGCACCGCTTTATCACCAAAATCAATTTAAGCTAGAAATATCTATTAGAGCTTCAATTTGTCTATCGTTCTTGTGAAGCCGTCATTTCTAGGTCTGGCGATCTTACTCATAGTGTCTTCCTATATAAAAATAATCAGGCGAATAGATTATCTTCGATCTCTTAGCTTACTTCCTGTCACATTCACCTAATTTCTTACGGTATCATGCCAGCGAAGCCTCAACCCCTTTCGGATGGGGATGTCGATATCTCTTATGAGCTGGAGGTGGGCACAACAGTGACGTTTATCGCTGCCGCCGTTGTGGTCGTCCTTCGATACTATACACGATGGAAATATTCTCAGAGAGGATGGGATGACTACGTCATGGTCTTTGCGTTGGTTTGTTATTAGCAACTAGATACCATATCTGACGCTCAAAATTGCTCACATTCGCGGCAGCTCTTAGCTCTAGTGGCTACCATCATCGATTATGTTGCTGCGGCTAATGGCCTAGGTCGCCATACCTTCTTCCTCACTCCTCAAAAAAACAGCGCGCCGGCAATACTACCATATGCCCCCTGTTTTCCGAGGCTGGATGCGGGTCCCCTTCGCTGTCGCGCCAGAAAAACCTGGAACTGCTATGGACAGGTTGAAGACGGCCTACTAGGTATCTATAACTCGTGGGCCATCCACGCAAGAATCACAGTGTGACATAAACAAAATAAGAGCGTTTCAATTCGAGATTAGACTCGTTTTATATTCTGAAGAGAAGCAGGCAGGATTTTCTTTGTTTTGTTAGAAAGCCTTATAAGCACTGTAGCTGAACGAACGTATTACCTAGTCTTGCTCATTCACTTGCCTCTAGGAAGTCGGTCGTAAGCAACAAAGCGACCTGGTACTCGTACGGGCTTCGACCATTACACATCGGGATCCCGTACCAGTATGTCCTTAGGCTCGGATTAATATACGATTCTGTTCCTGCGATTATAACTTGGCGAGGTTGTAAGCCACCGGTTTGCCTCATACCCGGTCCCTACCAAAGTCCCGTCTTATCGCCTACAGCACATTTTTCCCTGGCCACCCAGAATAGATGTACCTGCTCGAGCCTCAAGGCAGTACAAGGATCGGGGCCAAACCATCAGACCGTTCTTGGCATTCCAATACAGTACGGCTATTTTAGATTACTATATCACACTATATTTATAGCAACTTAAGCAAATAAGTCCACTGTAGCTATAAGGCACCACCCACTGAAATATAGTACAGCAATGCAATTGGCAATTCCAAAAAAAAAAAAAAAAAAAAAAAAAAAAAGGCCATTCAACGGCATGTAGGTGTTGGACAGTTAAGGTGTGCCTGTCAAACATGTGGCAGCTGTCAAAAGAAGTTGCGGACCGTTTCGGCCCGAAGGGTGCCCCCATAAGAAAAACGGTGCCTCCCTAGCAACGCTCCCACTTTTGACCCCGTTCCTCGTATCCACTGTAGTTGCCTGTAAGCTATGTGCCTGTTCTGATAGTGCCACTAACTGCACTAACTACCCTGATTACGGGCTTTATTCTGCTTGGTAGAATCGAAAAGTGGGCTAAAGGCGGTGAAACCGGGCTTTTGGTAGGATCTTCTGTACGTACCGCTAAACTCGATCTCACCGCCTACTCCCGATCCCTGTTATTATGCCGCTTCTTTGCCAAGCTAGCTCTTTTTCTGCCAACCTCCCACTTGGAAAAAGTTCACTTTCACACCTTTACCTTAAGTTATAGGTGGTGCACATAACCATTGCTAAGGGAGTCGCAGTTTCCCATTATTATAGCGCATTCACCCCTTACTTCACAATTCTTCATAGACTAGTTTCTCGTTCTACTGCTCTGTCTCGTGTTAATTCTGATTCGGTCGCAGCCATCATGGACGATCTTTTCAACGTTTTCGACGACGAAGGGCCGGCCGACAAGGTTAAGTCCGATATTCAAGAAGTGGAATCGTCTCCATCAGGCAAGGCACAGAAATCCAGAAAGAGAGACAAGAAAAGCAAGAAGCGCAAAGCTGATGGTGGTATCAAGAATGGCGCCGAAACTGCTACTTCCGCGCAGTCAGTGCCTGAAATCAACATGGGCGATGCCGAGCCAATGTCTCCCGAAGAAGATGGTATTAATGATGCGGCATCGGATGGCCAGGGTGACAACAAAAGACGACGAAAAGATGGTGTCGCAGAGCCTGTCTTGACTGATACCTTCGAAACTGCCGAGTCTAGAGAAGTCGCTGCCGCTGCCGGTTTCGCTGCTACAAAAGAAGAGGCCTCGCTTGTTCTGTCGCACAATATCCAGCATCAAGTCGCACTCCCACCCGATCTAGACTATGAGTATGTGCCGCTCTCAGAACACAAGCCTCCAGAGAATCCTGCCCGAACCTGGCCCTTCACGCTCGATCCCTTCCAGCGACTTTCTATCTCTTCCATTGAACGAGACGAGAGCGTACTTGTGTCGGCGCACACAAGTGCTGGAAAGACTGTCGTTGCTGAATATGCTATTGCACACTGCCTTAAGAAAAACCAGCGAGTCATCTACACAAGTCCAATCAAGGCCTTGAGCAACCAGAAATACAGAGAATTCAATGAAGCCTTTGGTGATGTCGGCCTCATGACCGGTGACGTCACCATCAACCCAACAGCTAGTTGTCTTGTCATGACAACCGAAATTCTACGATCCATGTTGTATCGAGGATCTGAGATTATGCGAGAAGTGGCTTGGGTTGTATTCGACGAGATTCACTATATGCGAGATAAGTCGCGTGGTGTTGTATGGGAAGAGACCATCATTCTACTACCCGATAAAGTGCGATATGTCTTCCTGTCTGCTACTATCCCAAACGCTTTCCAGTTTGCGGAATGGATTGCAAAGATTCATCGTCAGGCTTGTCACGTTGTTTACACGGACTTTAGACCCACTCCTTTGCAGAACTATTTCTTCCCAGCCGGCGGATCAGGCATCTTCTTAGTTGTTGACGAAAAGGGTGTCTTCCGAGAGCACAACTTCAATAAGACGATGCAAATCATTGAAGATCGAAAAGCAGCTGAGGCCAACGACCCAAATGCCAAACAGACCGGTAAAGGAAAGAACAAGAAAAACTTCAAAGGGAAGCAGAATGAGGGTCAAGCGGACATCCAGAAGATTGTCAAAATGATTATGAGCAAAAACTTCAACCCCGTTATCGTCTTCAGTTTCAGTAAAAGGGAGTGCGAAATGCTGGCTGTGCATACTTCTAAATACACCTTCAACGACGAAAGCGAGAGGGCCATGGTTCGAAAAGTTTTTACCAGCGCCATAGAGTCGCTGTCTGAGGAGGACCGTGAGCTCCCACAGATCCAGAATATCCTCCCGCTACTGGAAAAGGGTATTGGTGTCCATCATTCCGGTCTATTACCGATCTTGAAGGAGACTATCGAGATTTTATTTCAAGAAGGGTTGATCAAAGTCCTATTTGCGACTGAAACCTTCTCAATCGGTTTGAACATGCCTGCAAAGACTGTTGTTTTTACTAAAGTCACCAAGTGGGATGGCACATCTAATCGACCACTTACTCCATCCGAATACATCCAAATGTCTGGACGGGCTGGTCGTCGAGGTCTTGATGAACGTGGTATTGTTATCATGATGGTTGATGACAAATTGGAACCGGAGACAGCGAAGAGTGTTGTCATTGGCCAGCAGGATCGCCTTAACTCAGCGTTTCATCTCGGCTACAACATGGTTTTGAATTTGCTCAGAATCGAGGCTATATCTCCGGATTTTATGCTTGAAAATTGCTTTTTTCAGTTCCAAAATACCGCTAGCGTCGCTGGCCTCGAGCATGACTTGATGAGGCTACAGAGGGAGCGTGATGAGATGGTGATTCCAGATGAGGCTACAGTTAAAGACTACTACAGCCTACGCCAGCAAATATCGACGTACACGAAAGATATGCTGCACGTGATTCAACACCCTAAGCATTGCGTCGAATTCCTCCAGCCAGGACGGCTGGTTCAGATTGCGAATCCCAAGACAGGGAAGGATTTCGGATGGGGGGTTGTCCTCAATTTTACAAAGCGCAAAGACCCGAAGTTTGGCGAGAAGGAATACGAACCACAAGAATCGTACTTCATTGACGTGTATCTTCGACTTGCCCCCGGCTGCGACCCCTTCGGTCCTGCCCATCCTTCCACCGAGATGCCTGTTGGTGCTCTGCCCAGCGATGCCAACCAAGACAGCATTTTTGAGGCTGTGCCTTGCATGTTAACTTGTATTAAGGCTCTAAGTCAAATACGTGTGTTCATGCCTAAGGACGTATCGTCACGTGAAGACAGAGAGGCTGTGCGCAAGCAGCTCTTGAACGCGTTGAAAGAGGTCGAGCGACGTTTCCCCGATGGTCTACCAGTCTTGGACCCTATCGAGAATATGAATATTACGGACGACTCTTTTAAGAAGTTGCTTCGCAAAATTGAGGTATTGGAATCTCGTCTGCTCGCCAACCCTCTTCACGGCTCACCATTACTACCGGACTTATGGGAGCAATATTCGACCAAGATTGCACGGACGGACGAGATCAAGGCCCTCAAGAAGAAGATTGCGAAGGCCCATTCTATTGCGCAACTAGACGAGCTGAAGTCGAGGAAGCGGGTACTACGTCGTCTTGGTTTTATCAATGAAGGCGAGGTTGTTCAAATGAAAGCCCGCGTCGCTTGCGAGATCTCTTCGACCGAAGGCCATGAGCTGCTTTTATCTGAGTTGTTATTCAATCGGTTCTTCAACGAGCTCTCGCCCGAACTGATTGCCGCTGTACTTAGTGTTTTCATATTTGAGGAAAAGGTCGACGCCTCGGCACTCCCTGAGGAGTTACAGAAGCCATATTCGCAGGTGCAGGCCCAGGCTCGTATCATCGCCAAAGTCAGCCAGGAGAGCAAATTGGAGGTTAACGAAGATGAATATGTCCAGAGCCTGAAGTGGCAGTTGATGGAGACGGTTTATGCCTGGGCCAACGGAAAGTCCTTTGCAGATGTCTGGTATGTATTGGCAACGCAAACAGGCCACATCCTGTTTCACATTTTCGTTAGGTATAGCTAACAGTACCACAGCAAAATGACCGATGCCTACGAAGGATCCCTAATTCGTCTGTTCCGTCGTCTCGAAGAGCTTTTGCGGCAGATGGCCCAGGCCGCCAAGGTCATGGGCAGCGAAGATCTACAGACCAAATTCGAGGAGAGCTTGACCAAGATTCGTCGCGACATCGTGGCTGCTCAATCTCTCTACCTGTAGTCTTATAGACGGTTTCACCCCCTACTCATCATCTCGTATTATCTTGAGGCATAGCAGAAGCTATCTGCACGCGAGGTCTATGAACTAGTGGACTGCCACTATGTAGTAGGCTTCTCGTGCCGTAGTCTCGTCTGTAGATCTCTCATCGCATATTCACTCCTGCTTTCTACGGAGTTCAAGGACGGATACCACTATTGTATGAGTTTATAAAATTTGGAGTGAGACGTGAGTCGTGGATCCTGTATTTTTTTTTCCCAGGCAGACATTGCCTTATCCCGTTATCTTTGGGAGCGCGTATGTTTTCTAGCTAGACAAACCGAGCATCGCTGTTGTTGGCGATGCTCAAAGCCTCTTTTCGTCTTCCTTTCTGCCGTGACTATCTGTATCTACCTTGATGTGTAAACTTCGTAAACCACCCACACAAACGCCATGCTATGCTTCCTTTCCAAACACCATATCCATGCACAAGATCGTCGCCTTTATGCCAGTGCGTCAGGTTTGCAAAATAGGGGTATTCGTTTTCGAGTTTTACTTATCTCCCGAAATGGCCCTGATAAACCCAATGAGAACACTAAACAAAACGCCTACACCGACCATGAACCGCCACCGATCACTCGACATGCCTTCCTCGCGGATCAGCCACCCGGCGCTACCCAACGGCCAGATAAACCCGGTGATGACGCCTCGGATCAACACGTCGATCGTGGCCACGAGGCCCACCTCGTCGCTATCCGTCCCGCCCCCGCCCAACCCTAGCATTCCACCACCACCACCGGCGGCATCGCCATTGTTATCTGCGTCGGAGCCGCCCGTGGAAGCCGGCATCGCGACGGCGCCGTTGTCGTCGATCCACGCGTCCTCCATGCGCCGGAAGCTGTCGGGGCTCGGCAGCGTGTCCGGCGTGTACCGCGAGGCGTGTATGCTGCGGAACTGCAGCCGGAGCTGGTTCACCTCGGACGCGGTGAAACCCGCGGAGAGGAGCCGGTCGAAGCCCCGCGGCGTTGGCGTGGTTGTGGTGGTGGGCGAGGGCCCGGTAGCTGCGCCTAGGCCGGTGTCCAGGGACGCGGACGCGGGGTGCTGCGAGGGGGGGGCATGGTGAGAGGTCGGGGGCGGTAGGGCGGCGGCCTGCGCTTCGGCGTGCAGCTCCGCGGGCGTCAGCTCGTCGCCGATGCTGCAGTTCACGTAGATCCGCGGCGAGGGCTCCGGACGCCCCGGGATGAACTTCCCCTTGCTCTTGCTGGTTGCGCTTTCGTTGCTCTCTGGACCGGCTGCTCCCCTTCCGCTCGCGTTTCTGCCGTCTGCTGTTGCTGCTTGCTTTCCGGCCCCGGAGAGACTCGCCTTGCTGTTGCCGCTTGGGCGTCCATCGTAAGGGTATGCGGAGGAGGATGAAGGAGGAGGCGGTGGTGGGGCGCGTAGGACTGAGCTCAGCACCGCCGTGTCTGGCAGTATCTTGCCTCCGTGGATGAAGCGCAGGCGGCGTCGCGCGTTCGCCTTGTCGAGCCGCGACCGGATCAGGTGTTTGAGCGAGACGACGGTGGTGGCGCCCGGGCGGGGTATGTCGAGCTCCAGGTCTGGAAGCGCGGCGCTGAACCGGATCGTGAGGAGTAAAGGGGGTGGTGCCGCTGGCATGGACTTGGCGAAGGGGGATGGGGGCGCGGCGGTCGTCATGTTGGGCTGCTGGACGGATGAGGCATTATGGTGATGTAAAATTTTGTTTGTGGGTATGTAGATGATTCTATTCGCGAATGGAGAACGAGGGGTTGTGTTGCTAAAAGCCAATAATGTGTGTAAAATCCAAATGCAGATGGTATTACAATGTGATGCGATGCGATGCGATGCGATGCACGATGATGCGATATGATAAGAAGGTCACGCTGATAAGTGTTGAATTGTAGGCGACTTGATTAAGTAAAGGGGGTTCTCTAAATAAGGCTACGCTATGGCCCCCTTTAGCGTATATACAGTACGGTACTGGGAGCCCCCCTACCCGGCAAATGACGTGCTTGGGTAGCACGTAGCGGTAATCACATAAGGTTAAGTTGTTTGCTTACGCCAAACCCCCCATATCCAAATCCGATCCCGGAACAGAGCTGGGTCATGTATGAAATTAGTAGGGAGATATCCAAACGTACCTCGTTTTAAGTAGGTAGCAAAAAGAAGAAAAACGAAAGAGCAAGAAAGCAAGAAAGCAAGAAAGCGGGGGTTGTTCAAAGTCAGAAGTTAATTTCATGAAGGGATCTTTGACAACTTACATGAAGTTCTTCTCCAACCTAGGATCGTTTTCTAGATCTCGCCTCACTACGAGACTACACCAAACCCGCCAGGGCTGTTCTATATACCGCGAATTTCATAACTCCATGGCGGCCCAACTCCCGTCAAAGCTGAAGCCCGCCGCCCGGGTCGCCGGCCAAAGACAGGATGTTTGGTGAGGCACTGCTTCTTACATCTTACTGAGATATACAGCATCTGTTACAAGTTTCACCCTTGCTGATTATAGCCTATAGGTCTATCGTCAACGAGGCTGCTGCAGCCTCACCCGTGCAGCCTATTGTGAACATGGGGCAAGGTTTCTTCGGTTATAACCCACCGCCGTTCATCATCAATGCCGCTAAAT
Organism: Xylariaceae sp. FL1651; assembly: GCA_025201745.1. NCBI lineage: Eukaryota > Fungi > Ascomycota > Sordariomycetes > Xylariales > Xylariaceae > Xylariaceae sp. FL1651. The sequence continues at coordinate 185,013 of MU624270.1, forward strand.
CGGCCTTAGACCGCGTGGACTGCAACCAGTATAGCCCAACCAAAGGTCGGCCACGGCTAAAGAAGGCCATCTCTGATGCCTATTCGCCGTTCTGGGGACGCAAGCTCGACCCGGAGACTGAGGTTACTATCACCACGGGCGCCAATGAGGGCATGCTCAGTGCCTTTATGGCGTTTATTGAGCCGGGTGACGAGGTCATCATCTTCGAGCCGTTCTTTGACCAGTAAGTTCAGCGCCAGGTATCGATAATAAGTAAGCTTGCTAGGTTTGCTGAGTAGACCATGTGTAGATACATTAGCAACATCGAAATGCCCGGCGGCAAGATTGTCTACGTACCTATGAGCCCTCCAAAAGATGGCAATACGAGAACTTCTTCGTCTGCAGAATGGACGGTCGACTTTGAGAAGCTAGAGAAAGCTATTACGAACAAAACGAAAATGATTGTCATCAATACGCCCCGTAAGTCATACTATGTAAATAGACCCCTATACTACGATAGATCTCTCATGATTTTGGAATAGACAATCCCGTCGGCAAGGTCTTCTCTAAGGATGAGCTTCAGCGTATTGGTGATCTCTGCGTTAAGAACGAAATAATCATCTTATCAGACGAGGTCTATGACCGGCTGTATTATGTACCCTTCACCAGAATTGCGACGCTGTCTCCTGAGATCGAAAACCTCACAATTACTGTTGGTTCAGCTGGCAAGAACTTTTACGCTACAGGATGGCGTGTCGGTAAGTCTTTCACCACAGTCCGAGCTATACCCCGAACGAATTACTGGTGGTATGAACTAACACTAGCATATAGGCTGGCTAATGGGGCCAGCGCACTTGATTCAATACGTATCCGCAGCTCACACACGGATCTGCTACTCCTCTGTATCGCCATTACAGGAAGCCTGCGCCGTCGGTAAGCCTTCCATCGCAGTCCCTCTCCCAAACCCTAAAATGCCAAACAAAAACTAATCTCCATAAATAGGCTTTGAACAAGCTGAGTCCGAGGGATTCTGGGAGGAGACAGTGAAGGACATGAAGGGAAAGATGGCGCGGTTCAACGCGATCTGGGATGAACTGGGGCTTCCCTATACGGATCCAGAGGGCGGATATTTCGTGATGGTGAATATGGCGAAGGTTAAACTGCCAGCAGACTACCCATTTCCATCCATCGTCGCCAACCGCCCCCGGGACTTCAAGCTCGCCTGGTTCATGATCCATGAGGTCGGTGTTGCGGCCATCCCACCCACTGAGTTCTATACTGATCCCAACGCTTGGATTGCGGAGGACTACATGCGCTTTGCTGTTTGCAAGGAGGATGAAGTTCTCGAGACGGCTAAGGAGAGACTAAGGGGTTTGAAAAAGTATATAGAGAGTTAAGCTACAGGGTTTGGTAAAGAAGATAGATGGAAACGTAGTAGAGGATGCGACTGATAGAAAAGTCGATAGAAAAAAAAATCTATAAACCAAAGCAACTCATCAACTAATTATGACTACAGTGAAGGTACGAGATACGTTTGTTCAGTTCTAAGAGTACTCAAAGAGGGTGACAGATATATTGATTTACAGGGCATTTGATATGTTCCCGCCCAGCTACTGCAGGCTACATGTTTATATATTGCGAATACGTCTCGTTCCATCCCGTCTAGTTGTACTTCCTTATTGTTGCAGCGGCTATCTCTATCAGGTGGCCCCAGCCACAACCACTCATTTCTTTACTTATGAAAATGTAAACTCTGCATCTGGCAATAATTATACAAGCCGTGCTTCCCGAGCTCGCCGCCGAAACCGCTCAGCTTCCAGCCGCCAAAGTATGCGCCATAGTGCGGGCGCTCAAAGCGGTTGATCCACACGGACCCAGACTCGAGCCTTTGGGCGATGCGGCGCGCCCGTGTAAGATCTGGTGTATACACCGAGGCGCCGAGCCCCGCGTTATCAAGGTTGGCGCGCGCGATCACGTCGTCTTCGTCTGTCCAGGAAAGAACTGGAGCGATGGGGGCTGGGTAGTGGGGTGTGTTAGTTAGGCTTATGAAATGGGGTTTCTTTTGGGTACTCTGAAAAAGGAAGATAACGAAAGAAATGAAGCGAAACAATAGACATTGCTGCTTTAATGCCCGGTGGTATACAGGGGAAAATAGTGGACTCACCAAACTGCTCCTCTTGCACAAGCAGGGAGTCCTCCGGCGGCTTTGCCACAACTGTGGGCGCGATCCAGAACCCCTTTTCGTCGGCCTTGACCTCGCCGCCGGTGACGATCTGGTGGTTGTTCTTTTTGCAGTCGTCAATAAAGGACTTAGCGCGCTCGAAATTCGGCCGGTTGCTCAGCGGCGAGAACAAGATCTCGTCTGGCGTAAATTTCTTCGACTCCTCGATCAACAGCTCTATGAATCTATCGTACAGGGACTCGTGAACGTACACGCGCTTCGAAGCCACGCAGACTTGGCCGGCGTGGAAGAAACACCCCATGGCTACGCTCGGCACCACCTTCTCCAGGTCCGCGTCCTCGCAGACGATGGCGGCGTTGTTGCCCGCCAGCTCGAGAACGACTTTCTTCATGGTCTTCGCGCAGTTCCCCAGGATGCGCTGTCCCACGGCCACGGTCCCCGTGAAGCTGATGTGGTGAATGCCGGCGTGCAGCGTCATGCGCTCGCCGAGGTCGGCGCCGCCGCTCAGCGCCTGGAAGACGCCCGGGGGCAGCACGGACTGCGCGAGCTCGCAGAACTTGAGAATCGCGTACGGCGTGAAGGGCGATGGCTTGATGATCACGCAGTTTCCGGTTGCCAAGGCGGACACGACTTTCACGCTGCTGAGGATCATGGGGAAATTCCACGGCGAGATCGCGGCTAGGACGCCGATGGGCACGTATGTCCCTACGATAGTGACCGTGTCGTCTTCATATTGCACTTCCTCTTCGAGCGTTATGCCCTCTAAGTAGAGCTTTAGCTGTCATTCACTCTTTCTAGAGGCCGCAAGACTAGAACTGTCTGAGTTACGTACTGTAATACTCGAAATGAAGTGCTGATACTTCGACGTCGGCGCTCGCCATAACGGATGATTTGCCCGTCTCTTTCATGTGGATACGTGCCAGTAGATCTTTATTCGCGCGAATACAGTCGGCAACATCTTGAAGTACTTTGTGGCGCTCGGCTTGCGAAGCATACTTCCATGATTTGAAGGCCTGATTGGCCGCTTCGACCGCGTCGTCAAGGTCCTGAGCTGAAGCTACCGGGACATCCCAGAGCGCCTCTTCGGTGCGTGGATCGGTCACCTGCTCATTGACCTTTGAGCTCCTCTGCTTGCCATTGATGATGTTGAAGAAGGCCAGGCCTGAGTCGCCGTTCGTCACCGCGGTAGGCATTTTGAGATAAGAAGTCTACATAGGACGTAGAGGGGGGAAATGGTACAATGAGCACGAGTCATGCGGACACGACGTCTTAAGAAAGCTCTCGCATCCCCATGCTAATATGAAAAGATACCACCTCCTCCCCGCATCTCCCACGTTTCTAATCATGGATATGTACGGCAAGGTGAGGGGTCGCCCATGCGACACCGAACTGCCGAGACTTCTCATCCGGGAGGATCAGCCGGGGTTGGTTATCATCTGGCACGGTAGATATCCCAGCGGGACCAGGCCTAGCGGCTGAAGTGAGGCGAACCAACGGCACGTTGTTACCAAGCCGACGGGAATTCATCCTCCTACTGTACTCAATTCCGCAATAACCAGCTGAGATGAAGCTTCATTGCCACCTTCAAGACACGCATATAAGGTGTCTTTGAGAGCTAGGACATCAGAATGATGTCAATGCATATTTTCATTCGGGCCACAATCATCTTTTGTCCAAGCACTCCAATCAGGTAGTGCATGAGAGCAGATCTTAGGCCTTTGCACTTGGCGAGAACTACGCACCTTGAGCGTGTTCTAGGTTGATTCCATAATTAGTATAAGTGCGGTGTTGGAACCTCTAGGTAGGTTGGCGGATTGTCTTTGCCTATTATTAAGCCATCGATCCATAGGCACTCGTCTTTGTGGAGCTGTACGGTGATGACGGTGATGACGGTGAGTAGATAGTGATGATTTATAAAACGAACAACGTGGAAGTTGCGAACTTGTTGTTCACGCTATCATCCTATCCTAACCTGAAAAGAAGTGCATACATAAGGTACATACCTATTATGCGACATGGGTTTCGGCAGTTCAGTGCGGCGTAATGTCGTGTGAGTGTAACCTGTTACCAACAGTTCGACACCTTAATGCACTTAAATTTCCGATACGGGACCTACATATATTCTAGATGCATACATGCCCACAACTATTTGCGTATATATTCAATGAACTGCTACCAATATTTACATGAATATGGTGTGAATCTCGAATGCATTTGCTTCTTGCTTATTGTATTGTATTACATTGAACTAAACCCTAAACGGCAGACTGCTAGATATCTTATATCTACTACTTTACAACATAATTAGAGCAACATAAAGTGATTCGATGCAGTTGAACTCTTTTACCTTGATTGTCGGTTTTATTTTCAAAACAAAGCTCTCCGCCTTCTGCGGTGTAAGTTAAAATATGCGAATATAGCTGTTCTATAGATGCATCTCACGAGTTAGACTCTCTAGCTGTAGTATCTTACTGAACGCACGCGATTATCCCGCGGCCAGTTAAATCATTGATAAGGTGGCATTACGGAGCCGGCCGATGTGTTTGCGAAAGGTACCGTAGTACTTGCATTATGAATGTGGGGGATACCCCGCTTAGTACCCGCTGCGAGCGCTGTTGACAAGCACTTGGGAGACCTAGCATTCCGCAAGCGCTGCTGTTTCTGACATTTCTTGATAACCCAAAGCAGGCTTAAGCCACTCTAGGAACCAATTATCATTCAATAGCTTCTGATTCGCCGCAGTCGATAGTTATGTGTGGGTGAAGGTCAGATAACCCAAGCGCCAGGCGGTCCAGGCCAGGGCCGATCAAAGGTGTGGTCCGGAGCCGGGCGAAGACGAGCTTCGGTCTATTCCAGCTTCAACTCGGCAGTCTCATTACACCACGACGTTCTACATTCCTCCTACATCACTCGTTGTTTCCGCATCCCCGTCGCACAGCGTCTCCGACACATTTGTGCTGTATTCCTACTACATGTTTGTTAAAACAAGCGATGTGAATATAACAAAATTGGTTGAGAATATACCTCATTATCATTGTCATTTAGCGCTCTGAGCATAGTGGCAAATGTGCTGCGACATAATTACCTAAATCTGAACCGACACTCGCCTCCCTCCCAGAAGCTATCTATCCCCACACTGATCATTCGCGGCTTCGATGAGCCGCAATAAAATGAAATAACATAGAAACGATAAGCCAGAGAATTGATTGGCGAGCTTGCGAGCTATGGCGCCTACCGCTATCTCCCCAGAGAGGCAACCTGGCTTCGATCTGCCTGCATTGACAACCGTCTATCATGACACTCTCCGTTTCTTCCTCAACGGCACTCGGGTGGTGCTCGATGAGATCGACCCCGAAGTGACGCTATTGGAGTACCTTCGAGGCATCGGCTTGACAGGAACGAAGCTGTAAGTCCAGCGCCTTCACCCAACGAAGTTCGAGACCGTCTCACGTAGGATACTACTAATAAATCACGATACAGAGGTTGCGCTGAAGGTGGGTGTGGTGCCTGCACAGTAGTCGTCAGCCAGTACAATCCGACCACCAAACAGATCTATCATGCCAGTGTTAATGCTTGTCTGGCACCCCTCGCAAGTGTCGACGGGAAACATGTAATAACTATAGAGGGGATCGGCAATGTCAAAAAGCCCCACCCGGCCCAGGAACGGATAGCCAAAAGCAACGGCAGCCAATGCGGTTTTTGCACTCCTGGTATTGTCATGAGTCTATACGCCCTTCTTAGAAACAACGAGAGCCCAAGCGAGCATGACATCGAAGAAGCATTCGATGGCAATTTGTGCCGCTGCACGGGATACCGCCCTATCCTCGATGCCGCTCAGACATTCACTGCAAAGAATGGCTGTGGAAAGAGCACAGCTAACGGTGGTTCTGGTTGTTGTATGGAAAATGGCAACGGCAAAGATGGCGGATGCTGCAAAGCCAAAGATCCTGATGGTGGTCAACCCATTAAGCGCTTCACGCCGCCAGGTTTCATCGAGTATAATCCAGACACGGAGCTCATCTTCCCTCCTTCGTTGAAGAAGCACGAGTTCAGACCCTTGGCTTTTGGAAACAAAAGGAAATGGTGGTATCGACCGGTTACCGTGGAACAGCTTTTGGAGATCAAGAGCGTGCACCCAAATGCCAAGATCATCGGTGGAAGCACGGAAACGCAGATCGAGATCAAGTTCAAAGCCATGCAGTACCCGGTATCAGTATTTGTCGGTGATATTCCTGAACTGCGGCAGTACTCCTTCGAGAGTGACCATGCCGAGATAGGTGGTAACGTCGTTCTCACAGATCTTGAAGCCATATGCCAGGAAGCGGTCCAACATTATGGGGAAGCTAAAGGCCAAGTTTTCCAGGCCATATACAAGCAGCTCAAGTACTTTGCTGGAAGACAGATCCGGAATGTTGGGACTCCAGCCGGTAATCTGGCCACGGCATCGCCAATTTCTGATCTGAATCCTGTGTTCATGGCAGCAAACTGTACTCTTATTGCGAAGTCCAGGGGGAAACAGACCGAATTGCCCATGGCAACTTTTTTTAAAGGCTATCGCAGAACAGCGTTAGACCCCGATGCCATTATTGCCTCTATTCGTATCCCAGTAACGAGCGAAAAAGGGGATTACTTTAGAGCCTACAAACAAGCTAAGAGAAAAGATGACGATATTGCAATAGTAACTGGCGCACTTCATGTTCGTGTAGACCAAAAAGGGACAGTTAAGAACTGTGACCTTGTATACGGTGGCATGGCGCCATTCACTGTGGCCGCCAAGAAGGCGAATGAGTACCTGGTTGGAAAGATGTTTGCGCATCCAGATACTCTTGAGGGCACCATGAACGCTCTCGAATCTGATTTCGACCTTATGTTCAGTGTTCCCGGAGGCATGGCGTCCTACCGCAAAGCATTGGCTTTAGGGTTCTTCTACCGGTTTTATCACGACGTGCTATCAGAACTTAATGTTGAAAGCAAGCATGGAGACAGCCAAGCTGTCGAAGAGCTAGAGCGGGCTTTGTCGACAGGTTGGAAGGATCAGGATGCGACCGCCGAGTACGTCCAGGAGTCCCTTGGAAAGTCTGCCAACCACGTCGCTGCCTTGAAGCAGGTGACTGGCGAGGCACAGTACACTGACGACATCCCCCCTCTTAAAAACGAACTCCACGCATCTATTGTCTTCTCTCCTAGGGCGCATGCAAAAATTAAGTCTATTGACTATTCCGGTGCTCTAGATATTCCGGGTGTGGTTGATGTCGTTGATAGAAATGACCTCCACAAGCCCGAGGACAACCGATGGGGAGCTCCGAACAATGACGATTATTTCTTTGCTGAAGATGAGGTATTCACTGCTGGTCAGCCTATAGCTATAGTATTAGCTACTTCGAAGGCCAGAGCGAACGATGCGGTTCGCGCGGTTAAGATCGATTATGAAGACCTTCCAGCTATTTTCACAATGGAAGAAGCGATTGAGAAGGAGAGCTTCCACAAGTATTTCAACTACATCAAGAAAGGCGACACAGAAGAGGCCTTCAAGAGTTGTGACCATATCTTCACCGGTGTGACACGAATGGGTGGTCAGGAACACTTTTACCTCGAGACTAACGCCTGTGTTGCGATACCCAAACCTGAAGACAGTGAGATGGAGATATGGACTAGCAGTCAAAATCCGACAGAAAGGTATAGCTCCTCTCCCACGACTAACGTGCTCCTTTGACTAATAAGTGTGCAGTCAAGTGTATGCGGCAAAGATCCTCGGCGTCCAGGCGAACAAAGTTGTAGCTCGTGTCAAGCGTCTAGGTGGCGGTTTTGGAGGCAAAGAAACTCGGTGCGTTCAACTTAGCACTATACTGGCCTTGGCCGCGCAAAAAACCAAGCGCCCTGTTAGGTGTATGCTCAATCGAGACGAGGATATGGTGATGTCTGGCCAGCGTCATCCCTTCCTTGCGAAGTGGAAAGTAGGAGTTAACAAGGACGGTAAACTCCAGGCCCTCGATGTTGACGTGTTCAATAACGCTGGCTGGTCGTTCGATCTTAGTGCAGCTGTCTGCGAACGTTGCATGACCCATATCGATGGATGTTACAAGTTTCCCAACGTCCACATCCGGGGCCGTTTATGCAAAACCAACACAATGTCCAATACAGCGTTCCGTGGCTTCGGCGGGCCCCAGGGTATGTTCATCGCGGAGTCAATGATGTCAGAAGTTGCGGACCGGCTGGGTATGGCTGTGGAGGAGCTTCGCGAGATCAACTTCTACAAGGTCAACGAGCAGACACACTTCAACCAGACTATACAGGATTGGCATGTGCCATTAATGTACAAGCAAGTAAAAGAAGAGTCGGATTATGCAAATCGGCGGAAAGCCGTCCACAAGTTCAACGCAGACCATAAATGGCGTAAGCGCGGGCTTGCCCTTATTCCTACCAAGTTCGGCATTTCATTCACGGCGCTTTGGTTCAATCAAGCTGGTGCATTGGTTCATATTTACCACGATGGGTCGGTCCTTGTCGCGCACGGAGGAACAGAAATGGGTCAAGGACTGCACACCAAGATGATCACTCTCGCTGCCGAAGCACTGAAAGTGCCCATGGAGGATGTCTACATTTCGGAAACTGCTACAAATACCGTCGCAAATAGTTCAGCTACGGCCGCCTCAGCATCATCAGACCTAAATGGCTACGCAGTGTGGAATGCTTGCGAACAGATTAACGCCCGTCTCGCTCCTTACAGGGAAAAGCTTGGACCCAAAGCGACCATGAAGGAGCTTGCACACGCTGCCTATTTTGACCGCGTGAACCTGAGTGCCAACGGTTTCTACAAGACGCCAGAGATTGGGTACAAATGGGGAGAGAATGTTGGCAAAATGTTTTTCTATTTCACGCAAGGTGTCACAGCTGCTGAGGTTGAAATCGACTGCCTTACCGGAACTTGGACTTGCCTGCGGGCTGACATCAAGATGGACGTCGGCCGTTCAATCAATCCTTCCATCGATTACGGCCAGATTGAGGGCGCGTTTGTCCAAGGCATGGGCCTCTTCACGATGGAAGAGAGTTTATGGCTCCGCAACGGTCCTATGGCCGGAAACTTGTTTACCAAGGGCCCAGGTGCTTACAAGATTCCAGGCTTCCGTGACATACCTCAGGTTTTCAACGTAAGCCTCCTCAAAGGCGTGACATGGGAGAACCTCCGTACGATCCAGAGGAGCCGAGGCGTCGGTGAACCGCCTTTATTCATGGGGAGCGCCGTGTTCTTTGCAATCCGAGACGCATTGAAGGCTGCACGCGCCGACTACGGTGTGAAGGCCACACTGGAAACTGAAGGCGGTGAAGATGACGGCTTATTGAGACTCGAAAGTCCTGCTACCCCTGAGAGGATCAGACTATCTTGTGTGGATCCCATCATGGAGCGAGCACGCGTTCTTCCTAAGGAAGGCGAGAAGAGCTTCTTCATCGCCATATAGCCGATTGTACACATTTATAGGACCAAGATTGATAAATTGGAGGCATGAGTAGATGGAAAAGTGATTAGACTGTATCTTAATAGTAGGATATTCTTTATACCAGCCCTAGCTACTTCATTTGTTATTTGTAATTCCTTGCATAGTTGATATAGTGTGTAAAATTTCAATAGGGCCCGCCGTGACTTTAGTTACTCAAAACTTGTCTTGGCACATTCAATGCTATGGGCGACTGTAGTGTCGTATTCAATCGGGTTCCTTGTGCGATCCACCGAGCGAGGCCAAAAGAGAGGGGACATTACAAAGATCTTGATCACGAGGTACTCTCAGAGCCATCGGTGTTTACATACCCCCCTAACCAACTTACTTATCGCCGCACCGTATGGATGACGTCTATGTTGGAGAAACGGTATAGCAAAACTATGTCGAGGGCTGCTCTGCTTTTCATCAAGAAGCCATCACTCTACGTAGTAAAAGTACACTAGGTTAAGTCACTGACGCTCAATCCGCGGTTTGTTTCCCGAATTGGATGCTTTGAAATCTCTGGATGGGGCGGGTGAACTAACCTTAGACATCATGACTACCTAATCCGGGCCATTACCACGAGTCATTCTTGAAGGGCTGGAAGATATTATGGGTTTTCGCAGACGGCAGAAATCTAACCCGCATAAGAGAACACGCAGCTAATTGTCGATGGGAATCACTATATATACAATCAACGCAACGTCTACGATGCACAGTAGATTGGGGAAAGAGTCAAGGCAAAGAAACATCTGAGAATCAACTATAGTACAACAAAAAGCACCGGAGCCAAGACACCTCATCCTTATATCCATCCATCCCTTTTTCCAGATCCGACTTAGAGAGTCGCAATCTATCTCACTCTCTGATCAACGCTACACTATCAACAAAGTATCACACTACCTACATCTCACACCACCAAATGGCGAAAATAGCTATTGTCGGCGCATCCGGCAAACTAGGCGGGGCCACGCTCTCCGGGCTGCTGGCACACAACCTCGCCCCTGCATCCGACATAGTAGCCCTGACATCTGCGTCCCCTGGCTCCGAAACATGGGCCAAGCTAGCCCGGAAAGGCGTCCAGGTGCGCCACGCGGACTTTGAGGATCCCGCCACGTTCGAGAGCGCGCTGCAGGGCGTAGACTGCTTCTTCTTCGTCTCGACGCCGAACGTCGCGCTTGACTACGGCGTGGCCATGGATTACGACGGGACGGCCTCCCCGGCCCCGCTCAGCGAGCGAAGGGGCAGAGAAAGCCGCCACAAAGGCGCCATCGACGCCGCCGTGAAGGCGGGCGTGCAGCGCATCGTGTACTCGAGCCTGGCGTTCGGCTTCTCCGCCGCCGAGAAGCGGCCCTCGGACCGCAGCAAAGCCGGCGTCATGCGCGCGCATCTGCGCACCGAGGCGTATCTCCGCGCCGTCGGCGAGCGCCGCGGCACCGAGGTGACGATCATCCGCGAGGGCCTGTACAACGAGTCGTGGCCGCTGTACCTGGGCTACGAGGCCTACAACAACGCCGCCGCCGCGGCGGCGCGGGGCGAGCAGGACTTCGTGCCCCTGGCGGGCGACGGCGGGATCTCGTGGGCGGCGATCCACGACCTGGGCGTCGCGAGCGCGCTCGTGCTCACCTCCGGCTCTGAGTTCGTCGGCAGGACCTTCTACCTGTCGACGCCCCCCCAGACGGCCAAGACGGTGTCGGAGGTTGGGGAGCTCGTGGGCAGGGCGAGAGGCAAGGATATACGGGTTAAGATAGTTGGGCGGGAAGAGCATGTGAGATACTACGTCGAAGAGCGTGGGATGCCGGCGCCGGCTGTCGAGTGGTGGGTTGGCACGTACGCGGCACTCGAGGATGGCGAGTGTCTTATAGACGATCCTACGCTGAAGAACCTACTAGATCGTGTTGGGCTGAAGCCCATCCCGATCGAGAAGACGATTACTATCATGGTTAAAGAGTAAGGGGCCTGAGAGAATAGGCAAGGTATGCGAGTTACTACGGGCATAATTTGTATGTACTCATCGAAGTTGACCGGGTAGGATAATTCACAACATTAAGAAATTGAGTATCATCTCTCGCAGCTTGCGGCGCTTTTAGACATCTTACAAGTGGGATGGCAGCTGGTTACGAAAAACGCGAAATCGCTTTCTTAGCAAATAAGTCTTTTGATCTCTTGCACCTCCTGTGCACGACGTCTCTGAAGTATTTCGAAGATCCATATCTGGTTGATCTTTCTTGCTGCGCTTCGTCCTCGGCTCATCGCTTTGATGATAAATACTCGGTTACCGACCCAACGAGACCACACACCCGTCAGCACAGGATACGACCAAGGTCAGATTTTGCCTTTCGTGTCCAATTTCGACTGGAGCTTCTGTACTCGGTACCTCGATCTTTGGGAAAATCTGTAACATTCGCGCGACGGTGTATGATGCTTCAAGCAATGCAAATTCCTCTGTAGATGTCCCCAATAGTCAGCACAGTAGTTTTTTGAGGGGCAAAATGAAAAGGTGGTTGGTTGATGCTTACGTCCAAGGCATATCCGGGGCCCACCATTGAAAGGCAGGTAAGCGTAATTGTGGATGTTCTTCAGCTCGTCGCCCTCCCATCGCTCTGGTCGGAACTCCTCTGCGTCCTCGCCATATATATCTTTGCGTCGGTGCATAGCGTAGACGCAGTACCCGACGGCCTGGCCTTTCTTCACGAACACAGGCGACTTGCCGTCTGCTCCACCACCTACGGGCAGGGTGGTCGGGTTGATTGCTGCTCGCGAGTTCACGGGAACGGAGGGATACAATCGGAGGACTGAGAGCGAGGCCAGTCAGTTACAGTCATTGTTGGGTGCGCGCACCTAGCTATCAAAGCAACTAATCTCACCTTCTTTAAGCACCAATGCCAAATACGGCATTCGTTTCAGCTCATCTCGCGTCGGGGGTACTGCGTCAGAACCAAGGCTGACAACGTCTTTGATCTCATTCCTGAGTCTCTCGAGAACGCGTTGGTGTCGAGCTAAGAGTCGACTATGTCCCCAATGTTAGATCGTGTCTTATTTCGGAATTGAGAGGAAAAGTCGCTCACAAAGTCCAGGACAAGCAGCAGCCAGTGGTGTCTCGCCCTGCTAACAAGACATTCAAGCATTGGTCCCTTAGAACAGTCCGGTCTCGAGTTTGCTCGACCAGGGCATCGATGAATATGTAATTCCCGTCCTCATCTCGACTCCTGCGATTCTTCCCCTCTGATGTGTCAAGTGCCTTCGCCACAGTTTCGTCGATGAACTCGTGACACGTCTTGCAGGCATCATGGAACTTCTTGTCATTGAAGAGCCAGTACAAATGGCCCAGTCTGCCGCGATTGGCGAGATAATCTTGCGCAAGGTTGAACGCGCTAGCGAAATCAGACTCTTTCTCCGTCACTTCCTTCAAGTTATATGCATGCTCACCGAAGAGCAGGAACATGGTTGTTTCGAAGGTTAACTTGAAAAACAGAGGTTGTAGGTCAACTATGCCATTCGTCGGTACAGAGCTGACTAATCTCTCCACACATTCCTGTATTTCAATGAAGTTCTGCGTTTTATTCGAGGCGAACTGGGGCCGTAGAAGCTGGCGGGAATGCTTCCATTCTGCTCCATCCTGGGTGAAGATCCCGCTGCCTAGCAAGGCTCGGAAGGTCATTGGACGAAGGCCCAAGTCATAGTCTTATATGAAATCAGTCAGCATCAGTTTTTGCACTTAAGCTGGTCATTTACCATTGAAGTTGCTGGATAAGACTGTCTCGATGTTTTCTGGCTCGACGGTATCGATTCCCGGAACTGCGAGTAGATGCTGGACAAAGGTATGCCCACATTCATCAATAACCTCAGTGAAAAACTTGAGGATATGGCCCTCTTTACCAACGACTAGAGCCTTGAAGAGGAAATCGAGCCCGAGCGGCCATTTGGAATTCCAAGGCTTGAGGGGCTTGCAACCTTTCTCAAGCGCGAATGCGCGCTCAATCTGGCGAAGGCGTATTTTCTTAGTAACTTATCCATCAAGAAGCATTCCTTTCGGACTTACCTGCCGCTCTTGATACCATTTCCATGCGTACCAAGTCAGGAAGGGGAGCCCAACCAACCACATGAGCGATTGGATGGCGTCTCGAGCAGGGCCCTGCGCCATTATGACGACAGGGCTGCAAAAATATGAAATATTACTTCAGACGGATTATCTGGAAGTACCAACTCTATCGATGGGAAACGGTTCTGACCACAGCCATGTAAAAGAACGATCTAGAGGAGTATTATACGAGGCAAATGACAGATTGAGAAAATAGCTTCTTCAGGCTGGCCGCATAATGGGAAAAAAGAGAAGAAGGACCAAAACACAATGATGCATACCAGTAACCGTCGGCATGGTTACCCTAGTGGCTGGCAGCCTCACAGCGTTGTCCTCCCGAACCGGGAAATTTGGTTCGCCAACCACCATCAGACGAAGCGTCGCATCCCGCCTATCGGTATCATCATCGACACAGCCATTTCAGCCCCCACCCGCCACCCGGGCGCAATGCCTACACCCATATGAGTCGCCAACGAATTAGCTGAGTATGGATTGCTCCTTGTTAAACCCCAGTGATTTTAGCGTAGAGCGGGGAACTCTCGGTCGTCAGCAGACGAACCAGTTGATGGCCCCCCAGCTCGTCCGGTTTCATGGCCTGAAGGCGTACATGGGAGACCACACTCTGTAAAAGGCCCCAACATTGTTTGTTCTATGATACGCGTGGCCCTGTCTTCTTTCTTGCCCAAAAAATATTCACTTTCCTTAATCTGATATCGAACTACGGTGCCATCTTCCCACAGTTTGATAATTCATTATCCGTCAACCAGTGTCTGCTGCAGGTGAAGCTGGCCAGCCATGCCTTGACGCATCCCTGTTCAGCTGTAGCTAGCATTGCCAGGTTTGGATGAATAATGGCAGACGTTTTCTCCATTGTAACGGGCGCTGCTGGTCTTCTCGATGTCTGCGTCCGGCTAGGGAGTTATATACAAGAAGTGAAGAATGAAGGCACTACTATTCAGCAGGATCTCGATTCTTTGCTGAATGAAATTGTTACACTGCAGCAAGTTCACGAGGCAATTAATCACGCCTACAATAAACGTATATCAACACCTCGAGGAGCCTTCAAGTCACCGAGTAGCCACGACTTGTCTCCCAACGCAACAGACACCTTATGGCAAGCTCTAGGGCGGGCGATAAAGCACTGCCATGTCATCGTTGAAAGGATATACAATATCTTGGAAGAAATATGTCAGACATCCCAATCTGGCTTTTCGCGACATGTTGATACTGTGAAAAAGGTTCACAGAAAGCGGTCGAGAGAGGAAAATCTGCGACGCTACAGGGTTGAGTTGGGCATGTACCATAGCTCGATCCAAACATTTTTAACACTCATTAACCGGTATGTGAGCACTATTCCCAACATCTACGGGCAATCATATCTTGAACTAATCTGATATCTAACTATGCGCTGCAGTGAAGACACACAAGAGTCGTTCGAAACTATCGAGAACCAGCTCCATGCGATACAGTCGCATATATCCGGTTTCGGCGAGTCGGCCACATCGACCGGGGATGACGAGGAGGCGCTGTTAGCCCTTCGAGAGTTGAAGGGGTCGATAATGAAGGCTGTTGAGATAATATCGCCGCCAGTTATTAACGAATACTTCTACACCCCCCAATCTGTTAGCAGCATCTTCACAGGGAGGGAGATGCTTCTCCAACGGCTTAGAGACAACTTTATTCAACCTTCGGGGCCTTTGCGCAATCAGTCCCAACGGCGCTTTGTCATACACGGCCTCGCCGGCTCTGGTAAGACTCAGTTTTGCTGCAAGTTTGCCGAAGACAATCGCGATAGGTAACATCCATATCTACGCATGTGTAATCCTAGCGAGCACTAACACTGTTACCAGATTCTGGGGCGTATTCTGTGTCGATGCGAGCTCGGAGCAAAGTATCAAGAAAAGCCTCGGTGGCATCGCCAAGCTAGCGAAACGAGACCCGAATGCCAACGCCGCTCTCGATTGGCTGTCCAGTGTCGAGCAACGCTGGCTGCTGCTGATCGACAACGCAGATGACGCCGATCTCAAACTTGATGACTACTTCCCGAAAGGAGTGGGTGGTCATATCCTCATTACAACAAGAAACCAGGGGTTCAGAGTCTTAGGAAACGTGGAGCCAAGGTATTACGACTTCAGCGGCCTCCATTTTGACGAAGCATCTAGTTTACTCTTGCGGGCAACCTGTCTCCCTACGCCCTGGGAGCCAGACTGGAAGAGCGTGGCATCGAAGATCACCGAGGCTCTCGGCTTCCTCGCCCTCGCTATAGTACAAGCCGGCGCCGCGATCCGAGAAAGACTCTGCAGTCTGCACGACTACCTCGGATGGTACGACCGGAGCTGGCAGACGCTCCGCGATGACAAGGTAGGGCGTGCCACGAACTACGAACGCGCCGTCTGGACGACTTTCGAAGTCTGCTACGAACGGCTCGAGCGGGGGAGGGATCGGAGAGAAGTCGCTGATGCCATGGAGCTGCTGCAGCTTTTCGCTTTTCTCTACCGAGAGAACCTGTCACCAGCTATATTGACGAGGGCGTTAAAGAACGCGCAGCTGGAGGCTGAACAAGAGGCGAAAAGCGCCGAAGAGGAAAAGTCGAATCCCTTCCGGAAGCAACTGAGTCTGGGTGAGAAACTTCAGAGCAAGTTCGCATCACTCGTATTGGCCATCATTGGAATGAACACGCCCACTCCCCTGCCGTCGGTACTACGCGACGGCCGGCAAGCTGGTGGCCTGGAGCTAGCAGAAGATCGTATTCGTCGTGCCCTGAGAGAGTTGGAGAAAATGTCACTGATTTATTTTAACGAGGGGAATGGGACTTACACGATGCACCCTGTCGTTCACGATTGGGCGAGGAAGCGCCCGCGTATGAAGCTCAGACATCAAGCTCTCTGGGCGGACATAGCCGGTCACGTACTCTCCGCATCTATTCTTCTACCGCCTCTGGGAGCAAGATCGGAGGACGAACTGCATCACGCTACTCTCCTACCACACATAGAACATGTCCAAAAATGTCGCGCGGACATCCAAGCCCAGTTTGATCGGAAACCAGGTCGGCCCTGGCTTTCCTGGCTTACGAAAGGAACGACAACTAGCAGGAACATGATACACATGTTTGCTAAGTTCAGCCTTGTATACGCGCAATGCGGGCAAATTAACGAGGCCGAGCCACTTCTGACGGCAGTAGCCACCTCTCTTAACGTGTATCTGGGGCCTGAAAGCCCACGAACTAGGAACGCTGAGATGGCACTCTCGCATATTTACTGGGAACAGGGACACAGCGATAAAGCGCTCGAACTCCAACGGAGTATCGCGGTGACTTGTGAAAAGCATTTTGGCCGCGGGAACCCAGAAACGCTACGGGCGCTGTGCAATCTCAGCAGAACATTGGGGCAGCAAGGCAAATACAGCGCGGCAAGGAGACTACAAATCGAGGTAGTTAATGGCCTAGAGAAACTCTTGGGCCCGAAGCATAAGGATACTTTAGAAGCTTTTGATGAGCTCGGGAAGACTTTGAAGTTTTTTTGGCGGCAAGAGGATCTGCAAGAATCTTTCAATTTAAGCTCTAAGGCACTTGAAGGCATGTATGAGGTTTTCGGGTCCGAGCATCTTCGTACGACTCTTGCCAAGGAAAACATCGCTCGGGTGTCCTGTCTTATTGGAGATCCAGCTTTACTAGATTTGGCACTACAGTATATGAACGAGGCTATTGCAACGCGTAAGGCAAGGATGGGGAAGGAAGCAGCATGGACTCTCATGGCCATGGGTAACAAGGCCGTGGTGTTATCTGCTCTAGGGCAGCTCGAGGAGGCAGAACGGCTGATGTTACGCATTATTCCTATTGCTGCGCGTAATTTAGGAGCCGATCACATTGGCGTTCTCTTTGGGCGGCAGGTCCTTGCTACCATCTTGATCCAACAAGAGCGATACCCAGAAGCCGAGTCGATATTACTTGAAGTATCCGAGTGCCAAAAACAAATGTCTTCGCGGCGCGGCAACTTCCATCCTGATAGAATAGCGTCTTTGATCGAGCTCGCAAGGTGCTACCAGCTACAGGGAAAACTCCAAGACAGCATCGCTATATGCGACGAGACCATTCGAGGTATTGAAGAAATAAGCGAAAACAGGCATCCCTTTATAGATATTCTGACTCTCGCACGATCGAAAATGGCTGAGTTGAAAGAAGCACAAGGTGGTGAATATGCATTTAATATAAGTAGTGCGGAATCTGTAATAATGTTTCCGGAGCATTTGTTCAAATTGTACAGGTAGAGGACTTGTAAATAGACAACCTAAATCATACCATAACAATAATCGAATACGTGGTGCTACTGTCTCCGGCAAGAATGTTCCTGTCATATGTGTTATCTATAAGCCGGTTCTGTGCTTTGTGGCTCCTGTCATATTTTCTGCCCTAGATTTAGCTCATCTGCTTTGAAGACGCTAGGCAACTGCTGTTAGGACACTGACTCTGAACTTTTGGTTCTTTAATCCATAGCAGCTAGAGAATGTCGCGTAGCCTATATGATCAACATAGAATATTACTTGTCGGCATCGATCTGGCCATCGTCCCATTTTAGTAGTATGTATTTGTCTTGCAATACCTTCTCCATTTCGCCACCATCTTGAAGATAATGGGCAAGCGTCAGTGCGTGAGCTATCCAAATCTTGCTAAGTTCATCTTCATGGCTGCCGTAGAGGTCGACGCCGTGATTAAATGTCGTCGCAGTAATCCATTCTAGATCTAGAGATGGGAAGTGGTTCTCATTCTTTTTATAAAATGTCAGCCGATCAAGTCTCTGTTTTCCCACTTCAGGTCATGGAACATACGCTTGCCAACCGTTTAACCATCGTGCAAACTTCCTCGACTAAGTTCAGAGAAATTTTATGTCCCATGGGAAGAGTGGCTTTTAGCAGGCACCGCATATACTTGGCTAGTTTCTTGCTGTCGAAGTGTTCAAGCGTCCAAATCTGATTGACAAGTTCGCGCAATGTCGAGTATAGTACTGTTATAGAAGCCATTACCACTGGATATGGGTTAACACCTGCTGGATTGACTTTACCTTGCGCTGGCGCGAATTGACATCTCAGGATACAATCCGCCATCGCTTGGTACGCTGAGAGATTGTGTCCGCTTTGAGCCTTGAGAATAATGCTCTTCAAGTCGTCCCATGACTTTAGGCAAATGGCCCCTTCAAACTCAAATACCAAAAGCGTAGAAAGTTTAGAGTAAAGATCCACTCGTGAGACGTCATCGAGAGTGTCGTGACGTGATTCCAACGTTACGTTAAAGTGCTTAACATGACGACGCATGTTGAGGTAGTCTTG
Organism: Xylariaceae sp. FL1651; assembly: GCA_025201745.1. NCBI lineage: Eukaryota > Fungi > Ascomycota > Sordariomycetes > Xylariales > Xylariaceae > Xylariaceae sp. FL1651. The sequence goes on from MU624270.1 coordinate 204,052, forward strand.
CAACTGTATCTCAACATTATCTTCCGATCGTGCCGTGGCGAGTAGCACCGTAGCTACCATGAAGTCGCAGAACATGCCACGCAATGAGATATCAGCGGCCGCCTGGGCAGGAATATCGGGCGGATAGCTTGATATTATCGTCAGACAGCATTCCAGAATGCAAATAATATGGCGTGCTTCCCAGACTGTCGTGTTTTTTAGCCCAAGATTATAAGAATTCTTACAAAACCAGTCCAGCTCGTCGACGGTGAAGAGCTTATCGCTCTTAATATTTCGGCGTTCTTTCTGTATCTCATTGACAGCTATAAGAATAGTTAGTCTTACCACGCAAAGTCAAGCCAATTCACACAGATGACGTACCGATTTTGAAGGCTTTACAAACATCGTCTACCAGCAAATGTTGATCTGTACTCACCTTATGTTTTTCATTCAGTTCTGATACCTCGAGACGTATTAGAAGTCGCAACAATGCTGGGAGATGGACTGATGAAGAATGTAGTTGATGTTTGAGAGCTATGTGTCGCAATGCTTCAATGGTACTGAGTCTGTCGTGTGCCTGTTGCGCCTCGAGGCAACATGCATACAAGTATCGAGGATCAGGAGGTGAGGCCTCGCTAATTTGCGTTAAGCACTGTAAGGCACTGTCTCCGTTTCCCTGTTTCAAGGCGACCTTAAAAGCTAAGTACGCTGTCATTGGTTCCCTTAGAGTAATTTCGTTCATTGTTCGTAAGACCTCACCAGCAGTAGCCAGGTCATTTATATGGATGGCACAGAGTAGCAGTTTTCTAAACTCCTATTAGCCCTTAGTCAAATACACACCGAGCTTAAGTGATATGAGCTAACCTAGACATCTTTCCTGTATTGGACGGCCCAGAAAGTCCAAGAGCTGGGTGCAACGCCAGTTGGCACCATTCCGCAGCCCTATCAAATTGCTCCTGATTGAAATCAGCGTCCGCTTTCTTCCATATCAGCTAAAGAACATTAGCTTCATAGCTAACTAGGAGATTGGAGCTTAACAAACTGTTTGAATGCTAGCTGCAGTATTAACTAATAAAGGCTTTCCCGTGCGAAGCATAGCCTGGTCTAGCACTGCTTCAAGAGCTTTTATGCTTTCATGTGAGTCCTCACGAACTGCCATATGCGTACGCAATATGGTAGTCTTGTCAACCCATTCATCTCGCTGAGCAGTAAGTACATAAGCCTTCAAGAACTCGTCCAGAGCTGAACAAGCAGCTGAATGATTCTTGTCGTCAAGTTTTCGTATATGATACAATAATAGCTTAAAGGAAGACTCAGACATGTCGACGGTTCTCATCATGCGTCCGAGAATATCTGCATATGCATTGCTGTCGAAAACTTCAGCTGGAGAGCGAAGCAAGAGCTCAATTCGAAACAGAAGGACAATAAGCTTGTCGCCAAGTTCAGACTCGATGTAGGCAATATGGTTCTTGGCGCGCTCGAAGCTTTCAGGGGTCTGCGTATCTAGATAAACCTGGATCATCGCTTGTGATATTGCGAGCCTTAATTCAATAGCATCCCTAGACAGCCGGTCAATTTCTTGACCATTGATTAGTTCGTAAGCTCTTTCTAGCCATTTTGCAGCCAGAACAGAGTTTTTCTTGTCTGCTAAGTTTCTACCAATTTCAAACAGAGCATCAGCGAGCTTCTCCGCTAATGAAGGATCTAGTGTTTGCCTGATCTTCTCGGTGCCAGCATACAGATGTTCAGCAACATCCATACGATCTTCTTTCCAGGCCTAAATATCAATCAGTTCAAAGTAGGTACCTCTCATGACCTTGCCACTTGCCAGCACAATACGAAGCGTAGTGTATTCGGCCTCGAACTGGCTGCAGGCATGCATATCTTCTTCCGGTAGCGTGCCCTGTAGCTGCTGCAGTAGTCTGTTATATTCGGCGGCTTTCTGCAGCGTCAGAAGTGCGAAGTCAAATGCATTGTTGGCTATACAGGGTGAGTTACCCTTGCACTAGAATAGACCAGTCCTCACATACCTATGCAAGTCCTACCTGTTTTTATTGCTAGGCGTTCTAGGTGGATGATTGACTTAGGGGAACTTTCATCATTGCTTTGTGCTAGGGCAAGCATTAAAAAGGACAGTACCCGAACCAATACGAATAGATTGTCCCTCGTGGGTAACAACTGGTTGCACCCATCCCGTTTCATTCGTGTACACCAGTTCCAGAGGCTGAGCCCAGCCGTACCCAACTGGCCTCGGTGCTGGGAGTCGGTGGTTCGACAGCTATGATTTCTGAGGGTATGAATTTGGTTCTCCACCTCATGATTTAAATCCCGAAGGCTCGACTCGTCGGCTTTGTTGACGAACTGCACGCGGAAATCGTTGGAAAACTCTTAGAAAAGTTAATGAAGCTTTTTTAACCAAGATAGGTCCTCACGAACGGATAACAGAATCAATGAGCTGCTGGCCTCTTCTAGTATTGGTCGGCTTAGTGGGAACCTCCATGGCGGTAGATGACCGCCCCAGAGTATCTTTTCGGAGAAGTGAAAGGGAGCTAGTCGAGTCGGCTGATAGCAGAATACAACTGGCTGGTTATCGATCCGGTTCTCTGTTTGCCTTGTGGTATAGAATTGGACTGCTTATCTGCGGGATTATTCGAACTTAAGCTTAGAGCCGTGAAGAAAAAGACAAACATGAGTATGGTATAGGAATATCGTAGGTTGATGCTACATGAAGTATCACGTTGCAATTTGATAAAGCACTTCGAAGGCGTCGATAGGAGGATTTCGTGGCGAATCGGTCGCTTTTAATGGCTTCGATTTGGTTTTCTGGTAGTGACAAACGAATTACTAGCATAGAAGCAAGGATATATAGACATGAGGGTATACGGAAGGTGCACTGTTAACACTTTCTTAACATCGAGCAATATAAAACTTAGCAACACCGCGCCTTCTAGTGTGTGTATACTGATAGGAAAGAAATGCTTACATACATGTAGGTATGTAGCTAGCATGTACAGCTGCCTACATACATAAAGCCCCAGGTAGCGTCTACATAAATACGTGAAGAGGGTACCGTTAGGTATGCGGGACTGACTACTTACATATTCAAAGCCACGATAAGCCGCTTTCCATCATTGATGCATGTGGGACAGTTACCATTCGATACTTAGCCTATCAAAATGCAATCATGTGTGTAGGCAGCCCAGATGTCACAAGTATCGCACTACTGGTTGGACTTTTATAAACCGGTAGATATGGGCACACTGGATGTTCGAAAATACGAGACGTATTATACTTAAGCGCATCTATAACATAGCTCTATATGGGCAACCGCTAGATTGAAACTAGATTCCAATGCTTGTGTTGCCGAATATTTTTTCGTCAGCATTTTTAATATTGCACTGAATTTCGGCCTGACGAGTTCAAACCACAAACATTCTCATTCATCTAGCACCATTGCCATGCCTCGACTAATGCAGCAAACAACGGACGCCGTTACGTATGTGAAGGATCGTGCGGTAGAAAGTTGCCTACGATGAGGCTGGGTCTGTCAGGGTTACCATTCCCAAATTAGCAACCGTCGTCCACCAGAAAGGGCTGCAGCTGCACTCACATCTTATGGTCATCTCTGCGTATCATGAAGGAGAAACAACAATTGACAGTGGGGTCATTAGAACGATCATCAGGGTTCTTCAGCGCGCACGCCGTCAGAAGGGTGTCGTGTGCTGCATCGAATGCGATTGTACCAAATTCTTCCCAGTAACGCACAAGCGATTCTTCTGTCATTATTTCATGTAGCGATATCTTGCCCTGGCCAAAGTGTTGTTAGTTACAGCGCCGCTAGCAACGACATACGTCCCTTTGACTTACATCTCGTAGTCTCTCTACTGGCACGTGGATGAGCTCTGCCATCTCCTTGTTGCCCCTGAATATCTCACCAGACCGCCTCCAGCAGCAAGCTGGCACAGCCATGGATGCAAATACGCGATCGTACTCCATCAGCGATTTTTCAAACCACATCTCGACATAAACGAGCTCCATATCCGTAAGGCCTTGCACCTTCTCGCGAAATTTTGGACGGAAACGATCTAGTTGTCGCAAGATCTTTTGCTTCGACGCAGGCGCGATATGGCCGTCCATGTAACTGGAAAGCCGGGCATATCCTTTAATATAATTGAATGGTTTGAGCAGGCCGGCGTCGTACTTCGCCTTCAACACCCGCTGCATGCGTGCTTCGGGTGTATCGTTGCCAGATGGGTCCGCGGCTTGGAGGTAGAATTCGCGTGTCTTGTCTGGTGGTGCGGCACTGGTCGGCCTGGGTATCGCATTTGATCGCTCTGCACTTGGCGGAAGCATCGATCCTGCCTCCATCGCACTCGGCGGTAAGAGGTTGTCGCCCAAGAAGCCTACCAGATCAGCTTGACGGGACTGAGACTGCGACTGGTTGCTTCTGTATAGTGGATTTTGTTCATCCGCTAGATTTCCGCCATCATCAAGTAAGCTCGTGTTCAGAAAGTCATTGAGCAAGTTGAACTCGTGAGTGACTTCTTGAGGAAGCATATATTGAGGGTTATAGTGGTGCATGTCGTGAAATTGAGTTTGCGCAGTCAGCCATGCATCAGAGAAACCGGCAACTGCGAGGTCAGCTTACGATATAGACATTCATAAAGGGTTTTACGGCACTAACATTGATTCATATTGCTGCCAGGCGTACTGACCCGCAGACCAGAGACCGGGCTCGGTGACACAAGCTGTAGGGGGTTGGCTTGGCCGAGTGCGCCGAAATCTGACTTGGTCTCCTGGGGTGGTCCATTGGAATCAAAAGGAGGCGGTACCATTGCATTGGTGTTTCGATCTATCGAGTTCCGCGACACTTCGGGCTGGGTGTCTGATTCGTCACGTGCGGCCGCATGACTGGAGACCTTGGGCTTCTTTGCATCCGGATCCCTGGGTTCATCATGGCAGAGGTGGCCGATGTTGCGCTTGATGCATCTCGTACACGGTCTCTCCTATTCAAGAGGGTTGGCCCCTAGTCAATGTCGATCCATGCACCTACAAGCCATAGCCTCTGGCAATAAACGTAACACAGCGAGGAACTGATCTTACATACGAGATCACACGTCATATGCTAGAGGCAGAGAGTTAGAAGTCAGCCAATTCATCCGGTAAAGCTATAGACTCTAAGAGCCAAGCTGGGCGCATTGCGCTCCGATCCACGACAGTGGCAGGGGTTCCGGCGGCAAGAAACGGAATCACGAGATAGGGAGAATGATATTTCCTCGCACAAACGCAGACACGCGCAGACGTGGAGCCAATGAGTTTAAGGTGATGATCGAATTGAACAAGGTTGCTGGATGAGAACTTACAGATCGGCGGCAGTATACGCAGGCTGTAAGAACGCGCGACCAATATTAGCCCATGCGGCGGAGGAAACAGACGTACAGATACGATGGCGGCGGCCGGGGGGGTTAGAGGAGATCAGGGGAATGGGAGATTTTGGCAGTATCGCACAGCAGCGTACCATGATTCACCTTGCGCCTCTTTCTGGGGCTCTTATTGGTATCGGTTGGTGTATTGGCGGCAGATGGGGTGTTGTCCTTGGACTTGGCATCGCTGTCGGACGTCTTGTCCTTGGCATGATTGCCATTGCTGTCCATAACTGACAGCGTCCTACTCGAGGGTGATTCGGATTTCGGGTTTGCACTGGCTAAGCAACTCCCATTGGATCGTGAGGTAGCGCAAAGGGCGTGTAGTTCGCGGGGCTTTCGAGAACGGCGTTGGACGGCTTTGTGCAGGGCCAAGAGGCAGGTCTTGTCAACGGTGTTCCGGGGACAGTCGCCGAAGGCCAAAGGAGCAAAGACAGACAGAGAGAGAGAGCGAGAGCTTAGATGTGAGTTTCTCTCGGCAGGATATGATGCGCTCGTGATCGACAGGAGATCTCCCGCAAGGAAGGGTGACAAGGTCGGCGATTGCACACCATGCACGTGTTAGGGAGGTACAGCAACCGTTGATTAATCAATTGATTGACCGGTTAGGTACGGTAAATAGGTAATATTTAGATTATACGGAGCCCATGGGAGTTCTGTCCTCCTCTCATCAGCCAAGCGAACGAACCAGCCATGCGTTGACGCGCAAAAGCGGATTGCGGCAGAAATGATGGTGGATGATGAGGTTCGAAAAAAATCGGAATTGGAGAAGGAGTGGATAAATGGTCAGCCGGTTCCTGGCGGTCTTCAGAGCCGGGATATCGGCGAGGAAGGGAGAAAAATCAGAAGAAGCTGGAGATTGGTGCAAGTGAGCCGAGGGGCAAACTTTGGCGGTGCTGGTGGGGTGTTTCGGCATACCTACCTCCAGCCTACCTCCAACCTACTTTACTCAGGTAGGGGGGTCGCAGCGGCCACGCAGCATCAACGCATTATTTGGAGGGGTTTCTCCAGGGCAGACGCAAGGGTTACTGTAAATGGTAGCTGGTCCCACTATTCGCAGCTCTCAGAGCCTTTCCAGCCTTATACAGTAGTTAGCTCCAAGCGTGATGAGAACTTGCTTCGAACTTCCAAGTTCAGAACCGTAGCCGAAGGATACTCTCCTCCTTCTCTCGGGTCAAGAATCAAAATCCTCAAATCGATGCATCTTATCTAGCCCCAATACCAGCGCATCCATCTAATTTCTAACGATTAGTATCCTCTCACCTGACACCGTAGCGATGTCGATCCTCAAAGTCTCAAAGGTCAAGTATGTTTATTCCTCGGCCTGGGCATCATGAGATATCTCAGGTAATCCTTGCGTAGGCCGCCACGCGTATATGAGCAAGGAAACGAGCATGATATTGGGGGAACAGTGTTTATGTGGTGCTACAGCAGCAGGCTTTACGTGTAAGTGATGTTCATTGATGATGCCAAGATGGTTTGATATTCGTTCACGAAGCCAAGGCCACAGGCCATGCGGCTCTGTCATATAAAACTGCTTGGCTAACATTTATCTGCAGGTCCGCTGCAACTTGCTTTCATTTTCAAGGTGACATGAATCATGTCGCTGTATATCCAAGCTCTATGTATATGCGAACCCCAACCTGCCAAGTTTCGTTACCAAGTCTAGTCTCAGTCCGCTAGGCTCATCCATCTGCAGCTGCATCTGCACAACATGCGGCAATACCAGGCCTAATCTGCGAACGGACCAAAGACCGTAATCATAACTTGCATCTACAGTACTTGATTGTTAGCTTTTATCCTAATTTTGTCGCCTTATCCTATGAGCCAATCAATCAAATTAAGCAAGTGAGTTCGAAATCTGCTTCGACTGACTATCCGACAACCCTAGGAATGCGCGGCATACTAACGCGGTGGACTGGACCGTGCACTTTGCACATCGGCTCCCAAAGAAATCATCGGAGATATACGAAAACAATCTATGGGGTATGCCACGGAAGAGTTCCACGCATATGCTTATCATGCAGCGTGCTTTCGTACACTTGAACTAGATAAGTATAAGACTATCTATTTAAAGTGGCTCTATTACTGTGCCACGATCACTATATTCATGCCTCTCTGCCTATAAATAAATATTGATGAGGACTTGGGCCATAATCGATCAACTCGGTGCGCATGTTACGAAAGCTGACCATCTTGACCCTGGTTTTTGTCCTCTTCAGCTTCGGATGTTTCTGTACGGTAGCACCTGATTGTCCGCTCTACGTTGACAGATCATGGGTCTCGATCTTTATCTCACGACCAAAGCGCATAGTCACTAGCCTTAGTGCAGCAAGGATATCTAATACGAGGCAGCTGCCTCCCGACGGCTTAAAATGCAGGATCTCGACCAACTCATCCACTCGCTCACACCTGGTGGTAACATCAGGCAGTGCAGCTGACAGGGAATTCGGACGAGTAAATTTTCGTCGTTCCTAGCACGACAGGTCTTTTTGTGCCGGGAACGCCATGCGGAGCCTTGCCTTGGGTTCATCTACAAGTTGGATGGTTGATGCTGACGCCTTACTAGGCAAACGGTATACATAACGGGTATACAAGCTTCAGGCGGCCAAGGCATGCTTGTCTTAGACACCCATGGCTGCATATAAGCCCGAGTGCACAACAGGAGTCTCAGCCCTCTGAACGGTTGTCATTCGTTCTGGGAAAAGCCAGGCGTTGGCCAAGCATGATGATGAAGCTGGAGAGCCCCTATCTCGTCTTTTCTCCTATGCTCGTTTCCCAGAGGTATACTTGTCAGCCTCTATTCCTATATGTAAAAATTCACTTGAGAGTTTCATGAAATTCTTCTTGCTCAACATCATGCTATGATCCTACTTTGGTGATACTCTATGCTTGACCTGTGGATCTACCAATATAAACTCTGCTCTCTGAGCTAGTAATACACTCACATTAATACGGCTTATCCGTGATGCTCTTGGTAGAAGGTAAATGTGAAATCTCAGGCTGCCTATCTACAAGCAATTTTAGCGAGCAAATGTATATGCTTTGTATGACACCGTATCCGTTCGTTTACGCGTGGCCAACATACGCTAGCCAAATAGCCAATCAAGCGCAGACCCGTTACAATGAGGCCTTACCTAAACACTTTTAGTTTTACGAAAGCGTCGCTTGTTCCAGGTCACTCTACCCCCAGGACACGAGCCCACGCATTTTCAAATAGATCACTGGATACATGGAACCTTAGCTGGTTTCCTACTCTCACAAATTAGTCGAAAGACAATCTCAACAAGCGTTGCCGGGAAACGGGCTGTAAAGACCTTAGTGCACTACACCAGTCTGCATAGCAAAGCGATCAGTATAATCACCGAGGCTCGTTCACATACCAAGACTAGCGTTTACTACCTATCACTAACACGTATTATCACATCTATGACGCAGAGTAGCAAAGACATCCAAGGTATCGTTATTATAAGAGGATTAGCTATGTGATGAACAACACATAAGGTATACAATCCCCCACAAGCAGCCATCACTTGACCTTCCCCATGATGGTTTCCGGACCTCTTACAACATCCATCTGAGCGGCTCTAGCCTTCACCGCATTCAACATGCTCCTCTCAAAATCATCACGCGCCCTGAGCACTGCCTCAACCCAGGTAATTTGTAGATCCCAATATCGGGACTTGAAGTCTTGGAACACGTCCGGAAGCGCGTCCTTCTCCGTCGTGAGCAGCTTCAGGAAGTATTCCGTTACGCGCCAGGTCTGTGTGATGGCGTTACCGACGTCCGGATTAGGGAGGGCGCGGAAGAACTCAAAGGCAGTAGAAATGTCGTTGAAGATCTTGTCCTGGAACGGGTCGGTGCGCCTGAACTTGGCGCCTTTATTGCGCACGCACATTAAGTACCGAACCAGAAGCTCGTCCGCGAAAATTTCTACAAAGATGTCGACGAGCGAGTGGTGAAGCACCTGCTGATAGTCGCTGACGTACTCCTCGAATGTTACGATCATCTGTCTCATCGCCGTCGTCTCGTACCATCGGGGCGTGAAGAACGTTGTGATTACTGTTTTGAAGTCTACCGAGATAACCAGTTTGGCAAACCTATTAATGCACCATGTACTGAAATCAACGTAGCCATCGCGCAGTGAGTCGATTTCGGTCTCTGCGTGCTCCATATATTGTGGCGTGACAAATGGCTCGAATTTCTGCTTGAAGCTGGAAAGATATGCCAATCGGCCTTCTTCCTCATTATCGTCGATACAGGCCATCTGGTCGTTGGCAGTAGCAACGAGCCAGTCCTGCAGCGCTTGGAAGCCTTCTAATTCGAGTTCTTTGTCGGCCTCGTATTTGGCTCCTTCTTCTTCGAGCATGTTTTGGAAAGTCTGCTGTCGGCTACGGAGTCGGATGAACATAGCATCAATGACACCCTCCGCAACGTCTGTTCTTTGTGAGTTACCAGCAACATCGACCTGCTCTCGTAGCATGCGCCACATGTCGACCAGATTCTTGGTACGGAAATATCCATACTCATCCGTATCTAGATTCGAGCCCTCAACATTGCGGTCTGCGAAATCACGTCTCTCTTGGGCGAAAATGCGCTCAATCCATTCATCCAAGAATTTGATGATAAGTTGCCGGAAGTCTTTGACCAGCTCTTGTTCTCGATTGTCGATTACGTGCGGCTTCAGATCACTCTCCATAAACCCGAGTTTCCTCATCTTCTTATAGTATTTCTCGGGCCAATTGATGATTTCTAGTGTATTTGCCGAGCTTGACTCCGGGTCGTCTATCATACGGACTAGGAAGTCATGCATGAGCTGGTGATATATTTCACCGTACGTCTTGAGAATTTTCCATTTCTTAGGCATTAGATGCACCATTCCCTGCTTGACTGCATTTAAGTCGTTGAAATACCACTTCATCATTTTGTCAAGCTTTGTTGGGTCCTGCAAGAACTCTTCTCTTACTTCGGCCAATTGACCCTCGCAGTTTACGGTTATTGCTTTCAGGAACTTATCCTTGTATCCTCTAACCTTCTTCGCGCCGTCGGTTATGCTTTGGAACCGTGTTGCCATCTCTTTATGATCCTTCAAAGCTTCTTGTAATGCCTCCACTCTCTGATCGCTCTTCTCCTCGGCTTCAACGATGATTGCGAGGCGAACAACGAGCCCATCATTTCCAGCAACTAGCAAGTTTATCATGTTTAGTGCAATGAGCCCGACGTGCTCGTCAAACCAATCAATCGCCTCGTCTAACCTCGCAAAATAGTCTTCCAGCGTAGATTGTAAGCTTGAATCGTCAGCACGTTGTATTTGTTCCATCGCATCGTCTCGGATGTTCCGCAGCTGCGTAAGCTCGAAGTGCACTCGTAGAAGGTTTGGCATAGTCTCCTTGTCCTCCTCGTCCTCCCTTAACATGCCCTCGATTCTATTGAGGCGGTCGTTGAAGGTCTGGAGGTTGTCGACCATAGTCTCGACAGCGCCGAAGTTTCTGTGAGCTTGTGACACCAGATTTATACTAGCAAAGTCTTTGATCATGTTTTGCGATTCGGAACATAGGGTATCGATCTTCATCATCTCGTCTCGAATAGCTTGCACAGTCTTCTGGCCGTCAGTGAGGCCGTTTATACCAGACTGTGTCGTCTCCAATTGGTCGCGCAGACCACCCCTAAGCTGAGAGTCGACAGCAGCTTTCTTGCGGGTGAATTCCAGCTTCATCGCCGCGATCTTGTCGAGATCGTCCGGGTGTCGGAGAAGCTCCGAGAGCTTGACGGGCGGGGCGTCCATGGTGAAGATAGGGAGGCGCCGGTGCAGCCGTCGTGGGAGTCAGGGTTTAGACCATCACGCAATAAATCGCGTACCCCTAAGTCGCACGCAAGTTGTAGCAGCAGTTCAATATCTCTCGTAGAATGTAGATGGGGCTTAAGATGAATGTTGTAGATGTCTCAAGGATTGCGCCGCTGCAGGGGCCCGCATGTTACCTACGGCGCAAAGCATTTGATAAGCGATTATACAGTTTAATTGCACTATTGCATAAGCCAGCTTTATTCTTACAACGTATATACCGACGCACGCACTCTCGGATCACTCATAGGGGACAGCACCCAGTCTCTATCCGTATCAACAACATCGACGGCTCAAACTGATCGATCTATAAATCTATAATCAAGCATATTCGTGCACTCTTTCATACCCTTTACCTTGGGTTATGTACACAATAAAAATGTTACAAATCCCATCCAGCCATCCCAGCCTCCATAATAATATATAGCAACACCAGGGGCATATTGCCTTAAACGCCGTGTCTAACCGTAGTTGTTTTGAGATTAAATATAAAAATAGCAGTTTTCCTCAGCAGCATTATTTGGGGAGTCTGAAAAATCTCGTTGTTCATGTTGCTTTGCTGAGCTTGGACGATGCACCGTCCTCGCAAGATTCAATGCTATGGAAAACCTCACGAGTCACCATTATGGCCCCAGAATCGTCTGCCCTATGTGGGAAAATATCCTCTTGACTTTGATTCTCCTCAATGGCTTTCAACGCGGTTGCCGTCGTGCGAGTAGTCGAGCCGAAAGGATTCGAGCGATTTATTTTGGACTTTTGCGATTGAACGTACTCTTTCCGCCCCCTACTGCGCAACTGAATGGACAGGCCCTGGTCCACGGAGTAAGGCTTATACGGTCCCGAGGGCCGTCCTGATGATAAGCCTAGTACGCTGTTTAAGCCTGGGATCTTTGCGGCAACTTGTCGGAATGATGGGATGCAGGAGCAGATTATAAGTGCGCAGATCTCGACCGCCGACCAAATGAAGGGCTCTACGAGTTCGACTTCCGGGCGCTGTCAGCCATATCTGTCTGAACGGACTGGTTGAGAGACTTACCCGTATCGTCGGCTCCAATAGAGATAACATATTTCAGTCGGATAACGGAGATAGCTGTAACGCTGAGACAAATAAATCAGTGTCAAAGTCTAGTAATCTGCCAAGTTTGACTTACAGCACACCTAACGATAGCATCACAACCAATGCGATCCGCTTGACCAGTGGCATCTGAAGTCTCCATACGATAAGCATAGGCTCGATGAATAATATGATATCAGTAGTAAGATTGAACGCAAACTTGATAGCAAATCCTGTTAGTACCAAGCGTAACTCTCAAGGGGAAATCACTAACCGTGGTGTACCAGAGCGGGTGCAGGTCAAAACAATATCCTTCCAGATCAGGAATCCATGATTTCTTGATCGGCGAGCACCTAAATGGAACGACCAAGCTTTCCTCAATCGCTTGGCAAAGAAGAAATATGACGACAGCTTTGTTTAGTATCATGAGGCTCCGGACTGGGAAGAGCCTTAAGTAAAGAATAGCGAAAGAGGCTTTAGCAGAAGTTACCCCTAAGCTATAGCTGACTGAGGTGGCTATCTGAATCTGGACGGACACCGGGTGTCAGTTATTTCATTGGATAGCAGGTTGCGTAAATCATTACCTTCAAGAATGTTTCGTATTCCGGGATAGGAACCTTGTTGTGATGGACGCCAAGGCCATACCTCGTTGCTATACACAATGAGATGACTTCCATATGCAGTTGCATTCGTCACTTACCAGCAGCAATTGACGAGCACACGACTATGGAGGCAATCCAGCTAAAGAAGACCAATCCTGAGGTAGTGGAGTTAGTATTCTGAACAGTTAGCCGCCAAGAGAAGGAAATACGACAAAGACTAACCATCATCTAATCCCAGAATCCGAACAGTATCGAACCGAGACCAAAATCTAATACCCACGGCCAATGCAGTCAACAGAATCAGAACAATAGAGACGACGAGCACTGTCTGTGACAGTTCCTCCATGTTGCTTCACACAACATACCTATCACGAACGGATGCGATAAGTTCGTTATAGGATTTACGTAGTCTTCTTCGGGGGGGACATATATGCGAAACACGATGAAAGAGTAAACTATGTGGGACACTATTTCTCCGGGAAATACCTAGCAATTATTATACATAGTACTATTATGTCGGTGACAGTTGCTCATTCCGCTAGTTTGATCGGACCCTGTCTACTACTAGTACTCAAATGCACTAGTGTTCAGCTTGTGCTGCCAAATCGCTGACAGTCTGTGAGTCTTTTCCCACAACAAGTCGTCGACTTTGGGTTCTTGGTGGTTCAGCCACCATGACTCCCCTTTCTAGTTTCTAGTCTTCATGTAGACCAAGTGGCCGGAATAAAAGTAAACGATTATAAACCATGTGGCGTTTGACCGCCATATTTTTGATGATACTATTACGCCAATTTCAAGGTTATTTTTATTTACAGCAGGGTTAAAACCGACTAGCGAGCGCTCGGACAGCTTTTCGAGACCGGGTGCTAAGCTATGCGGGTGCTAGGTATCTGGTCATTGCCCTTTGACGTTAGCATTTCGTGGGCTCTCATGCTTAAAAAGTTATTAACTATTGCAAAACAGGTGAGTATGTGTTAATTGGTTACAGTCTTATCTCCTATATAAACACGAGTAGAAGCCTTAGGCATAATGAATTTCGAGGATACTATGGTTTCCACCATTACGTACAGCTAACTGACTCTACTATACATGTATAGCCCTAGATAATGTTCAGATCGAAACACCTAGAATAGGCCCCATAAACGTTGATATAAAAGGCTGACCTGGCTTAGTACTTTAATCTTCACATAAATATACTTCTTTACTTGGGTCTCTATTTCTATCTGGCAGCGATGTTTTACAAAAGTTCCTCAAGACAAATGTTGTTCCCTACTCACAATTTTGCCTGCCGCAGCCTGCGTTTGGACATGAACTGGACAAGGAGCTGACTGATCAACAGTCAAGATCCCCATATATGGCAGGCAAGTAAGATTGCCACAGAAATTATATGAATTCAGGGTCTCAACTAGAGATTAGCGTCGCGCTAACCGTCGACCCTGTGGGAGAGAATGGGCTGTGGTTACAAGAACCCGCACGAGTCAGGCAACATCACAAACAAGGGAGTTACATTAAATTCAGACATAAGTCCAATCTCCAAGCTTGTGTGAGTACTAGTCTAGTGTATATGACCGTGAGACAGGGGATATCCCTGGGGGCTCTTCACTATGCATATCATTGCAGCTGTCTCACATGACTTGCGAGTTCCATTCCGTCGTCCGGGGAATGAAACGTGGGTTTTTGCAGCCACCATCATAGCGGTTCCACAGTTATTGAGCTGAAATTTTTAAAAAAAAGTTTAACAGATCGTCAAGCGGACGACGCCGGTGTTAGCTTGCGTGTACTAGCCAACGTTAAGCCAACCGGCTTTTCCGCCTCACTGGCAGCTCGGCCTGCTACTGGTTAGACTAGTACCAACTGACACAAACGCGCGGGGACGTCGCGATTCCACACAACTATGCGGTGGCCCGAGCATCGGGTCTGACCGCCGACGCGGTGGGCAAGTAATTGCTTGGGGATAAGTAGGGCGACGCGTATCGCAGGGTTTCCAGCAATGTGGCATGATGCCATATCTATAGAAACACGTCGGAGACATACGGTCCGAGTATTGAAGGACATGGCGCCTATCACCAGGGCTGGACAGCCCCGCGACAGTACCGCCCTGTCGGCGCCCTTGTTGCCGCCTGGCACCGTCTGACCCCGAGAGGTTGTAGCACGTCTTGCAGTTTCTTCACGGACGCTTGCTCGTGTAATCGCGTTTCCATCGCTTTGTGAATTGTCGGCGAATCGAAAGCGTGCCACTCCGATAGTTAGACCAAACACCGGGTCTTTAAGGGTGTGGGTCAACTTCCATCGGTCTATGGCGTATAAGGCGAGAGAACTCCTAGTATCTCAGGACGGCATCGAGAAGCTGCTTGGACTTTTCGGATCATGTTTGACATTTGGCGTTTTAATCCGAAAGCTGTGAGTGACAAAACTTTCATGCACTGGCTTAACTCCAGGTCTGTATATTCTTTGAAGCATCATGATATTTAATGGAGGCGCAGGCTTTAGCTGGCAGAACTTATTGTTTTTGACGTTCAACTTGCGAGGAGTATACTGATTTGCATGATCTTAGTTGTGGACTCAACTGTTTCTACAGACCGCCGTCAGCATCGTATGAATTACAGTGACCAACATCCTAAACATGGGTTCGGCCCCCAACCGCTTAGGCTGTCAAAACCGAAGACACGAGTATGGTAGAACCTGCGACGACAGACGTCCGCTGACCCCGACAGGTAACAGACATATTCAGCGCGGCACTTGTGCAGCTTGCAAACTCTGAAGCGTCTATCGAGTATTTATATTGCGCCCAGCATTGCATAGTTGCTACCAACACGTCCGGCAAGGGTTTCAGTGGTGTGTGCTAGCAAGCTCCAAGATACTCTGAAAGATATCACCGTCCCGCAATGAGTCGCTACGGACGTGAAGTTCATAGTCATCATGAACACAATGTAGGATGGAGTTAAGGTAGGGAAGCACGCAAAGTAGGTACTCATTCAATCAGTACCGCTCCTGAAGTAACAAGACATTTTTGTTGTATCCTCTCAATGTGTGAAAAGCGTCCGAAGCCTCGTCTACGATCGCTTACATTGTGGCTTATTGTCGCCTCTTATGAATGAGTTGTTTCAGTACTTGACAGCCCACAGGATCGGATTATAAATCGTAGTGCCAGAACTATATATCAGCTTCAACTCCAGAGATTACTTGGAAGAGCTTGTAGTAGCGCCGTTTCCATCCCCTGGAACAAGGTAATGAGCATACATCTATGCTGCAGTGGCCATTTGTGGAAGTGCCAGATCACAGCTTAGCACAAAGCTAGCGGTATTGTGCAAGACCTTGCGAAGTGTGACATGCTCTGGGCTAGTGTTGAATGAAGGAAAGAATTAGAAAATAAAGTTTCTTTCAACTCCACAGCATCGCATCGTCTTTAATGCACAGAGGATAACCAAAACATACCGACACGTAATATCTTATAATTCTGCAAAATTAAAGTCATTCATTGTACGTGGTTTTGAGGCCCAAGCGAGCCCAAACCTGGTCGTCACTCTTCGAATCAAGACGAATGTCGCATCTGGCTACATAAGAAAAAAAAATTTTTAACCTTAACGTTCTCTTTCAGACTGCCTCCCACATTATAGACGCCGATGCTGGCGATAATGGCAAACACTACGGGCAATAAATTCTCATTCTAGTAGATTTCGTAGACTTTCACTCGGCTCAACAACGACAGACATGAGTGATGTCTAAGACAGCCTGTTTATGTTCCTCGAATGTCGAATGAATTGAAGGGTATGCTCCATTGACCCGCAGCTCCAGACAATGCATATCATTGCTTTGAGGTCCCCTGGCCTACGTATCTGATGTGGTGGAGTAGTAGGCTGTCCGTCAATCTGTCCAGAGAGGTATCAAGGCAATGGCCACGAGAAGCGAGAGAACGAAACCCCCCTTCTACGATAACTCCTGCTTGGAAGGGCGTGATACTCTTATAATTTCGGAGACCTGCTTCGGGTGTTACGGTAAAGAGTACCTTGTCCGAACGCTAGCTTGATATCATCTCTCGACATCAACCCAATAGTATTGTCGGTATTAGCCCTGTGTATGAGAGCTACAACATGACGCGGAAACATTCGGATCTAATTGCATCAGAATGGACAGAATAAGTGACGAATGAACAAAATACAGAGTCGTCTCAAGGACCCTGACGGGACTAGATCTGAGCCTATGGAGGCTAGCGAAGCGTGCACCTTGGAATCCGATCGAATCAGAACCATCCCTATGCGAGGGCAGATCTTTTTATGCGACGTACGTCCTAACCTACCTTGTTGCGCTCTCCTTCTATAATTAAAAACCCCTTCCCCAACAACCATTACTCGGAACGATCTCTTGCGACTTTATCTACTTTGAGGGGCGGCTTTGTGCGCCGTTCCGAGTATGTACGAACCTCATCGGGAATCCAGGCTAGGTATGCAAGCAGTGCAAGGGCCGACCCGTTAAACGCGATGAGGCCACGCCATCGTGCAGCAGGTGTCTGGGCTTGTCGCAAATGTTCCTGCATTAGCTATATCGCGGTACTTCCTTCTCCAGTGGCTTCCCAGTCTTCGCCTGCCTCGCCTCTGTCGTCGACGTGCCGCAAGGATGAAGCAAAGAGGGCCCCGTTCCTGCGACCGCTGCGACCCCAGCCCAGCAAAAAGGCCTTCGCCGGCGCTCACCGGAACGGAAATCATTCTCGTGTGGTCTCATCCCGATCAGTAAGAACCATTCACGAGGAGTGTTATAGCTTATTCCACTTACGGCTGCTGCATCATTTTGAGAAGATTGTTGCCGAGGACATGGGCTCTTATTACCCGGGCATGGACCGTTTAGTGGCTATGTTCGTGGCGGAAGGGCTCAAAACAACGTACCTAATAGAAGAAGTTCTGGCCTACGTAGCGGCGCACAGAGCTAGATAGTCAGCCGATAGAGGAGAGTACGAAGCTCATCGGTTACACATGAACGAAGCAATCAATCTGCAGGCTCGGGCGCTCAGTCTACACAATAACACGGCCTCAGATCAACGAGACCCGTCTTTTAATGTTCGTATTTAGCTCGCTGCTCGGCCACCACATTCTTTCTGATGTAGCTTCTCGTCTTACAGCGATCGACGATGGCGATACCGAACTTGGAGGTGTTATTGAGAGCCTCGTAGCCTCTATCGTGGTGCACCGAGGTCTTGGTGCTATCACCTGGGAGGCATGGGGCCTGTTTGATGACGATACCTGTTAACAGTTCATGGCGACCTGCAATAGAGAGGAGAGAGGTGTATTCAATGACTCTCCACCCCATGCGACAGCAGCAATATCAGTCAAAGTGTGATGGCAAGGGGAGAATGCAATGACCTGCTGCTTCGTCTCGAACACTGCGAGTTGAGCCCCGCCAGTATCGCGGTGCATCGCGAGGCAGCATCGATTCTTCAAAGTCTTTTTGATAGCTAACGTAGGGACACTACCCCAACGGAGTATTGTGGTGAGCTGGTAATCATTTAGGACTGGCTGACACGGGTCCCTGCGGAGTACGTCAGTTCCCTTACTCAGAGACGACTAGAGGCGCTGGTGGTCCTCGCCCATTTCGCCGTTGTCCTCTATCACGCGTTAGATAAATGGTTCTGGGAAGATCTGGGCCGACGGCTCATTTAACTAATCAACAAGCACCTAGGACTGTTCTGGTCCGACTGGCTAGGATGGCCGAATGGAGTAGTGGGCTGCTAGAGGCCGCTATCTTTACACGAGAGTCGGGTTCTAGATCATGTCTTGTGTAGAGAGAGGTGATTGACTTGGGATCGGAGTATCGATTGAATGATTCGCACAAAGTTGGACACGGATACAATGAACACTATTTGCAATGGCCAGACATATGTGTCTCACTAGAATTTAGCTTGAAGGGCACCTGTCTATTGAGTGCGTTGAGAAGACTCAAGCACCCGCAGCATGTTCTGCCCGCATACACACACTCTCTCACCCATCTAGACGTCTTGCCACTGCTTGACTCAGAACCCTGACATCATGCTATTCATCCATCCTACTAACTGGTTATCTTCTGCTTGTTAAAACGATGCGCGGCCATCAAAGGCACCGTCATGAGCACCACTGCAATCGCCATAGCGCTCCCAGCAAAGACCTGAGCACGCACAAAGTCGGCTTTGGCGATATCTGCCAGCGCGCCGGCAATGGGTGCGCCGATGAGCACACCCACCGCAGCCGTCGACCAGCTCATGCCAAGACGGGCACCAATGACATCAAGACTAGGACTTAGAGTTGGATGCGCGGTGCTCGCGGCGGGCGCGGTGACAAGAACACCAGAGAGGAAACCCCATGCTATGGTCCATATTACCATGGCTGTCACCGTAGTGACGGCCATCCACCCAAAAAGCACTGCGACCCCAACGATCTCCCAGAAAATGAGTGTCTGGATGGGCGTAACACGAGTGCCGAGAAGATAGGGCACAGTGCGACCGAGAAATGAGGCAGCGTTGCTGATGGCCAGCAGGTCAAAGGCAAAGTCCTTCCCCGTGCCCAACTTGACGGCCGCATAGGTGGTGAGATAGAAGAGAGGGATGTAGTATGCTAGGAATTGGAAGAAAAGGGCCACAACGAAGGTGCCGAAGACTGGCTCGAGGAAGCCTCGGACGTCGACGATCATCTTCGCCTTTTGAGCCGGCACACCTGGCTTGCGACATAAGATGAGGAGCGTGGGAAGGGAGACGGCCAGATTGACCAACGCAATGCTGCGTACTGCCCAACCGAAGCCGACCTGAGGTGCCAGTCGTCGGAACATGAGGGGGAAGATGATGCCGCCAATACTGGCACCTGTCGAAGCGCAGCCTAGAGCTATCGGTCGCCTCGTCGTGAACTTGGACGAGATGATGGCAAAGGCGGGGATATTGATCGCCCCTGCGCCTAACCCGACGCAGAACCCTTGTGCTAGCAGCACTTGATAATAGTGCGTCGACTCAGAAAGCATGAACATGCCAAAAATGACCATGAAATGGCCCACTAACATGACGGGTCGCAGATAGCCACGATCTGTCAACGGTCCCGTCACAAGTCCCACGATAGTGACGAATGTCGACTGCACGCTGCCAATCCATGCTAGAGTCGAAGACGACGTGTTTGGCAATAGTTGCGTTCGATAGTGTTCTATGAAGACACCAAAGGTACTTGAAAGCCCCCTATGCCAAAGTTAGATGCCACATGGCGCAATGTACAGTAACTGGTGGAAAAGGAAGCTTACCAAGAGTTCATGAAAATGAAGAAGCCCGCGAGGACGGTCAGCCAGGCTTCAAGGCCTCCATTTGGTGGAGTTTTCGGCTCTGTTGAGGCTTGCGCCGTCGACGGGGGAAGCAGAGGCTGTCGTTCTTCATCGCGAACCTCGCGCTCTGTTCTTAGAACACCATGGTTGTGTGTGATTCGGGACGCCATTGGATAATGGCTTGTGTTGAACTTGCTTGATCAGAGCTACTTTCTCTTCACACTGGTGGTGCAATACGCCTGTCTCTCTATGCTTGAGACACTTTTGCCTTTCCGGCACTCAATTTGAATCGCAGAGATAGGTAGTTACTTGAAAGTAGCTGATGGCAAAAGACGAAGACTGTGGCTACGACAACCGGCAACTAATGGATTGCGACAGTGTATTGCCGATAACCACTGCATACTCATTATTGCCAATTGTACGATTGTGGAAACCCATGCTTGCAACCAGATTCCTCGTTTCGCGCCTCGCCGACATTTCCGGTGCACAGGCACCCATGGCTGTACCTGTATGACTTCTGACTGTAGGTACGAGAGAAAATGCAAGGGTACGGAAGTTACCCGTCTGACAGTTGCAGATGACCGTATGGAATGCAAGTCATGCTGTAGTAGCACCCAATCCTTGTAAGGCAGCGTTAGTCATCTTTGTCACTTGGATTCTGGACGCGCTAGGAACATATGCCATCAATGACTGCGTTAGATCCGTGTAAGCGGTGCTAGATACGCGGCATTGCCTCCGCTACCATGGCTGCGCAGTCTGACTTTGTCCGTTAAGGTCAAACTCAACGACAAGTCATTTTCTGCCTATAGTCTAACACAAAGAAGCATGGAGGTGATACCATGGGTATCTTAGTACGGTTATGCAAGAGAATGATCATCTAAGGTGGGTGACTATAGACTCCCCTTCGGATCGGCTTCATGGACGCGATTGCAGGGTTGGTAGGCAGCGAAGAAGGCGAAGATGCACTACTTTCGTCTTAGAAGCTCGCTATACCGGTGCCTCACTAATGCCGAAGTCTGAAGCATCATTATCTCCATTATTTTGGGGAAACCCTTGTCTACAAATTCTGTTTCACTCAGGTAAAAGTTGTAACGAACTGTTAGAGACTATCGTTCACATCGAACTATTGTTCGTTGCCCATCATGAAAACGACCCTGTCTCAACAGAGCTTTGCTCTGTACGTACCTGACTCTGTTACTGCCAACAGTGTTGCAATTGTCTCAGTCGGTGGGCTGCTAGCATATGTGAGTTATCGCTGCGTCGCCGAGAGCAGAAAATCGGGCTTGGGCTATTGTATCACGGATGCTTTCAATTATAACACTATTTATTATACGAAACTAGAATGTCTAATCGATCTGTAGTTACTCTCTGTTGTGGTGTACCGACTCCTCATACACCCATACGCCAAGTACCCAGGACCTATAATTTCTAGACTGAGCGGTCTTCCGGTCATTTACTACGCATGGCGTGGTGATTTTCACCATTATATGTATCGTTTACATGACCAATATGGTATTGAAGCACCCTTCCAAGGACTCCGACAAGCCATGGAGGTGCTGATAGTATAATTCAGGCGAAATAGTGCGTTACTCGCCCAACAAACTATCGATTAATAGAGTCGAGGCTCTCAATGGTAAGCGGCTCACTCCACCGAGCTGCGTGGCCACAGAGCGCCTCAAATGGGATCATATTACTTACACACGAATCTATCAGATATATACGGGTTCAACAAGAATGTATCGAAACCGGAAGAGTTCTACGCGGCCTTTCGGGTCAACAAGCATGCTCGGAACGTCTTCAACACGGCAGATAAAGAAGAGCACCGCAGAAAGCGTCGAATTATGAGTAAGGCATTCGGCACTAAGGCTCTGCCGAACTACGCACCATTCATATCGTCTAAGGTTGACGAATTATCCGTCAAGATGAATGGTGGACAAGCTCCACGCCTTGCTGACGGGCACTGGAGAACCTTCAACATGGCAGACGAGATCAACTACCTTATGCTCGACATCATGGGTGGTCTCTGCTTCGGAGAGCCGTTTGGCTTCATCGCCGGGAAGGGCGTGGAGATGATGGCTAATGTGCATGCACGAGCGGTTCGAATCTATATGGTCAGTTGCTACCCCTCCTCCATATGGAAGTCGCCCACACGCTCATGGCTTTCAAGGTCGGCCAAGAGCCTCTACTCAAGCAATTGTCTCTCGACAGAGTGTTTTTCCCACATCTCTTCAAGGCAACCCATGCACTTGGCGAATACACACGATATTATACCGAAAAGCGTATCAAAGACCGCGACAATATCGAAAACGACAAGGAAATTGTCGAAGAGCGGGGTTATGAAGACATTCTTGCTCATCTCATCAACAACAAAGACGATGAGACCGGAACGTTGTATAGCCAGAATGAACTTCTTGGCGAGGCAACTCTGCTCATGATGGCCGGTGAGTGACTCTAAGAAGTGAAGAACAAGGCAAGGGGAGTGGGAGCTGGACTGGACACACATTAACCATTGGCTAACTTACACTTTGTTAGGATCGGATACCTCTACGACGGCCATCAACACGGCCATTTTCTACCTAGCCAACCACCCACGCGTACGCCGCAAACTCAACGACGAACTAGTCAAGTGCTTCCCGCGCCTAGAAGACATTCACCCCAACACAGCTGAGAATTGCAAATACCTGCGCGCCTGCCTTGACGAAGCCATGCGCCTCTGTCCCTCGGTGCCGTCGAGCATCCCGCGCGTAGTGGACGCCGGCGGGATCCAAGTGACGGGAGAGCAGATCCCCGCGGGCATGTGGGTGTCGGTTCCGCATTTCACCATCTTCCGCAACGCCAAGTACTTCGAGCGGCCGCACGACTACATCCCGGAGCGTTGGATCGCCGACGGCGAGACCGGGTACAGCGCCGAGGACGTCAAGTTGGCGACGACGGCGTTCCAGCCCTTCTCGCTCGGCCCGCGGCACTGCATCGCTAGGAATCTGGCGATGCGCGAGATGACGTTTGTGCTCGCGCGCATCTTTTATCAGTTTGAGGTGGAGCCTGTTGATGGGCCTGGGAGTGGCCGGTGGACGGGGAATTTGCCGGGTATTGATACGAGGAATGGGCACTTCATCCATAAGCAGCGCGACGTGTTTACCTCGCTCGAGGAGGGCCCGATGGTGAGGATGAGGGTCAAGGAGGGATTGGAGAAGCGCTCGTGAGTCTGTAAGGATCGCATGTCTACCAGTGGCTCGTGCAACATGAAGTCCATAGTGCGGATGTGTTTTAAGGGCATTTGTGTGCGAATTAGGTGTGGTCACCGTGGACTTGCCCGTGTTCTACGCGAAGTAAACTCAGAGAGTACAAACTTCCAACTGTGCCCATGCAAAGACTTGATTATCAAATGAGACATTTCTTTAGCTCATCTTATCGTCTGGTCTGTGACTGCGCAACAGTGACCTCGAGTTGAGTCTATGTCCGATATGTATTCTCTCAGGTGACAATTCTACAAAAAATCAAGTGCAATCAATGTAAATAGGCTCTTCTAATCTCCTTTGACTGAATTCTAACCCCCTAATGTTGACAATGTATTCGTGTTGCTTTTCGTGTCAGCATTTCTTCATGCTGGGCACATCATATACGATACTATCAAAAGACCGCAATGAGTCTTAGCCAAATTTAGCTTCAAGCACGTTTCAGCATTGATGTCAAATGATTTGTGTCATAGGATGGCTGAGATAATGATTTGTTCTATGCCTGCTCGAGGGCCAGCAGTCCGCAGTGAACAGAAGGAATCTCGCTTAGGAATTTGATAATACCGAGAACCACGGATTTAATAGCTCCAGTCTCCACATGTCGCCTCCATATGTGTCGAGGGATGTATTTCTGACAGTCTGACAGTCTGACCTACTGACATTCTGACCTGCCGTCCGACCGCGCCCCTTGTATGCAAAAGAGCACTCCTTGTCAGATCTGACACTGAGCTCTGCAATGATGGGTACTTGCGCATCGTTGGGAAGTTCTGAGTACCTGCTTTGTGAGATGGGTCAATTGTAGTTTCAACGCCAATGAGCAGATGCTTCCGCACATCATACCATCCTCGTGTTGTATGAAGAGCCAATACCAGTACCAACATTCACATCCAATGAAGGTTTCAATTTAATGTGCTATCATCATACACTGTCCACTATCAAGCAAGCGCCAAACGTCGAAATAAACTCTTCTTCATCATGGTGAAGTGCGGGTTCAATACGCTGGTACCAGCGATGGTATTCAAAGTCAGTTCCGTAATCTTCTTTGCAGTGACAAAATCTACTCATTACGCTAATCTTTGAAATTTAAATCATCTAGCTCCGTATCTGGTCGCTGTACCCCATGGGAGAGCTGCCGACGGGCGGACTATGGTCCAACGGCAACGGTGTTGGCACGCTGACGTCGGTGCCGGGCTTCGAGCCCTTCCTTAACGCCACAACGGTGCACATGGACGACTTCAACGTGCGCGGCTCGGCCGACGGGCCATACACGCTCAATGCCCAAGGAATCTTACGCACCGACGACGGCCACTTTCTGGGCTTGTACGGCAAAGGCCTGCTAGCCAACACCCCGCATGTCCAAGCCATCATGGCTAATGAGACTGATGTGCGACCTACGCGCTGGGGTGAACTCGACACATTCACCACTTGGACTTTCCAGGCTTCGGGGCCTTATGCAAAGCTCACAGAGTCAACTTTCGTGGCCAACATTCGCATTGCCCCCTCAGACAATAGCAACACAGTCTCCTACATTGACTATAGGTTCAGTAAGGTCTTGCCGGGTCCCGCGTGCGAAGAAGGGAAGGATGATGATGATGTTGAGACTGTTTGGGATGCAGGAGAGCTTTGATATAATTCTGAAGAACTGATATGCGGTCCTGACGTGGCGGTTTTAGTTATGAAGGGGGTGGTCAAGGCAGTAATACTGGAATGCACACTATCGTAATCAGGCCAAAGCAAAAGCTTCAATACAGCCTTCAGTATTCCAGTTGTCGCCATACGAACATCCCGTTGGCACGTGATACGCATAGGCTGACTCACAAACATGAGAAAATATTATGAACTTATAATTTCTTGGAAGGACTAAAGACGAGCACAGGTTCGGATTGCACTTGAAATGAAAAATAAAAATATAGCAATGATCAAGACCTGGCTTTATGTGTGGCGTGGAGCGGTATGAAACCTGACTTTCGTATCATTAAAGTGCAGGATTGTGTTATTCAAGGCTTCTGGCATGGTGCGTTGGTGATTGTCAATGAGTTGTCACCAAATCTAGGATTAATTCTATACTGAGCGCGAAGAAAAACTACCTGCTTTTCGGGACGGAAGTATTTCAAGGCACTAGGGGCGTACCATTGTGATTCCCGTTTGGTCCAATGATTATTCCTTGTGCCATCCATCTTACACCGATCCGTCCCAAAGATTATACAATGCCATGACACTGTCACCTAAGCCCAGCTCATAATGATTCGCCGACTGCCCCTCGCTTAGCTCAATGAACTTCCTGACATTGGCCTGCTGCTCTGGGCCCTGCTCGATGTCGTAGAAAGCCTCGAAGTCAAGCTGGAAAGCATCGTTCGGCGGATTTAAGAAGCTCAGTACTGACTTCGTTTGGTTCAACGCCACGCGCGGGAAAAGGGCGATCCGCTGGGCCAGCTCCAGCACCGAGTCCTTGAGCGTTTGCGAATCATCATAGTACTTATTGTAAAGACCCAGAGCCTCACCCGCCGGCCCGGTAAATGATTTCGCAGCAAGCAAGTACTCGAGCGCCTTGGCCTTGCCTAGGATGGAGCCCATGAAGGTCTGGCCGCCACCGCCGGCTATGAGACCTAGGGCCTCCTCAAACGAGCCCGTGCGCGCACGAGGTCCAACGAAGCGCATGTCCATCTGCGCCGCAATCTCGTTGCCGGCTCCGAACGCGCGCCCGTCAATCTCGGCGATGAAGATGGTTGAGGTGATGTTCTGGAGCAGCTGCGTGAACTTGATGTAGTCAGCGCCCAGCTGCTTCTTGGCGTCGGTTATGGGCGTCTTGAGAGAAGTCATGTCGATGTGGCCGAGCCAGAAGTTGGGGTTCGATGAGTCGAATATGACAACTTTGGGGGTAGAGTCCGTCACATTTTGGAGCGGGATGAGGAAATCAAGCAGATCGTCAGCGAAGTTGCGGTCGACAAAATTCACAGGACCATTGTTAATTGTGGCTCTCGTAATATTGGGAGATGGGTAGGTGAATGTCAAAGTGCCGTGGCTCGAGATGTCGGCCGCGTGATATCGGCAGAAGTCGGCTCGTTGTTGAATTAGAGAATATGCGACATCCGGAGAGGACATTGATGACAGTTGTGAAGCCAAGGCGTGCACCGAAGCACACAGTTTCTGCATTTTAGTCATCTTGTGGGAATGATAAGAAGTTTGCTGGTTGAACGTTGCAAGTGTTCGAGGATTGAGTTCCTGTCTCTTTTCCCGTATAGATTATGCTCTGAACTGCTCATTTTCAAGGAAACTTGGAGTATTCATACAGGCAAGCTGATTGCCCTTTTAGTCGGTGTCCCAAGCTTGTCAGCTTCATACGCAGCTCTGACAGACATCTTGTAAGTCATCCCTGCCCAGGTCGATCCTTCTGCCACAATCCTTACACATACATCGTTCTGACAGTGGAATCAGTACGTTTGAGGACATAACCCGCTCCAATAGATATCCAGAGAATGCCGAAGCCCCGGCATGCCGAGCAACATGGGATCAACGGCTCTCATCCAGTTGGCTGCGTCCTCAGCCATTGCTACTACTGATTTGGGTAATGTTATTGCCGACGCTAAGGCAAGATTGTGTTTTCATTGGACACGTAAGGGTGCGTGTTTCCGAACTGGGCACTCTTTGGCGCTAGATGACGGAGATAATACCAGCGAAAAGAGACACAGGTATCTTGACATCGTTGGTGGCGACTGATCGCGACATAGGATATAAGATCATTTGAGACATGGAATCCCCATACTCGCATCAAGATGATAGCTACCCTCAACGGATGTGTAATTGCTTCATCGTGCAATGCCCTCAGAGTCTGAACCGTCGGCAAACCCCATATATGGGCGCCGCTTAGTACCTAGTACGATTGATGAAATTGCACGCACCGAACCGCTCCGCGAAGCATTTCAGATTCCCCGGTCGGATCAACCTTCAGATGGCTGGTCTATCGTCACCTTCAAGAACTACTCTAACGCCGTGAACCTGTGCGCTCATACCATCGTGAAGTCATGCGGAACTGCGCCGGCCCGTTCATTTCCTACGCTTGCCTACATTGGTCCCCAAGACGCGAGATACGTCATATTCATGGTAGCAGCTGTGAAGGCCGGATATCAGGTGAAGTCCCTATAATGGTAGATATCTCTAGTAAACAGAGCGGTATAATTAATTACTTGTAAGGCCTTGTTCATATCCCCACGAAACTCACTAGAGGGGCAGCTCTCCCTGTTCAATCAGACGAGCTGTGATATCATTTTCTGCACCGAATCTTATCTGCCGGTCGTGGAGACATGGTCGTTGCAGAGAAAAATGAGAATCATTCAAGTGGAAGACCTCGATAAATGGTTTCCACGCGATGAAGTACCCCATTTTTCATACAAAAAGACTTTCGAAGACGCTGAATTCGAGCCCCTTTGCGTCCTGCACACCAGTGGCAGTACCGGACTGCCCAAAGCAATCACCGCGAGACATGTATGTGTGCCAGATAGGGATGTGGATTTTTTGCCCGAGATCACTCGTTTGAATCTGAAAGGATGTTGACAGGTCTTCATAGGGGATGCTTGCCATTGGAGATGCAGTTCATAATCTGGGCGAATGGCAGGGCTCAACCCACTGGGTCCGCGCCTGGGCCGAAAAATCTAAACGACATTTCGTACCAGTAAGGACGCTAGTATCAAGGTTGATTAGATGGCTTATAATCTTCCCAGATGCCTCTGTTTCACGCCGCGGCGCTCTACGTGTTCGTCTTGAATGTCATCTGGTGGAAAGTCCCAATAGTTCTGGGACTTGGCGACAAGCCATTGACTTCTGATCTCACACTGGAGTGCCTTGAACATCTAGAGGTAGAATCAGCCGTGCTACCACCATCTATACTGGAAGACATGAGCCAAGATGCTGGTTGTGTCGAAGCCTTGAGGAAGCTCCACCTTGTCCCAATTGCAGGAGGTTGTTAAGTCTTGATCCCCGGTCGTTTCCTTGCAACTGATAAGAACAGGCAGTCTAGCTCGAGAGGTCGGTAATAGTCTCGCAGAGAAGGGAATCAAGTTGTTCAATCTTATAAACTCGACCGAGTAAGCGATAATACTATGTCTATCCTTGTGTGATACAATCTGACTAGAAACAGATTTACCCCCTTTCCGTTATACTACCAGCCGAAGCCTGAGCTTTGGCAATACTTCATAATCAGCTCGGATCTTTTTGGCTGCGAATGGCGGAGGATCGATGAAAATGACACCGTGTGCGAACTTGTCGTTGTGCGTAAAGACAAGCATCCGGGAATGCAGGGCTTCTTCTACACATTCCCCGAGCTCGACGAGTTCAGCACAAACGATTTGTACAAGCCACACCCGGAGCTTCCCAATTACTGGATGTACTACGGTCGCGCAGATAACATCATCGTTTTTTCTAATGGGGAAAAGCTGAACCCCGCGACAATTGAGGGCATTGTTCAAAGCCATCCGCAAGTGAAGGGCGCACTCGTCGTCGGATCAAACAGATTTCAACCTGGCCTATTGATAGAACCCTTCGCAACACCTCATAGCAAGGAGGAAGAGACAGCGATACTTGATAGCTTGTGGCCCTACGTTGAAAAGGCCAACTCGGAAACATCATCGCACGCGCAAATCAGTCGCGACTTTATTGCATTATCGCCTCCCGAACGACCATTCCTCCGGGCCGGTAAAGGAACGGTGCAGAGAGCTGCGACGCTCGCCAGTCTCGCAAAAGAAATCGAGATGCTTTACCAGGAGGCACAGAATCAGCTATCTTCAGGCACAGTGATGCTAAATCTGAGTCCAGACTCCCTACCCGAATCACTTGTCGAGTTCATGGTACCACACATACGGATACCGGGGCTGACGGCAGACACGAATTTCTTTTCTCTCGGTATGGACTCGCTGCAGGTCATGAACTTGTCAAGGAAACTTCGAGCCAGTCTTGAAGCCGCGGGAGGAGGTAGCCAGTCAATATCGCTCTCCCCACGAGCCATATACAACAATCCGACTCCTCGGCGTCTCAGTAGGTTTCTACTCAGTCTACTAGATACACAAGTGCAGGGCGTCCAACCAGCCGAGGTTGGAGAAGAGAAAGCAGATGTCGACTTTATGCGGGCTTTCTACACCAAATACACAAGTGGTCTGATTGCTGCGAAAAACGTACGGCCTGAGGCGTCACGCGATGAAATGACGGTCCTTCTAACAGGATCTACTGGCGCATTAGGATCCCATGTCTTGGACCGTCTCTTTCACAGTCCCAGGGTGGCCAAGATAATCTGCCTGAACCGAGCAGAAGATGGGGGCGCCGAGCAGCAATTGAAAGCCATGGCAGATCGTGGGTTGATATCGCGGTACATAGAGAAAACCGAGTTTCTTCACGTGGAGGTGTCACAACCAAGGCTTGGGCTGTCCGATAATGCATACAAGCACTTGCTTAGCGAAGCCGATCACATTATTCACAGCGCATGGCCCGTCAACTTTAATCACTCAGTTGAGACTTTCGAGCCACACTTGCGCGGTGTCAGAAGCCTGTGCGACTTTGCAGCTGAATCAACCAAGAGAGTCTCCATCCTCTTCATGTCCTCTGTTTCCGCTGTGGCCGGTTGGAATCCTAAGCAAGGACCCGTGCCCGAGGCGCGGATAGATGATATGAGCCTACCTACCAGTGGGTACGGACGAAGCAAGCTACTTGCGAGCCTGATACTCGAAGATGCAAGTATCGCAGGTGACTTCCCAGCCGCTTCCATAGTATTTGGGCAGATCGCAGGCACCGAGTCAGATGCAGGAAGCGCATGTTGGAATAAAAATGAGTGGCTTCCGAGCATCATCGCCAGTAGCTTGCACATCTCTTCACTACCTGCAGAGCTAGGGCAAGCCGACCTGATTGACTGGATACCTATCGAAAGAGCAGCTAGCTTGGTCCTGGAGATCGCCGGCCTGGAGGGCGTCAGGGCGCCGATGGAGAAGATGACTGGCTACTACAGCGGTGTCAATCCGGCCACGTGCACCTGGGGCGACCTTGTGCCTGGCGTGCAACAATTCTATGGCGAGCGTATCAAAGAGCTGGTCAGTTTCGAAGAGTGGATTGACCGGCTGGAACGCAGTGAGGAACCAGACGGGACAGTTTCCGATATGGCGCGAACCTACAATCCAGGTCTCAAGCTGATTGACTCTTATCGCTCCATGCTGAGAGGTAGAGAGGCTCAACCTGTGGTATTCGACGTGTCAAGGGCAAAAGGTAGAAGTCAGACAATGCGGGATATGGAGGCGATCACACCCGTGCTCATGAAGCATTGGTGTCGGCAGTGGGCATTCTGAGCCTTGTTTCTTGGGTGTCATACGATGAATGCATCAGTGACTGACGGTTTGCGCACTTGCATCAACTTCCATTGTAGCTAGCCCATAATTATCTTCCTCCGAAACTTATTCTTCAGATAACTTGCATCGTTTATCCTGTTCAGGCAGTCAAGGAACCCGGACCCATTCTGACCGTGACCAGTCTGACCACATATTGTCAGTCTGACATTCCTGACACTTCTGACATGTCAGCCCTGTGTCAGGCGAACTAGCATAAGTATGCGCTCTTAACTCCGAGAGCGACGGAACGACGTCCGGTAGGCGGCTGAAGAATCGGACATGGTGACCTGGCCGATGTAATCTCGGCGCGTGGTCGGTAATGTGGTGAAGGGTGCAAGTGTGTTCAAGTTTCCAGTCACCGAAATCAAATGTAGCCTTGCAATGTCTTGGGCTGTCACTCTAGCCCTGCGAACTGTCTTCAGTCAGATTCAACAGCACGTCAACCTGAGAGATGGTTCTTCAGGTGGCACTTAGGAATGCCCAGGTACTCACATATACCACAGAAGTCACACGATATGGAAAGTTGAAATAGACGATAAAGTACACAAGCCCCGCCAAGAACCGTTGTAGTCTAACAGTAACATAGATTTCTAGGTGCGAATGCCACCAAGCACTAGACTAGGGAATGTGAAAATTGGCATTCCCGATTCAGGTAAAAGATAGTTTCACTTTACTCTGTCGTAATAGGACGAAAGTCCACCACGATTTCCAAGTATCTCACGGCATCTACATGACAAGATTGCTTGCAAGACTGTCCACTTTACACACCCCGAGCTATGTTTTGGCTGTGAGTAGCGGTTATCGGGTGCTACCGCATGACCCAATATGTTCGGAATGTAGCATCTCAGGAGCCCCAACTTAATAGCCTCCGTATGTCGCGGTAAGGTGCACTGTTTATGGTCACAGCTCAGATTCCTCTACGAAGGGCTGATAGCCATTAAAACAACCTTCCGGGTCAAACTCCTGCTTCAGACGCCTAAGCTTCTCTAACCGCCATGGTTCGTAGCCATATAGCGCTTCTGGGGGGTCTTTGGAACCATGCCCGTAGTTAACATATTGCTGCAAGCGCCCGTAGCCCGATGTTTCCACGAATCTGTCCTGCTGGCTAGATAACCACTCGTCAAACGCATTCTCGTTTTCGGGCGTCTTGTAAGCTGCTTCGATCATACTAGTGACAATGGTGTGAGCGGATCGAGCTGTGAAGAGCTAGATTTGTCATGACTTACAGAAAGTGTTGAGACCCATGACGCCATGGATAAGCTGTTTGATCATCTGGTATCTCACGTACTCTCTGTTGAGGGAATGACTCGAACATGACGCTGAACATGGCATCGCCGTCATACTTCGCATTCATGTCCCTCCAACCGTCAAAGTACGAGCGCATCGTCGGAATATCATACTGCTTTACGTTGGCTCCATAGAAGTTTTTGATCGGAAATCTGGCCCAGCCTTGAGGAGTGCAGAGAACATTGTTTAGGCCGTTGTATGTCGCCCATGGTAGAGCATCCCATGTGGCAACCTTGGCATCTTTCCAGACGGGCGAAATTGCATCAAATCGCTTGACGAAGGGTGCGGAATCTTCCTCGGGGCCCGAGTATACGATGTTCACATTAAGTGTTGGCTAGAAGAACTAGTCAGACTTTCTGAAATACCTATGACGGGTAGAATTACACCAAAACAGTAGGAGACTGACCTTGCCATTTGCTCCCCGACGCCGACCAATGACGAATATTGCCACTTCTTGGGGCATTGGATCTGCAATCGCATTGATGGTCTCGAAGACTTCTTCAACCTTTTCCAGGCCAAATTCGAAGTCCGCGATGAAGTGCTTACCGTCGTTGAGCTGGGGATACACTTGGTAGGTTGCCTCGAGTACGATGCCGAAATTGTGTCCTGCGCCACGAAGGGCCCAGAAGAGATCCGGATTGCTGCTATCTGATGCTACGATGACCGTCCCGTTGGCGAGAAGAAGGCGAGCAGCAATCATGTTATCATTCAAGTAGCCATACTTCCCTTGAAGTCGACCGATACCCGCGCCCAACGAAATGCCGAGCACACCGGTACAGGGACACGACCCCACAGCTGTGATTTTTCAGAATGCATATCCGATACAGCAGCATTGGGAAAACCACTCACTGACTTCCATGCCCTGTTCATGGGTGGCGTTGGCGAACTCGCCCGTTGTGATACCACCGCCAACAGTCATCTGTCTCTTCTCCTTGTCGTACCTGATGCTGTTCAATTTCCTCATGTCGATCGCAATACCTTGCTGGATGCGCCGCAGCGAAGTTGTGAGACTGTGGCCACCAGCACGGGCTGCGAACTTGATGCCTCTCGCCCGCGCATAGTTGACCTGTACATGATTAACTACCACCATCCACCAGAAAGGGGTCAAGTCGTATTTACAGTCTCTATAACATCTTGTTCCTCTGCAACCTGGACAGCTACGATGTAGTCTGGTCTTTTATAATTGGTATACCGGGCGTCCAGCACCGAAAAAGCATCTTCTCCCTCGAGGAAGACGCCAGCTTCCTGCGATAGCCGCCTTTGCAGCTCAGTCTTCACACTCAACTTCAAATACTCTGTGGTAGTATATGATCTGAAATTATCGCCTGCTCCACCCACTATTGGTTGCTGATTTGTGAGCGTCGGTAGATAGATGGCGGACTCATTTTCTGCTGGAATTGAACCTGCGAGCGCAAGTGCCAGTGATAGCACCAACAACCGACTTAAAGACATCGATATTTTAAAGCGTATTAAGCCCACTATAGTGGATGATATCAAGATAGGAGAATAATTTTCAAAACTTGGAGCACCGAGAGCATGAGTTCGACTAAGCTTGTTGATATCAGAGCAACCAGAGGATAGGGATTGGGATATTCAAAACATTGCTATAGCAACAGTAATAATCGCACCTAGGTAGATTGGCAGCAATTGTCAATGATTACTATCGGAAAAGCTGACTTTGAGAAACATCGTCTTTACAGACCTAATGCAGTGTCAGAATGAGTTGAATGCAGTTTGGACCAACATCATTTTCTTACCGTGCGTCTGTGTTGGTTAGTACGATAAGACGATGACATCGTAAGCTACTCATGCCGTCATAAAAGCAAGGAACATAAGTCGAGTTTCTCACATCGTGCAGCATGACCGCCCCCTGCGTTCGGGATTCTCGCGGATCAGTCATGTAGTCATCATGTAGTGCAGCCGGCGCAATCACTGCATGAACATACACCATATTAAATTTTCTGTGTTTAGGATTGTTGGCATTAGTCAAAACATTTCGAGCTTGTCCATATTTCGTCTCCTTACTACTGGGGTGTGCAACGAATCACATTCGTTGGTATCGTGGATAGCTGTGATACGAATGGCCATACCAACTGCGGTCGAGATGTGATAATACACAACTAAATGTCCTACAATACCTTTGCTACGCTATGACTGCGCCCCTAGCAACCTGTGCACTCGGTTCCTCTACATGTATCGCTTCATCGGTCATCAAGATGAAGATTGACAGGCTGCGGATCTGTCAGAAAGATGTCGATAGAGAGGTAGGGCAAGGATGAAGTCGAAGCCTAGCTGACCATCTCTCGACTCTGCTTGCAGCAGAACTAAGAAGATGTAAGACACCGGTTCGACTACAGCTTGGTGTTGGGACGACGTTATCAACTTTCTGCAATTGGTCACAGGATGGATCAAGGTACGAGTCATGGGCAAGGCCATAGTAGGTGTGCGCGAGAGCGGCGGGATGCTCGGTTCGTAGCTGTTGAGATGTGAACGTCCTTAGGGTTCTCAGTGTTGACTATGTTCTGTACCTACCTACCTACCTAAAAGAGTAAAAGACTAAGTAACTAACTTAGACAACTATGGTGAGTAAGCCAATTAGAGTGTACGATAGGTCTCTCTGTCTGAAACTATTTTCAAATGAATCATAAAGACCTCCTCTCCCCGTTGATTCACCATAGAAACTGATTTGTCTACACCTAGTTGAATGTCGAAGGGGTCGCTGATAGATTTACACCGTACCATCCCTCGGGGTCAATAGAATTAGATTACGACGTGATCTGTCATATATGGCCTTTAAGACACTCTAGTGTCTCTATAGCATATCTATCTTTTCGATCAACTCGAGCAGAAATCATTCCAAGATGGCGCCACTCGGTGCAACCGAACCTCACTTTTCAGACGGCCTGGAGCCAGTTGCGATAATAGGGATGGGTAAGTTAGCCCCTTAACTATCACGCAAGCCGACACAGATTTCTGATGACAGGAACCAGGGTGTCGTTGGCCTGGCGACTCCGAGTCTCCATCCGAGTTATGGGATTATCTAGAAGCTCAGCGAAACTCGTATAGTAAATTCCCCAAGGATAGAATCAACAGCGATGCTTTCTATCATCCCGATGGCAACAGACCTGGCTCCTTCAAGACCGAAGGCGGTTGCTTTCTCAACTCCGATGTGCGACAGTTCGACTCCAGCTTTTTCGGCATCCATCCAAAGGAAGTTCTTACACTTGATCCGGCACAGAGAAAGTTCCTAGAAGTCGTTTACGAAACGTTTGAATCTGCGGGGGTTCCTCTTCACAAGCTATCAGGCTCCAACACCGGAACGTTCGTAGGCAACTTTAACTACGATCACCAGCTGATGCATTATCGTGACCCCGAGAATGCCTTACCTTATTCCGTGACAGGAAGCGGCATCACCATTCTCAGCAATCGCATCAATTATGTTTTCAACCTCAAGGGGCCATCCATGACCCTCGATACTGCCTGCTCCAGCTCTCTCTACGCTCTGCATTTGGCCTGCTCCGCCATCCAGACGGGAGACTGCGATGCAGCAATCGTGGGCGGGACCAACTTGATCCTCACACCTGAGTGTCAAATGTTTTCTTCTGTGTTGGGGGCTGTCTCGCCCACTTCAGTATGTCACACATTTGATTCGCGCGGTAAGTGGCTAGCGACATGTTTTCCGTTCTTAAGTTTGCTGACCACACTGCCTTCCAGCTGATGGATACGCCCGTGCAGACGGCATCGGAGCTTTGTTCGTAAAGCGGCTATCACAAGCGGTAGCGGATGGCGACCCTATACGTGCCGTCATTCGGGGGACTGCATTCAATGCCAATGGGAGGACCGGTGGCATCACGCACCCTAGCCCCGAGGGGCAAGAGGCTTGTATACGGCGGGCTTACGAACGTGCCGGAGGACTAGACACGTCATTGACTGGCTATTTCGAATGCCACGGGACAGGCACCCCAGTCGGGTTAGTGCTCAGCAGATGAACCATTCGCTTCATTCGTGTCAAGATCTAACAAACAC
Source organism: Xylariaceae sp. FL1651 (assembly GCA_025201745.1). Taxonomy (NCBI): domain Eukaryota; kingdom Fungi; phylum Ascomycota; class Sordariomycetes; order Xylariales; family Xylariaceae; species Xylariaceae sp. FL1651. The sequence continues at coordinate 240,125 of MU624270.1, forward strand.
TAGTGATCCGATCGAAGTATCCGCCATCGGGAGAGTGTTTGCTGACACGCGCACGAGTTCAATGCCGCTTTTGATCGGATCCATCAAATCTAACATGGGTCACAGCGAGCCGTCAAGTGGTATCGCTGGCGTGATGAAGGCTGTATTAGCCATTGAGCGTGGCATAATACCACCCACAATAGGAATTGAGACTCTCAATCCCAATGTCGACTTAAAGGATGGAAGACTGAAGATCGTCACTAAGAGCACGCCATGGCCTGACCTACCCATCCGAAGAGCCAGTATCAATTCATTTGGATATGGAGGTTCCAATGCTCACGTGAGTCACTTGCTATACTTTTGGTGATACAACGACTGTGTCTGACAATCTAACACATGCAGGCTATTGTTGAATCTATCGATGCATTATTCCCGGGCTATCGATCTCGTCATCAGATTAGTAAGGAAGCTCATGCTAGTACACTCTCGTCGGTTCGAGGCAGAAGCCAGGGACACTCATTACCGATCAGTGACATACCCCTTTCAAACGGTCACACCAACGGTTACTCCAATGGACATACCAACGGCTACCCAAAGGAGTATACAAACGGAAACCAGAACGGGCACAGCAACGGCCAGTCTAACGGGCACAGCAATGGCCAGTCGAACGGACACACTAACGGCCACTCAAATGGTCATGCTAACGGTAGTGGCATTGTGGTGCGCGCGCCACAAGCCAAAACCACGTTCATCCTTCCATTTTCAGCTCATGATGAAAGGACGCTACATGCGAACTACATTGCACTGGCCAAGCGATCTCGTCAGTGGAACATCGCTGATATTGCCTACACGCTGAGCGCGAGGCGGAGCAGACTTCAGACACGATCCTTCATCATCAAAGGAGTCAATGATGTCGACAGTGAGCTCCCTAATGAGAAACCCAGCATTGTGAAGATACCTGCCTCGGGTGCACCGACCCTGGGCTTCGTCTTCACGGGCCAAGGAGCTCAATGGCCCGGCATGGGAGCGTCATTGATGGCTGAGTATCCCAGCTGCCTTGCAACTGTGCGAAGACTTGATAAATACATTGACGAAATCGAAGAATTCGGTCGAACTTGGAGTATCGAAGAAGTTCTTAAAGAAGACCCCGAGCACAGCAGGGTGCACACGGCAGAGCTGTCACAGCCGTTGGTGACTGGTTTGCAGATCGTTCTCGTCAACCTTCTCAATCAGTGGAACATCCGACCGCAAGCTGTAATTGGCCACTCCTCTGGCGAGATAGCTGCGGGTTATGCTGCCGGCCTCCTGACAGAGAAGGAGGCTATTGTCGCAGCATACCTCCGTGGTAAAGCGGTGGCGCAGAATAGGACCCCAGGTCTTATGATGGCAGTAGGCGGCGATATTTCACAAATTCAGCCTCTAGTAGATGCCTTTGATGGAAGGATTGCCATTGCATGCCACAATTCTCCCGAAAGCTACACTCTCAGTGGTGATGCTGACGCCGTGAAAGAGCTCAAGGCCGTTTTGGACGAAAAGCGAATCTTTTGCCGAACACTTCAGACTAGTAACAACGCATACCATTCGGATCACATGCGCGCTCTTGGACAGCAATACGAAGAAAATCTGAAGATGCACATGCCGAAAAAGGATGCGACTCATATCGTTACTAAACAGCTGTCTAAATCTAGACAGGCTCAAGCGATATTCTTTTCATCAGTCTATGGGCACGCGGCGCCTTGGTCAGCACTGGGATCTCGATATTGGCGTCAAAACCTCGAGTCGCCTGTGCTATTCCATCAAGGAGTCGCAGAACTAGTCACGCAGGCCCCCGTGGATATACTAGTGGAAATTGGCCCTCATGGGGCACTCAAAGGGCCTCTTCTCCAGCTTGCGAAGTCGATGGATACAGCTAGCAAGTTCCCTGCGTACCTCTCGGCCATCTCCAGGAACAGCGATAATGTCAAGGACATATTGACTTTGGCTGGTAACCTATTCACTAAGGGATACGATGTTGATCTGGCTCGAGTGAATGCTGCAGAAAACCGAGGAGGAAACCAGTATTCGTTGGGGAAGGTCATCACGGACTTACCTCGGTATCAGTGGCAGTATCCGGATGAGATACTCCTCTACGAGAACCGCTATACACGAGAATGGCGACTGCGTACGCACCCGCGTCATGACATTCTCGGAAGTAGAATACCAGGCACGAACCAAGCTGAGCCATTATGGAGGAATAAGCTGGCTGTGAAGAATGTTCCATGGTTGGCGGACCACCGTGTAAGTGTCTCTCCCCCAGCCCATTTGTTGCACCGGAATGATTGACGTAGTCAACTTGCAGCTCGGAAAAGACGTTGTATTCCCTTCAACTGGCTATATTAGCATGGTTCTTGAAGCAGCAACGCAGATCGTCGAAGCCGAAGGTTTGCTCGCTTCTGATGTAGAGTACTACGATGTTCAAGACGTGAGCTTATCAACGGCCCTCATCATCCCCGAGGATGATTTTGGTGTCGAGACGCTGCTTACCCTTCGGCCTACATCACTGAACTCTGTTTCGCGGCACCAGTGGCTCTACGACTTTACACTAACGTCAGTGGTCAATGAGGAAGGTGTTGACATCTTCACCGAGCATTGCCGTGGAAGGGTAGAAATAGGCCTCGAGAAATTCGGTAAGTCAAGATGAACCTTTTTGCCAAGAAGTCTAATATCGATCCTAACACATAAAATACTAGATTTTCCCGAAAGCCGCACAGTGTCGACCATCCAGAATACCGCATCTTCCAGGAAGATCATCAATACGGCTCAATGGTATGAGAGCTTCGCTAGAGCAGGACTATGTTACGGCCCAATGTTCCAGGGTCTTTCTGACATTTCCGCCATCGGCCAAACATGCATGACCCAAGCACGCATTGGCCTGGAGCCTACGGCCAAGGCAATGAAAGGGGAATCGAGATACATCCTGCACCCTGCCACGGTAGATGCTGCGTTGCAGCTGTCCATTCTGGCCGCCCACAAGAATGTGGCTACCAAGTTCAAGCGCGCCTTCATGCCCACTGCGTTCGAAAGCATCAAGGTCTGGCCCCGTGTAGCTGCACAAAGTCACACTTCAGCCGAGTCATTTGCGAGTGCCACCCTGAAGGGTGTTCGCGGTTTATCAGCCGACATCACACTTCTAGGTGCGGAGGGCCGGCGGGTTTTGGATGCAACCAACGTCTTCCTCACCGCGTCAGACCAAGCTGCCCCCAAACTGATCGAAGAGTCAAGTCCGTATACGCGCATTGAGTGGAAACCGGACTTCGGCTACCTCAGCTCACAAATCATGACACAGCTGTTCCCTCCCGTCGTTTTGAGCGACGATGCTGTCATTCCTTCTCTCAATCACTTGGCGCTACATCAGTTGATTCATTTCAAAGTAACGCATTCCGATGTCTTTGAAAAGGGCTCACAGCAGCCGCACCTACAAAGGCTGCTCGACTGGACTACAGAGAAGCTCGCGATTGCAACAACGGACTTGGACTCCCCCGCATCTTCTATTATGGCATATAGCGATGACCATAGAGCCCAGGAGATTGAGCGCATATCAAGCGCCCTGAAGCCGCTATCCTCTGAAGCCCGCTTGATGTGCCACCTTTACAACCATCTGCCTGCCATCTATAGCGAGGAGATGACGGGTATCCAGGTCGCCCTGCAAGACAATTTGCTTCTCGACAACTACGAGACGGGCCAAGTCTACAAGGAGGGCAATCGGCGCCTTGCCGCAACAGTCGCGTTGCTGGCGCATCAAAACCCGGACATCAGGATCTTAGAAGTCGGTGCCGGCACTGGCAGTGCGACGAACGAGATTCTCCCAGCGCTAAAGGGCGACGGCGCATGGCGACAGTATTCCGAGTACAGGTTTACTGATACCACGCCGTCTTTCCTAGCAAGTGGTGAAGAGCGGTTTTCCCGTTACGGAGGGATGACGTTCGGCACCTTTGATATGGAGAAGAGCGGCGAGTCTCAGGGCTACGAACAAGACTGGGATGTTGTCGTCGCATCCAATGTCATTCATGCCACATCGGATATCAAGAGCACACTCTTGAACATCCGCAAGGTTCTCAAACCAGGGGGCAAGTTGATACTCCTCGAATTGACTCAGTCACAGCTTAGCGCCGGCTTGGTGCTGGGTACGTTTAGTGACTTCTGGAAGGCTGACCACGATCCCAATTTCCCACGCCACGACGGTCCATTTTTGAGCAAGTCGCTCTGGCAGAGAGTTCTCCCAGCGTCCGGCTTCTCAGGGCTCGACTTCTATCTCGATGATTACGCAGGGGCCAACGTGTCGGCTACAGTGATCTGTGCCACAGCAGTTTCAGACGACATTGGCAGTGTACCGCCGCCAATTTTGGACGCGAGAAGCAAAGGAATCACCTTGGTATACCGGTCTGAGGCTCCTACTTTCGCGCAGTCGATGGCAAATCAGATCACCAAATCTGGCGATTTATCAGTCGAAATTAGACCGCTCGCGGATATTCAGGCGGCTCCTTTCGGCCGGTTCATCTTCCTCTTGGAGACGCAGAACCCATTTTTCCTCGATGTTACAGCCGAAGAATGGAAGCTCCTGCAGTGGGCTCTTCTGAACGCTTCGTCTTCGTTGTGGGTGACATCCGGCGACCTCATGACCGGCAAAGAACCGTTACAGGCAATGATCTCGGGGCTAGCAAGGGGACTAAAGACGGAGAACAGTTCCATTCGCTTCAGCACCCTGGATCTCGACCATGTACCTAAGGACTCGGACGTAGAGGTCTTTAATCTTATTGTGAGACTGGAGCAAAGAGTGTCTGATGTCTCGAAGCTGAACGACGACTCCGAGTTCCGCTATAAAGACGGTGTTCTTCATGTCAGTCGACTAACCACGGACGATAAATTGTGCGAACTTTCGAAAACGACACTGCATCCAGATAGAGCTTTCCAGAAGGTCAATTTCGCAGATGTGGGCTCAACGCCTCTCCAACTCGCTATACAAAAGCCGGGCGTACTTAGCACCGTCTACTTCAAGCCTGATCCTGAATTCGCGAAGCGCCTGGCCCCAGACGAGGTTGAGATCGAGGTAAAGTACGCCGGTGTTAACAACAAAGACATCGCAGTGCTTACAGGCCGTCATCATTCCGACTCTATGAGCGATGAATGCTCCGGAGTCATCACGAAAATCGGCTCTGAAGTTACAGACTTTCAGGTGGGTGACTCGGTCTACTGCCAGTCATTCGCCAAGTTTGGCAATTTTGTCAGAGAAAAAGCGGCATTCTGCCAGCGGCTTGATCATGGTGATACCCTCGAGGGTACGGCAACTATGCCTATTGCCTTCAGCACCGCCATCTACGGCCTCATCGATCTGGGTCGCCTTGAAAAAGGCGATACCGTTCTCATCCAATCTGCGACAGGCGCCGTCGGTCTGGCCGCGTGCCAAATTGCACATATGATCGGTGCTGAGATCTTCGCCACGGTCGGCACTACGGAGAAGGTAACTGAGCTGTTGAGCATGGGCTTCAACATTGGTGAGGATCACATTCTAGATTCGCGCGACAAGTTCTCCGCGAAGAAGCTTCTTCAGCAAACAGAAGGCAAGGGCATCGATGTCATTTTCTGCAGTGCTCGTGGGGAACTTATGCACGAGTACTGGAGGTGTATCGCGAATTGTGGTAGATTTGTCGAGATTGGACGAACTGAAGTGTTGGACAACGGAAAGCTCAGCCTTGATATTTTCAGGCGAAACGCAACCTTCGCCTCTTTCGATCTTGAAGTTATGAGCAAGACGAAGCCTCAGGTGACTGCCAGGTAAGGGAATTTTGCTTCCTCTATGTGCGTGGACCTCCGACTGACCGTCTGGCGCCCCCGACAGATTGATGCGGACGATTCAGCAACTCAAAGGGGAGGGCCGCATCAAGCCTTTACCCTCTACTTCATTCAGTGTGACCGAGATCGAAAAGGCCTTCATGACATTCACGAAAGGTACACATATAGGCAAGCTTCTAGTTGAATATACCGATAGCGAAAACCGTGGCATCACTGTAAGTAACTTTTATCCTCTACACCCTCTACGTTCGAACATGTTCTTTTCAACACCCTGTGTTCCCATACTAATAACACTCATAGATTGAAACGGATCCATATACAGCAAAGTTCGACCCCAATGCGACATACCTCCTTGTCGGTTGTCTCGGAGGCCTGGGCCGAAGCTTCAGTACTTGGGCTGTTGCTCGTGGCGCTCGCCACATAATCTACCTCTCACGCAGTGGTGCTACCAGCGTTGAAGCCAAGACATTCCTGATGGAGCTCGAAGAGAACGGTGTTGAAGCTTCAGTGGTTAAGGGTGACGTGTCTTCACTGGCGGACGTACAAGCAGCCGTTCGAACCGCCAAATATCCCATCAAAGGTGTGGTACAGGGAGCTCTTACCCTCAACGATAGCCTTTTTGAGTCTATGTCACTTGATCGATTCAATACCACTGTAATTCCGCGTGTCATCGGAACACTCAATCTACACGAAGCAACCAAGGACTGCCCGCTCGACTTCTTCCAGCTCTGGTCGTCGTGGACGGTAGTCTTTGGAACAGCTACACAGAGCAATTACCTAGCTTCGAACGCGTTTCTGGACGCTTTCGCGCGATACCGTCGTGCGCAAGGACTTCCGTGCACCAGTCTGGCATTGAGCCAGGTGCTTGGCATCGGTATCGTGTCATACATTCCCGAGTATCAACAGGCCATGATCAGAAACGGATTCTACGGCAACGACGAAGACGATTTCTTACAGTACTGCGATAAAGGCATCTTGCCGCTAACTACAGATGACGCAACGTTCAGATATGATCCCCAGACGACCAGTCATCTTCTCGTGGGTATCGAGCCTGCCGGGTTGAAAAACGTAGACCAGAAATATCCCCTATCGGAAATGCTCTGGTATCACGATCCCCGATTCCGCAACCTTATCCAAGCCACAATGCTCCTATCATCTAGCACGCAGGGTAAGAGGGACACCGTGGCGGATGGCGGCACGCCTTTGGAAAGGATTGTGGGGAAGATCTCTCGCCTGTTGTATATACCTATGGACGAGATTGATGTGGAAAAGGCAATCAACCATTACGGCATAGATAGTATGGTGGCCGCGGAGCTACGGAATTGGTTTCTTGCGACTTTCGCTAAGGAAGTCAGCATGCTGAAACTGTTGAGTGCCAGTATGACAGTTCAGAAGCTGGCCGAGGAGGCAGTCTCGTAACGACTGGGGGCCGTAAGGCTGGCGAGACCCATTCTTCTTCATGTACCCCTGCGGCAACTAGCAACCTCGGGCTTTAGGCGTCTCAGATTTTAGCTGTATTCAATATCAAAAGAACCCTATTCCTTCGTAACGTTTTGCTAACACACCCTTCCATCCATGTACGCGTGTGCTAGTACGTGTGCATAATTACGGCGCTAGATCCCCAGACAACCAAGTTCTGTTCAAGATGTCACAGTAGTATCACCCACTGTTGGTTGGAACGAGCGAGGGATCAGGGATATCGATCCTCCATGACGGCAGCATCCACGATGCGAGAGCCACGCGATTGAGTTATAAGCATAAATTCGAATGTAATTAACCATGTGCTGTTATACTGCTTACAGGGGATAAACGACGTTGTCTACGTAGATGCTGATGACCGCTGCGTGAATTGATGTCATTCCCCGCGGAAAAACTACCATCTTCGACCTGCAGTGCTGTGCCGGGAAAGTGGACGGCCTCCGTGTAGTCACCGATCCTGAAGTCCAGACGCGCGGCCTAGAGGATTGAGACAATTTTTGGGGTGTGTGATTTCTAAGGAACGATTGCATGAAGTGGCCTAAGAGCATGCTTGTTGATATGAAAAGTGCTAGAATATCGCTGCGTCTCTCGGGTATTGCTTGCTTACGTTCTACATGCTCTATGATTAGTCACTGTTCAGGAACTTTTGTAAAAAGTGGTAGGGTCGATAGTTAATGCACTGCCGTTACATAGACCGACACTGCCGACCCTGGTAAGCACGTGTGGGGGTCGTATCCTATGCATGAGCGGTATTGTATAATTCGCCATTTGGAGACTAAAGCACGAAGGTAGGCAGGTGAAATAAGCTTACCTTGTATACGGAACACGAGCCGAACTTTAAAAAGCTTAGTTGCCATGCTTTGCTTAGTACTTATTAGTCTGATTACAACTCTAGAGATGTAATAAGACGGCACAGCGTATCTACTTGTGAATCACACGGACTGTAATTAATTCCGGATTATAGTTCGGCTATGCAGTCATCTACATTGAAAGCATCGTGTGTTAAGGATCACCCAGGGCAGTAGCCTAATCTCATGCAAGGACTATGCTCAGTATAAGCAACATGCTGATGTGAGCCCAACTGCATCGGACCAGGTAGCTATTTCTGTAGTACATACGATACACGTATCGACTAATTAGTAGATAGCGAAACACGAAACCAATGAGGATACGGGAGATATTGCCTCCCAGCGCAGCAATGATTTGTAATAGTCATTGGTTGCGCAGCAATTGCGAACCAATGACAGGAATTGAAGCTGTCATTTGCTCTGTATGGTAATAACAGCACCAGCCCTATAGTCGTATCGGGCTGCGATCGTCGCTTGAGGGCTGGAGGATTACTGACGAGTATCAAAGTGGCTGTAGGGATCTATTTGGCTTATGGAGTCAACTATCAGAAAGTCTGGGGTTGAGGAAACATCGGTAATATGGTTTTGTAGTAGTAGTACGTTCTCCTATAATACTACAACTATCACACGGCTAAGGAATACCAAGAACCAATTAGCTATTTTAGGAAGGGACAACACGCCCACAGATCGGTTACGATATCTACACCTCCACAGGGGTTTTCGCTGTACCAAAGTTACTTACAAGCCCCATTTCTCGACCAGGGTTTGTAGATCTTCACAATACGGTATAAGTGTTGCCCGTGGTGTTGTTCATAATGATTCTGGATGTTTCTATTACTATGTACCTGTCTATACTAACTAGTGTATAAAGTTACAACTACAAATAATATGGAAGAAGACCTATAAACCCTGGTCGAGAAATAGAGCTTGTAACTTTGGTACATCCAAACCCCTGAGGAGGTGTAGTGGATATCAAAGGTCAGCAGATCTGCCTCATATATGCAGACTGCGAACAATAAAGCAAGTTCAATCACAGTTCAAAGGCTAATAGATTAAACAAGCTAGATTATATAAAATAATTTATTTATAACACGCTTAGCAATTCTTTTTAAAAGAGAGGGAAACTATGGACCTTGGGACCTTTAGAGGATTATTAGTTGATATTATCTAATAGACCTAGTTTTAAACCGCTATACTTAGCCCTTTGTTACAAATCTGCTGGATCAAAATATGGATGAAGACTGGACAAGAATATCTGACTCTACGCTTCGCAAGAGACTGCAGAATCGTCTAGCCCAGCGTAAACACCGTAAGCCACGCCGTGACCTGGGGAAATCTTATTGATACAGTTGACGCAACCCGGCGTCCTATTTTCAGTTGTGCCGCGATACTGACTTCTTGTAGGCCGGAAAATTCAGGAGCAAGCCACTAGCCAGGGCCAACTATCATCTAACGACAAGGCGCAAGAGCAGCATCAGTGGAATTATGAGAACGGTGACGAGTGCTCCTCATCATCACAAGCTATGATGCCCTCTGGCCCCGATTCTGCCCGCTCCCAGCCAGGCATGAACGACAACTTCGAAGACGCAAATCTGGCTTACACGGCGAATGATCTCTTCAAACCCCAAGGATATCGGAATACTCAGTGGAACACAAGTAACCACGGTGGCAACATTGATAATGGTCTTGTAGACCCAAATCTAGTAGTCGGCCTTCCCGGTGACCCAGGCGCTACTACACTACCGACTGCGTTCCGGACAGACGCGAGATCACCAAGATCGCGCCAATCCCACCAGAACGAGATGGGAAGACAGACAGGACCATTGAACAATGCCGGAGGGACTGACTTGGACATGCCGTTCGACTTGGATATGTCTACCCAACCTGAGATCAGTAACCAAGCTCGACACCATTTACAGTCACCCTTACACAGACAACAAGCGGCACGCTTCTCCAATCGACCCAGTAACGTAGGTGGAGTCAACCCATCGACCTCTCCGATCAGTCGCTATAGCCCCCCAGACCTCAATGATTTGTCTGAAGACCCTGAGACATGCATTGTATACTATCCCAGCAAAAAGGGGGCCGCCAGCCGCTCTCGGTGGCCAGTAGCAGAGCAGCGACTAGACACCAACCTCAACTATCAGGAGCCATTAGTCATAGCTCCAGCTCAAACTCAAGGCCAATTGTCTCCTTCTCCATCCCCAACTCATTCTTCAGGATCAGAGGCGCTTCAACGCCATGGCATTGATCTAAACCAAATCTTATCCTACTGTGACGAGACAGAAAGACGAGGCTCCACCTCAGCGAGATCCAGAGATATTGCCCGCCCTCCGACTTCCAGACTACGATCCGAAGCAGTATGCTCCGGCAGTTCGCATCGTAACTCAGAGCTCCAACGTCAAAGTCAAAGGAGCACAAGGGGACAGGATCAAGCCGACCGCGATTACAGCGGGCAGAGGCCCAAGGTAGCAAAAGTAGTGGTCATTTTCATGGAAGACGATAATCGTTAATTCAATTCTACAGCACAAGAGGTCATGATACCCTATCAAAGGGTTCTATTGAGGTCAGCAGTTTGAACGGACAGTTAAATCCGTGCAAACGTCTAGGTTGAGACAACCTCAGATTCAGTTACTTGACTATATTAACGAAGTGATCATTCTAGCTACTACTGATAACAAAATCCACCATAGAACGAATAGATAGGATCAGTCACATTCTTTTCTACGCTAATCAGTATCCATTACAAGCTTTGCTGATTTGTAGTTGCGTCGCGGGATTGTGGATCCCTATGTGACAGCCTTGCAGCTCAGCCTTGTCATACGGACCCCTAGGGGTCCAGTGGATCAGCGAATAGTATCTCCGAAGATCATATATGTATTTAAGAATCTCCTGGAGTGCTTTTACCTGATCACACTACTTAGAAGACCATCCGAATACATGGCACTGATCGCTTTGTTAATCAAGGCACCGATGACTATTACATTTTGCTGGTATATCCACAGTATTGCAATATAATTATCTTAACGAAATAATTATACTAGCTATTATTAATCACAAAATCTACTATAAAACGAATAGATAAGATTAGTGTATTCTTTTCTACGCCAATTAGCATCCACGACAAGCTTTGCTGATTTGTAGTTGACTACTCAAATGCATGATCATTTCGCTAATGACACTTCCCAACACGATGGCAAGCAGACAGTAAGCTTGTCCAAGTACACTAACATGCCGTAGCCATGAATCAAGTTACTTATTTAGCGCCATAACTACTTCTCCTCCACAGTGTCAACATAGGTCTGGGGCTTCGCAAAGTCCGGAACACGCTCGCCAACGACTGCAGATACGATTTTCCGGATCTCCTTCTCGTCCTCATCCGTTAGGCTAACGCTAGTGGCAGTAAAGTTATCCTCGAGATACTTGATCTTCTTGGTACCAGGGATAGGCAACACATCCTTGCCCTGTTTCAGCACCCAGGCGATGGATAGCTGGGCGGCAGTGCACCCCTTCCTATCTGCCAAGGCCTTGAACTGGCTAGCGACCCTAATGTTGGCGTCAAGATTCTCACCGCTGAACCTGGGGTACAGTGACCGCCAATCCCCGTCACTGGAGATGGACTCCTTGTCGCTCAAAGTGCCGGTCAGCAAACCGCGCCCCAGAGGCGCATAAGCCACAATCGCCACGCCGAGCTCCCGGCAGGTGGCCATCAGGTTAGTGCCGGACTCGCTTTCGATGTCCAGGTCAAAAGGCGAGTATTCGATCTGTACGGCATCGACATGGCCTATTTTGCTTGCCCGGCGGAGCGTGGTGGAACTCACTTCTGACAAGCCAATGTGTTTAATCTTACCCTCCCTGGTCGGTCATGCTGCTTAGCTCTGCTTATGTGCATATGATATGATCTCATGAGGTGTCTTACGATTTAAGCTCAAGCAACGCGCGCATCGTCTCCTCGATGGGGGTGTTGGGGTTCGCACGGTGGACGTAGTATAGATCGATGTAGTCGACGCCGAGTGACTTCAGGCTCTCGGCGCACGCTTTCTTGCAGTAAGCGGCCGAGCTGTCAATCTCTGACATGGAGCCCTTGACAAAGCCAAACTTGGTGGCCAGAAAGATCTGGTCTCTCTTGCCTGTGCGCTTGAACCATTTGCCTAGGAGCTCCTCACAGTCGCCGTACATGCTGGATTCAACCTTATCATCAGCCGCTTATCTCCACGTATGCTAAGACATTCTATCGACTGGCTGCGGCTAAACATACTCGGAGCTATCCCAGTGTGTGGCGCCTAGTTCCAACGCGCGGTCGAGGACGGCAAAACGCTCCTCGTCGCTGGGAGCCGGTCCGTAGTGGATCGAGAAGCCCATGAGGCCCAATCCCACAGCAGGGATGGCAGGCCCCTGACTGCCGAGCTTCCTCCGAGTCGTGCTGGACATGGCAGGCAGACAATGATTACAGTGCAGTGTGAGCGGGGGTGCTCGCAACTAATGGTTTTTCGTTGTCTTCCTTTCTTTCGCTTGGAAGTGCCGGGTGATGCAGTACAGAATCCCAATGGAAAACTCGCACTTCTGGTCGAAGTTTCTTGGATATTGATTTCTATCGAGTTTTAAACCCGCCATCACAGCTAGATATAATAGTCAAATGATACTGATAATCGGGGTCGGTGTTACCGGTAGACGGAGATATGCATTTCGTGCAATTGGAGGTAAGGGTTTCCTTTCACTGTTGAATGTCACCATCAGATCCCGAAGCACGGGAAGCCGATAGGCCCAATCACCCACGCGTGCTACGCTACATAGGTACAGCCTTGGAAAAAGGAAAACGCCACCCATGTCACCTATGTCACCCAGGTGTCACAGACACGTGACCTAGTCTCCGCGTCGAACCCGTATTAAATGTCGGGTGTGACAATGCGATCGGTTGGCCGGCAATAACGGAGATATCAACGGAAATATCAACGGCCCTGCCTACCTCCTTCAGGCATATTCGATTAATAAATGTGCGATATGACATCCTGCGCTCTACCTGCATGGCTTTAGGTTTCTGTGCATCTTGGCACTTCGAGGCCGTATGCATCACGATCAGGGCTTATGCCTGTGATATCGATTTTTGCAAAAGATCCTCGAGACATCAAGTGGTATGGGCTCTCGATCACTATTCTGACCGCCGCGGTCAGACCCAACACGCGTGTCAGATTGGCTGACAGCGCGCACAATAGTACTATAGTAACGATGCAACATCATCTCTACGGCCATATCATGACCAGATGTATTTGTGTTCCCACCCCGCATTCCTCTTTGCTCGGCGCTTACCAAATGCGGGAAGCTTCACGCCCACTATACTGATGAATACTACCTCTGCTCTGCAGGGAAAACGCCTATTTGATTTGCGAGATAAGATCGAGTCATCTAGGCATTCGGGCATCCTTCCGATTTACTCTGCAAAATAGGTGGTCATCTCTACTGCTCCCCGGACCAGAATGACTGGGAGCTAAATGTCCCTTATCCATGTCTACTCGTGCATATATGCATAGCTCTTTCAAATTGAGGGGCAATGGCAACGTTCGAAAGGATTTCTTTAATAATCCCTGTTTGATCTACCTATACTGGATACGAAAAACCCGGTCTAACCCAAAAGTTCCTAGAAACTGGGTCGTGCGTCAGGCGCAAAAGGCTTGTCAATCTGTTTGTAACGCGCCAGCTCCTTATCTGTACTCTTATTGGTTACCCAGTCGTTATACGACGACCTCAGCTCATCAACGACCTCCTTTCTCGACAGGTCGACAGGCTCAGCCCCCATGCCCACAAGTCTCATCTGCCTGTTACCCGCCATCAAAGACAGCCAGAAGTCGTTCTGCGGGATGTCAGGGATGACAGCCGCGTCAACCTTGCCCTCAAGGATGTCTTTGCAGAGGAACCATTCGTTCGTCAGCGGTCGGCCAAGACCTACACCATCGACAGAGTCGAGCGCCTCAACCATGCCGCTCACACTACGTAGCCCCCCGGTGACGTAGACTTTCGTCTTGCCCGTGAGACTGGGCACGATCATGTCGGCGAAGTCGAGGAAGAACGCCTCGCGCTGCTTGGTGGTCTCGCGCCACCCGTGATACATGAGGATCTTCTCGTAGGTGCCGCCCGTGATCTCGATGAAGTCAAAGGTCTCCCGCTCGAGGTTGATGCTCAGCTCGCGCGCCTCGTCCGTGATGAAGCCCGTGTCCTGGAACTCGACGCTGTTGACTTTGATGCCCAGGATGAAGTCTGGCGGGGTGCGGCGGCGGATCTCGCGCCCGATCTCGAGCACGAAGCGCATGCGGTTGGTCAGACTGCCGCCGTACTCGTCGGTGCGCTTGTTTGTCTTGGGGCTGAGGAACTGGGCCAGCAGATAGCCATGCGCACCATGGAGCTCGAGGCCGTCCCAGCCCGCGCGGTGCAAGAACTCAGCAGCGTGTCCAAAGCCCTTGATGAGCCCTTGGATCTCTTCGTGGCTCGCTGCGTGCGGTGGAGGGTAGCGATAGATGCCGTCGCCTTGCCCGTTGTTACTGACTTCAATAGCGGAGGCCGAAACGGGTGATTTTTCAAACACGCACAGGCGGCCTGGGTGCGACACCTGCGCGACCATGAGGGAGCCGTGAGCTTTGCCTGCGCGAGCCATCGCCTTGAAGCCCTCGAAGCGCGGACCATCAAAGGTCGCCTCCGGGTGAATGACCGGGTCACCGATGGATTCGATGCTGGTTAAGCTGGTGTTGACGTCGCCGGATAGGATGACGCCGATGCCACCGCGACCCCATCGTTCGTAGACCCGTACAATGTTCTCGGTGGGAATACCATTGTTCTGGGGATTTTCAGGGTCATACGTGCACAGCTGCTCTGTCATGGCCGCTTTCATGAAGCGATTCGGCGCCGTGCGTCCCGAGAAGTGGAACTTGAGCGGCTCTGCAAGTCTTGACCTGTCCGCTGGTGCGGATTCGTAACGGGGAGGCACATAGGACTCATTTTTGGTGTTCCCATCTGTCTCGATAACACCAACTACGGTTGGCGGTGCTTTTTCGCTGATACGAGGCTCAGAGATTGTGGAGGTCTGCATCGTAGTGTTAGGTTACTGTAAGTGGATAGAAGTTAAGACAATCCTGCTCAAGCGGAACTATCAGAAGCAATTGGGCAGACAGCAGAAGCCTGGGAAAATTACATATATCTGAATATCCCGAAACTGTATTCGAGGATCATGACAGGCGATTTGAGGCCTTCTGACTTTCGGTGAGTATCAATGGAGCCCTAGCAGGCACGACAAGCTGGGATGCGGAATTAACCCACGCGGCGTAAGACAGACAATCGCTCTGACACTTGCATGTCAGACTTTCGAAGACTATGATAGTCATACAACACAAACATACGAGAGTCGTATGAAGAACACTTGCTCATCCATTATTACACTTATTCCATTGTCGAGAGGCAGCGGGCTAGCTAAGGCTTATGGCTTCCGTTCTTATTTCTGGTGGCCTCATGAAGAATGGCATGACCCCAGCCGTTTCAACGATCATTTCACATCGATAATGTTTGATACAGTATTCCGGGATGGACATAATGATATCAAGGTGTTTAGTCATGCTAACGTACATACGCCTGACAACAATGCGACAATACTAGGCGTTGGGGCTTCTTGTTGTTATAGGCACAAGAAGCTTTCTTAGCACGATACAATACAGTTCCCAACTTCTGGAGTAGCTTGATACAGGGAATGTGCTTCACGAATCACCCAAGCCATTGGTTCACACTAAGGAAGAATAAGGTTTACTTGGTTTACAATACGTAGATGAACCCCTTTTTCCGTGTGACTACCCTAGAAGCTAGAGACAATTAGCACTAGATCATCGATAGAGTAATTCTTAATGCGACAATCCCATTAGATGATTCTATCTTCGCCGAGGGTCATTGTCAATGCCGAGGTTGGATATAAGGCTGTGATATGCAATGTTTCTTCTGTGCGCCTTCCCGTAGAGAGGCGTGCGAACTGTAGAATAATTACACTCAACACTCCCCTCATTCGTAATCGTACCATCCTTGATCGCTCTTTTGCTTACTATTCTGCGGTGGTATAGACACCTCCGCGTCTTGTTGTTCCCAAGTGGTGAATGATGCATTTATTGCGGAGCTAACGGGACCTGAACCGTAGCTGAAGCCATCGGCCGTTGGAAATAACGTTGGCATCGCCAAGTGATGCAAATCAACATCCTGTGGATCTAGTGTGTTGCCAAGATATGACTGCCCCGTATCTGCCATTTGGGCGGGATATCCAATCGGCAGTCCTCCGATGATAGACCAGTTAGTATTCTCGAGGGGTGCAGCCAAGGAGGTAGGGTTCAGGTCTCCTTCGATCCCGCCGAGGTCGAGACAATGACTCCCAGTCACGACAGGGTCCGGCATCGATTGACTGTCCATGAATGGGCCTGACCAGGCGGCTTCATTTCCGCCCATTGAATAACTCAGACCATCAGCCCCGCCAGTAATGGAGACGGGGTTCTGGACGGGGTCCTGTGGCTGTTGGTACGATGGTGAGATGTGTGGCGCCGACGGGTCTGGCAAGGGTCGACTCGCCCAGACGCTTGCGGACGGGGTGATCCGCACCATCTCGCGAGGCTCCCCACTGCTTAACGGAGTCTTGTAGGAGGGTCGACCGATCTTGCGGTACTGGCTGTAGACACATTCACGGCCGCGTTCGTTGCAACGCAGGCAGGCCGGCTTCTCCCGAGTGCATTTGACCTTGGCGCCGAGACAGGAGTCACAGGACGACCTGTATTTCGCCTCTGCCATGGTCAACTACAGCCACGCGCGCGCAGTCCTGCATCATCGGCTCCTTTTCTCTGCCGTTGGCGACCCTCTAGAAATAGATAGGCGATAGGCATATTGATGGCAGCTTGTGGAGATGGCCTCATGCACCGCTTTACTATAGTCGATTGCGGTACGACCACCGTGACGCCCCCCCCTGACAGGCATGACTTGGTGGGTTACAAGTGTTGTTAGATTCGATTACTAACAGCGCTATCTGGTTTTGACTTAGTGGCTTATCTGCATGCTACATGCAGGCATATTTTAATTCCGATACCGTTGCTTTTATCGGCGGTAATATCACACTTGTGCAGGGGTCTCTAATAGAGCTGCTGTGTAACTGGACTTTGTGCTTCCATCCGTATAGTATCTCCGGAAGAAGGCTGAATCCGGAAATGTTTCAGGGTTCATTTGTCCGCTCCGAGATGTCTAACTCCGAGCACTAAGAGAGCTAATCAATGATTGGCGTTGGCTAATGGGGTTTAATGGGGACATCATCAGGGAGTCCCGTTCCGATGTTTACCTCCGTCGTATATCACATCTCCAAGAGCCTATTCGCCTTCATGGGATGTATGGACATTACTCAGTGACAATCATAAAAAACCCACTTACCCCTAGCGACAACAAGCTATCTCCGAAAAACAAGCACGGAGCAGCAGCGTCATTGAATGCGCACGCTCAAGGTTCGCAACCATGGGGAACCATCCCCGATCTCTGACATGACAAAACGCGGCACGCTGCCCTGGTCTCGGCTCCTTTCCACCAGTCGCGTGGAGAGAAACCAGCCGGCCTGGGATGGCTGCAGCTTCAGCCTACTGCACGTTTCGGAATGTCACCCTAGGTACGGAAGGAGACATGGGGCCATGATCATTGATTTCCAATCCCACTGACTGCTGTGCTGTTGCTGCGCGTACTTTTGTCGTTGCGCGTTTCCTTCTTCCCTATTCCCTCGACGCAGATGTCCAAGTCCAAACGAGTGTGGCATACGACTGAAGACCCTAATTCTTCAGCAATTCAGCAATGGCTCCAGACCGGTCTGCAAGTGATCCCTCTGCGGTGTCCCCCGTGGAGGTGAATGATAAGGTCAATGGGGATGCCAACGAAGCGGTCGCAATAGACTCGCCCGAAAAAGACGACCAGGCAGAGAATGGCGCGCCCACTGCTGCTGCTTCTGCTACGCAGGCGCCAGAGATCAAGTACCCTGGGTTTTGGCTGAGCGCGCTCATCACCTTTGCGCTGCTCTTGGCTTTATTCCTAGTGGCATTAGACATCGTTAGTGACAATCACCAAGCTTGTTGTCGTTGTGGTTTTGACTTGCAATCATCTACTCTATATACTGACTGTATCTCAAGAGCATTATATCCACTGCTATCCCGACAATCACCGCCGAGTTCCACAGCATCGACCAGATCGGCTGGTATGGCTCTGCCTTCTTTCTCGGCCTCGCCACCTTCCAGGCCTTCTGGGGCAAGGCATATAAGTTCTTTCCGCTGAAAATCGTCTTCTTGTCCTGCGTTGGTGTCTTCGAGATCGGGACCTTGATCGCTGCCTTGGCGCCCAATAGCATCGCATTGATCGTGGCTCGCGCGATTCAGGGTCTCGGCGGCGCCGGTGTGACGGGTGGCTGCTTCATCATACTCGGCTTCACCATCCACCCACGGCGCGTACCTTTAGTGCTGGGACTGACGAGCTCAGTCTGGAGTGTGTCTTCGGTTCTTGGTCCCGTGCTTGGCGGCGTTTTTACTCAATATGTGACGTGGAGGTGGTGCTTCTGGATCAATCTGCCTGTAAGTGCTTCATCCAGCACCGAGAGGGCAGTGCAGCTTTTAGTCCTAGATGTACTAATTCACCTGCATGTAGATTGGCGGAACGACGATCCTCCTGTTACTCCTCTGCTTCAAGACACCCGCCCATTCGCGAGTTGCCCACACGACTACCAAGGAAGCCCCCTTCTTGTTTGATGTGCCGGGTATGGCAATACTCATTGGCACGCTAGTGGCTATCCTGCTAGTCCTTCAAGATGGCGGTGTCACAAAGCCTTGGAACGACCAAGTAGTCATTGGCCTGATTGTCGGCTTTGGCGCACTCTCAATACTACTCGGAGCTGTTGAATGGTTCCAAGGAGAGAGGGCAATGGTAGTACCTCGCATCATGAAGCGTAGAACGATCTGGGTGCTTGCTCTCTTCAATCTCACTGCCCAGGGCTCTGGCTTCGCCCGAACCTACAACTTACCAATCTACTTCCAGGCTGTACAAGGTGTATCTGCCTCGCAGTCTGGTATCCGAACGCTACCGACTGTCCTGACAACATGTAAGCTGCCTACCGGCATCACTATAGAATTTGCCAGCTTCTAACATTTGAGCCACAGCGATCTTTAGTTTCTTGGGCTCTATTGCGGTTAGTCGAATTGGCTATTACAAAATCTTTCTAATCGTCGGCTCCATCTTCCTGACCATCGGGTCTGGATTAATCTATACACTGGAACCTGACTCTGGGCCTGGCAAGTATGTCGGCTACCAAGTCTTCACCGCCGTCGGCTCGGGCCTGGTCATTCAACTCAATGTCATCGTCGCGCAAGCCTTGACTCCTCGAAGCGACGTGGCGGTGGCAACGGCGATTGTTCTATGTAAGTGATGAGCACCTCATCCGTTACGCCCTTCTCAACTGCTGCTCCGCAGCACCGTGCTAACCCACGCGATCTCTGTAGTCTGGCAGTTCATCGGCGGCACTCTCGGCGTGTCGACAGCCGAAAACATCATGAACAACTACATCGTGCAATCCCTCCCCACTGACAACCCCAACGTCACTGCGGCCAAAGTCCTGGCTACAGGTGCCAACGATCTCCGCACCGCGTTCCAGGATCCGGCTGATCTCGCCATCGTCGTGAACGCGTATGTACGCGGCCTCAAGGCGGCGTGGATCTTCGGCACCATCCTGACCGGGCTTTGTTTCTTAGTCGCCCTGTGTGCCGAGTGGAGGAGCATTAAGCCCGAAGACGTCAAGAAAGAGGCCGAGAAAAAAGCCGCGGCAGAGGCCGATAGTGTGTGAACTTGATTGAGTATTAAAGTGTACAGGACATCGCCATGGCAGCTGGGAGTTGTCTTGGAAGCGGTGTCCAGATAAGAAAAGAACATATTTCCTTTCGCGCGCATTGCATCAGGCGCAATTAGATTGTAAAATAAGAATTAATTAATGCCATTGAGACATCAATCCGTCCTTGATCGTGACACTTCCACTACCAAGTAAAAGTCAGATAATCTTTAAGCATATAACCTAATGCTACCTGCTTATAAGCTAGATTCCGACGCGATTGAGGCTGCGTTTAGGGCACACTAGAGCCCTACGACATAACAGTATCAGAGTGACCAGAGAAAGCGGCATCGACTATCGACTCGCCAGAGCGAGCGCTATGAACCCAGTCTGGCATACATCTCCTTCTCGAACAACTCAATCATCTCGGCCGACTTTGCATCCGCCAGTGGCATCAGCTGCGACGCATAAAGACCGCACAGTCCGGCCGAGCGATCGATCCACTACAGGGTTGTAATACCGATAGTTAGCGACTTCCGCACAAGCCTTCCTTACGAACTGAACAATTAAGGATTGATAAAGGGGCTCCAACACTTACCCAGTTGAGGTTCGGCGTGCCATACCACGCCATGGTGCCTCGCCGACGCCACGACGGCAGGTCCTCCATGACTAAGATCCCGCCTAATCCCCAGTCCTTCCGTGTTGTGGTCGGCCCGCCGCCCATGATCATACTGAGGCCCGGCATCCGGCATACATCATACATGGCATTGCGTGCCGACTCATTGAGCTGAGGCTGAAAAATGGCTTCCGCGCTTGAGCGCCGCAGTAGCTGCGCCGGGGGGACGGAGGGGTCGTCTGTAGCCGATGGGCAGGCCGCGGCGAGAAGTGCTTGAAGGACTTTCAGATAGTCCGACGGAGCGGCGAATATGCCGCCGCCGCCCAGACAGTCTTCTACGTCCGGTTCCAGTACTGGCTGCTTCTCTGCGTACCTCACCGGTGACAAGGCGCCGGTATGGTCGCGTTTGGGTTCCCGATAGCTCATGTGTGCTGCTCGAGACCGCATGTCGGGTCTGGTGGAGAGGAAGAAGGTCATGGACTTGATGCCTAGCGGCTCCCAGATGTGCCGTCTCATGTAGCCCTCAAGGTTTAGGCCACTTAGGCGCTCGATGAGGACGCCGGCCCAGTCAATGGACGGCCCGTAGGACCAGCTAGTGCCTGGAGGATGTGATCAGACTTGTTTTTTTGGACTTGCAATTTGTATATCGCAATTTACAGACTACGATATAATAAGCATGACATACCTGGCTCGTAGATCAGAGGGTGAAGGAAGCGACCGCGAAGGCTGGTGCCCGGATCTCGTCTGTGTTCCGGTTGCTGGCGTCGCCAAGCCTGCAGCAGCGGCTCATTCCACTCGTAACAGAAACCGGATGTGTGTGTTAACAAGTGTCTGATGATCAGGAACACGAGTGAAACTTTAGTGAGAATTCTGCCTTACGAACGGACAACCTCGAGTATACAGACTTACCTCAGGGTAATTGGCGCTTCATTCTTGTGAGATGAAAAGCCTTGATCATTGTTGCTCTTCGCCACGACGTCAATATCCTGCAGCTCATGCACGAAGGGCCGAACGTCATCATCAAGAGCAATCCAGCCGCGTTCGACGCATTGCATTGCCGCGATTGAGGTGATCAGCTTCGTGCATGAAGCGATGTACATGGGCGAGTCAACGTCGAGGCGCTCCTTGGCGTTGGCGTCTCGCAGCGAGCGAAAGCCAAAGGCCTTGCTGTATCTCAGTGTGCCTGCGGATGAAGGCTGATGAGAATCTTCCGATCATAGAATGAATGGTTCCTCTTTGAAACTCACCCGTTTGATTAGCTGCGAGCAGAGCTACGCCAGGAAGCTCACGGGATGCGCAGGCCGCTTCGAAAACATCTTCAAATGGCGCCAACGGATGTGCTGTAGCCGAAAATTGTCTTGTAAGGCGACAGGTGGCAATGGTAGCGCTTGCGTTGTTGAATCTTGCTAGAACCTGAACAGAGCGAGCAGCGCTGCACGACAGAGATATGGAGTGCCGGAAGGCCATATTGGTTGTTGACGCGTCGAGGCGGGGACACGATGTGAAGCAAGGGAGACACGGTAGCTCATGTGACCGGACCGCCGTGAACCACTCACTGCAAGCGACCGAAGCAATTGGTGTGAGTATCGCAAAGGCAAGATTGAAGAGTCTGTTGTTGACAGCTTCTTGTCACAGATTGACAGCGAGAGGGTGTTCGGGGGATGTGATAACGTACTTGATAAGCATGCCGATCACCAGAACGGACTAGTACAAGCAATATTATAATAATTTAACCACAACGCCTTAAAGTATTATTATCTACCTATAATTATCTTCTCCAGGCGTATCTACGTCAATTTCATAAGTACGTACATTATGGCCAGTATTACCGTATGCTTTTGGCCCTACGGCGCTTACTTAAGGTTTGATTTGCCTCACGAAGGACCTCAGCTCGAAGTAATGCGACCTAATGCATTAATCCTTCTGCCCCCTTCGTTAGCTGGTCGATTGATTGATAAGTTAACGTTAAAAAACTACTTTAATAACAGGCGATTTAATTTTAAATATATTCAGTCTGCGATGTAGCCTTAATTAAGTTATTAGGTGTCTTAGAAACCCATAGCATGGGTAGCTCAAAGATCAACTCCAGAAGTATTGGTATCCGTAACTTTACATCTAGTTTTGATAGTACAGAATCTAGACTAAAAGGCAAAAGGCCAGTCCATCAAAAACCGCTCTGGATATTTTCAAAAGGAAAAACTTTCGAAAAAGCAGTATAAAAAGCGAGAAAGAAGTCGACCTTTGTAATATGGGTAACATGCTTGTACATCATCGATTTGCTGGCTGTACGCTTGCTTTAATAGGCCAAAACAACCAACATCGAAAAGTTGAAAAAAGATAAGATGAATAGGAAGGCATACATAAGGTAATAATATTGTTATCCTTCCAATAAAGCTTAAATTCAGCTAATAGCTCTCGTAGCCGTCAAAAATAAAAAGACAATAGACCAAACCGAATGGCCTTTAGTATATTTATCAAAGTACTGAATCCATCCATGGCCTCGCTCATTTGTTGCCCAGCCATTATCACTAACAGCAATACGTTAATCCTTTGATAGTTGGCTGTTTTCGTACCAAGAAGTTAGCTATATTTTATACAGCCGTAAATTCGATTATATAATGTTGTATAAGGTACAGCATAAATCCGGCAAGCGGCGCGAAGCTAAAGTTAAGTTTTTTTTTTTTTTTTCCTATTCAATAGTTTGAATAGCTAAAAGTAATTGTCTTCCATTTTGAGTTAATGCTATAATAAATGGTTGAAGAATCTTATTATGAAGTTAAAGGTATGTTTGGACGCGTTTTAGTGATCGGCATGCTTATGAGGTACGTTATCTATCAAGTTTCAATAATTATAATTCAAGCAGATTCTAATTTGAGGGCAACTCTGCTGCAAGAACATGTCGCGACAAGGGTATAGAGTCATTAAGACGGGGTGAATCACCGCGAGTACAAAACAGACTATCATGAGAGTCCATTTAGGCGCATTCAATACGCAAACATGAGTAGGACCACGATAGCTCCAGATCTGCACCTTACCTTAAACTTCAATCCCTCATGGATCGACATCGCCCTCCGTGTTAGCTCGCTGCCGAGGCATACAGCCAGCCGGACTTAAGACTGCTTATACCGGATTTAATCATTCTCGGTACTTTAGCCAGCATGATCAAATCAATACCCCTGGCGCCACTTGTCAGGGTTGTGTGTCAGTCAGAATACCGCCGCGCAAACTTCCAAGATGGGCCGGTCAGCAAGATGTCATGGTAGCAGTCTACGAGAACTACAACCAGCCTCCCGATTCGACAGCGACAGCCATACTTCCCCAAGCGAGCCAGGCACCCTCTTACACGGCCCGAGTCAGCTTCTCCATCATACAGCTAGGTACCTACCCAGCGCAGATGGGACTTATGGTTATCTGTGCCTGGCCTCATCCTCGTGGCCTTTACATTTCCCGAGTTGATGACGCCCCATCTGCGAGTCGACGAGGGTGGAAAGACAACCATGTTCGATACTGGCACTCGTCTAAGTGAGGGCGTTATGCATATCTGCAGCCACTTTACTGAATATTCAACATATCACACGTCTTGCTCATTCTCAATGCTGCGTGCCACCAGTCTATCTCTCTCGTCAAGTACTAGAACCTTCTTTGCCAGCAAAGAACCCTCCATCAGCACGTAGGCGTTATATAGTGTAAATCATTTCGTCGTGGTTGTACGCACCTCGACACACCATGGACCGGATACTCACAGTCCCATGCCAGCCCTTCGAGCTACGACTATCTCACTGGGATAGGATCTACCCAGCAGGTCACTCGAAGCGGATCTTGTGCTTCTCGCTTCCTCCACAGCACGACAAGGAACAGCTTGTGCGATATCTCCACACAGCCTTCCAACGCACCGTCAAACGCGTGCCTTTCCTGGCAGGATCCATCGTCCCCTTTCCGCCAGATCAAGGAGGCCGACCGTGGCTCCGCAATCTGGTACCAGAGGGCGCCGCTCATCTCGTCATCAAGGATCTTTCTTCCAAGCTCAGCTGGTCGGAGCTCACCAAAGCCAACTTCTCACAGCACCTGCTGGACACGGATCAGCTGTGCCCATTGCCAAAGGCGGCCTACGTCCAAGATGACCCGGTCGATGTTTGCCAGTTTCAGGCCAACTTCATCGAGGGCGGCCTGCTGTTAGTTGTTTCCATCGTACACATCGCCGCCGATGGCAGGGGTGTGACCGAGATTATCAACATCTTCGCTGAGCAGCTGCGTAAGGCGCAATTGGATCCGGACAATGAGCCGCTACAAGCAGGGAACGATGTAGTGTATCGCTCGGATCGCATGGCATTGGTCTCGGGGAACGGTGTGCCCGGGACCCTCGAGAAGCATGGGGCATGGACCTCGGATGCGGTCAACTCGCACGCTCAAATCGCCGATGTGCCAAATTTCTGTAGGATGTTCCGCATCACGGCGAGCGGCCTCGCGAAGCTCAAGCAGTTGGCGGCGAAAGCCTCGACGGGTCCTGATGACTGGCTGTCGACGAACGACGTCATCTCCGCCTTCATCTGGCGCAGCATCATGGTCGCTCGCAACCGTGCGGGAATTCTCCCAACAGATGGCACGTCTTCGGTCGTTCAGCCAATCGATTGCCGTGCCCACCTCGGACTTCCTCAGCCCTACTTTGGCAATGCTCTGTATATGACTAAGTCATCCCTATCGCTGCAGAAGCTGGCGGACCCGGAGCGAGGACTCGTCGAGGCCGCTCGCCTACTGCGGTCCGCAATTCAGAGTGTGAATGCGGACAAGTTTCGCGATCTGGTAGGCTATGCGACAAGGACGGAGTTAGAGTCGGGCATCCGTCTGAATATCTACGAGGAGCTACCCATTGGGGGTATCATATTGACGAGCCACTTCAAGTTTGATCTGCACGGGCTTGACTTCGGCCCAGCATTTTCTCAAGATGGTAATGGTCATATGAAGGCACTTCGACTGCCCGCCCAGGGCACTCAAGCGGGAATCGTCATCATCATGCCGAAACTAACGGATGGGAGCTGCGAATTCATGGTCACCGAATCCGATAGCACTCTGTCTGCTCTGGAGAGCGATGACGAGTTCAAGAAGTACACTGACGCTGGATATATCGTGTCTGTCCCGGAAGTGCAAGGTGTTGCAGAAGCTACGGCCTTGACAAACGGAGGTACGTAGTGAACGGGGCCTCCAGGGACGTCTGGCATAATTCCTTACTCTTTAAGCTGTGTTCGTCATCTCTGTGTAGATAGCGCCCTATTATTGTTTATCATTGTCATTGAGAATGGACGTTAAAACTCAATTATCTCTGTTGCTGAAGACTTTCTAATTGTTGAATTCCACAAGATGTACCGTCTCTGGTCGACAACACCACGGCCCAGCATCCCGTTGACGGAGATCAGAAGATGTCTTTCGTTAAGATCACTGAGATCCCCACACCTTCTCCCAGTCAAAATATGCCCAGCATCAGAATGCGACAGACAATATACATAAAGGAAGTCGAAGCAACACACATGGGCACGATCAGGATCATAAACCTCAACCGGCCAAAAGCTAAAAACGCAATATCATCCCAGATGCTCCAGGAGTTGAGCGATGAGATCAAAGAGATACACACCGACAGTGGTCAGATCAGGGCTTTAATCATCGCAAGCGCTGCAGACGACGTGTTCTGCGCGGGCGCAGACCTGAAGGAGCGCAAGACCATGAGCCGCTCCGAAACCCAAGCATTCCTGGGCACGATGCGAGACGTGTTTTCTAGACTGGAGACTCTTCCCATCCCCTCTATCGCCTGTCTCTCGGGCCTCGCCCTCGGAGGTGGCCTTGAACTCGCGCTCTGCTGCCATATGCGCATCTTCTCTAGCAATGCCGTTGTGGGTCTGCCCGAGACACGGCTAGGCATTATTCCTGGTGCTGGTGGCACGTACAGGCTGCCCAAGATTGTGGGCTCGGCAGTCGCTCACGATCTGATACTGACAGGTCGCATGATGCCGGCTGGCGAGGCATATACCCGTGGTCTCTGCACGCGCTTAGTGGCTGGGAGTGGAGACGAGTCGCCGGCTCTGAGCCCTGCAGAGAAGCGAGCCTTGACGCTTGATGCCGGTATTGCTTTAGCCAAGGAGATCACGGGTGGGGGCCCAGTTGCTATCAGAGCTGCTGTTGGGGCGCTTTCGTATTCATGTGAAGCTGTGGAGAATGCTTCCTATGAGGTTGTTCTTAGGACCAAGGATCGGTCGGAGGCTCTTACGGCTTTTGCAGAGAAGCGATCACCTGTGTTCACGGGGGAGTAAGGCTAAGAGTTACCCGTTGCCACAGGTCATCACCGAATCGCAATGGTTTGTATGTAATTCTGTGCGACCACATACGTCTTGTTTTAACTCAATAGATTGCGCCAATGACAACATGGTTCTATTCTCCGGATATCTCTACCCGGATAGGGTGGACGAGCCGGAATGTTGTAGTTTCGCGAAGGCCATTTCATCCCCTTCTTTCGTATGAAACCTCCTATAGCAGCGATGCCCATCAATCTAATAGTCATAGCAGCGCTGCAGATGTGCTTGACCAACGCCAAAATAGGCATAGCCGGTTTATTCTCATGTATCCGTTGAAGTGCAAGTACACGAAAAGGGAACGCCTCGTCTACCATTAGATACCAATTCGGTTTACAAACTGGCACCACCATCCGATGAGTCCGAGTCCTCATAGTCTACCCCAGAAACATCATGCGAGCCTTGGATACTAGCATCGCTCGAACTGGCTAGCAGATGGCTTGAGTCAGAAGCATAATTGTCAGCATCTGCCCACTGGATGTCGTTGGCATTCTCAACCATGCCTGAGACGCCAGCGCCTATATTATCAGTTTAAAATCCTACGCTTGATTGGAAGAGGAAAAGCACTTACCAAGATCCAACCTCGCCAGTGTTTCTGCAAGGGGCTTGTCCCTATCAGGTTCATGAGCCTCGTTGAATACCGACCACGCGTGCCCAGTTATGCCTGTCTGAGAATCTGGATGCGATGGTGCCGCGGAAGTCTTCTTCTCAATCTGGGCCAAAGCATCGTTACGAATCCACTCCACCATCTTGTTTAGCATATCTCTTTGCAGTGTATAGTCAAGGTCAAGTGAGCCTTCTGGTAACGCCCTGAGTCCCCAGTTCAGGTAGACCTTGCGGCTCGTTTGTGGTACCACGCACTTCGCCGGGTGATGTTGTATGTACAGATGGCAGCAATAACACGCTGGCTTACTACACCCTATATATCGATCGTCGTCGAAGAACCGCAGTTTTTCAGTCCAAAAATGCTCTAAAACCTGAATCTCCGCATGCATCACTGGCTTGAAGTTTTTATCGTTGAAATGTTCCTTGAATCGATCCTCGATGTTGAATTTCTGATTCATTATAGCTCCAGCTTCTTCATACCTCGACCTTGAGGCTGCTCTATTTGGGAGCATTCTATTGATAATGTGGGACATTTTTATGTTAGGATCCGCCTCAGGGCGAACTATGATGGGCTGTGGCTTCACTGAATGAACTTCAAACTCATCGACGACATTGCGTAAATGCTGACAGTCCGAGATATCTTCGATGATCTCCTTTGGAGCTCGAATACTGTCCACATTCTAGGGTTAGTAACTGCCAACTATAGTTTAATCCCGCCTCATTGCAGGAGTGATTCAAGAATATAGAGGAGCAAACAGTATATGGGAGCGAGAACTTCGCCCAACTAGTAAACAAGAGACAGTGGAATACACACTGATGAGCCAGCCGACCTAAGCGGTGGATCAAATCACTAATCGTCTCGGATTGTTTATCCCTGTTCGACAGGTCGTCGTGTCGTTGAATGCGAGCGCTGAGCTCTTTCATTAGGCGCGTATGTCTACCATGATACGCAAGGTAGCATATTTCGAGAAACTCCTTTTCGCGGAAGCGTTCGAGCCAAACAGAGAGATTCGCATCTAATGGTTTGAGATCTAAGAACTAGAGTTGTACGTTCTGGCTAGCTGTACTGACCTCTTGGGCTTGTAAGGAAGCTCATGCATTTATCGATATCTCTCATCAACATGGTTGCTTCCTTCTTGATTCTTAGCCTCGCGTACTCAGAACATTTTTGAATGAGCTCCCTCTCAGGTGTCGACTTTTCGTCGGTCGGTAGGTCTGCGATGTCCCGGGCCGCTCGTAGGGTAGCTTTCAAGAAAGGAATGCCCTTGGCAGTTTCTTTGGGACTGTTGCATGCGATCCAAAACTTGAATCCGTCAAAAGCCTCTTCGAGACCAACGGCTGAAGTGGTATGACCACCTTTATCGCGATCGCATATGTAAGCGAGATTCTCAAGAAAGCGGTACCTCTTGTGTTCCCGTAAGGCTGGACTATGCTTCCCCCTTGTCGATCCTAAGATCTTTAACAGTACGAGTGGTTCGTAGAAGCGACGCCAGAGCTTGAAATATTTGCCGTCCTGTTTTTCCTCAGCGCTTTCATCCGCCGAGACTTTAGCTTTAGCGCTCGGCATTGTGCTTTTTCAATTCGATACCTGTGACTTGTGGAATCTCGCTAACAAGGTCTCGGGACCAATGCCCTGCCATGTTTTTGAGGTTCAGAATCAGAAGGTTATTGAAGTATGTGGAGAAGAAAGCGATCCTGGCAGCGAAGGCTAAAGGAAATGAAGACATGAAAACATACGTGCAAGTGTAAAAACACTCGTGCCAATAGCTGATGACTTTAAATTTCATTTGATGTTGGTCTCTCGCTCTCTCCTAGGCAAAGTGCATTTGTTGGTTCCATAATGCGCGGTGGCATCCTCCCACCAATCACAACCTCTCACGGTGGAGGGCCTCCTGCAGATGTGTGTTTATGCCACTGCGCCTCTACAGCTCACTATGACAAGCTTAGGCACCGATTTGTATAAGCCGTAGACGAAAGAAACTGGTAGAATGGCCTCTCACGAATAACTTAAAAGCCACCTATGACCTCAGTAGTGGCCTTGCAATCGTAGCGAGGGTTAAATCTCACGCTATCTGGTTTTATGTTATGGTTGAACAAGGCGACAGAAATTTACTCGAAGTTCAATTGTTACCAGTCTGACTTTCAAGCACTCACACCGACCCGGGGTAGTATCATGGCTTCGTCTTCTTTTAATGGCCGTGATCAGCCCCTCCATTCTCAGCAATGTCTCCCAGCTCAGTCTGATGAGACTAGTGGCTTCTCCGAGCTTGAACCTGACAACAGCAATAGCTTCTTCAACGACGCCTACTGGCCTGTAGAGAGCCAACTGAGCAATGCTAGTGATTCTGCTCTGTAGAGCAACACGCCTTTCTTAACACAAGACGTGCCGAACGACAGCATGCTATATAGTGGCGATACAACGAAGTCTATCACTGGGAACAGCACCGGAAAGCCCAAATTCGAAGAAGAGGAGATGCCTTCATTGAAAGATATGAAGATCGCAGCGGATGGAAACTTCCACTGCTACTGGACTGCCTGCCATCACAAATACCGGACGCGCAGAGATCTCCAGTAAGCCTAATCGTCTTTCTGCCCAACCGTAAAGCGCTTGGTTTCGAACTAACTGGGAAGTAAACATCTTCGAACACATATCAAACCAGTCCTCTGCCCTTTCAAGGGCTGTCCCTTAGGGAGAACCGCAGAGCAAAGGGACATGGAACGACACGTGAAGACGCACAACTCCGCGGCCTGGGACCATGGCAGCAGTGCGTTGCGTGATGAGTTCCAGTGCAGGGACTGCAAGCAGACGTTCACGAGGGAGGATAATTGGAAGCGACATTTGAAGAAGTATGGCCACAGGGAATAAGTGTGCTTATAACTTTGAGTTATAGTCTGTTCCGGGTGTCTCTGAGTCAACATCAGTATGCTGTGCCGAATGTGAGAACGCCCGAGCGGCAAGATCTCATACGGGGCGTAGTTTTGTCGGATTTCGTTATTGAGCTTGTACAATCGCTTCCAACTCCTCGTCCCAGCTTAGGATATTTTAAGACAGTGCAAATCTTCTCTGCAAGCTTCTTTCGTTACCAAAAACAACCGCCATCTCCTCTATTCGCCACCGCACATTCATTAAAAACACTTCGGACGTTAATCGCGGCCAGTTGCCATCACCCCCCCCCTCCCCCCCTTTGCTTCCCTAAAGGCACAAAATAAAAATAAATAAAAGAAAACCCGATGAATGACCCTTCTAATCCCCCTCAAGTCGTGCAACAGGCGGCGTATCATCAACCTGGATACCGCCCCGTTTCTTCTCATCTGCATCCCAAAACGGCAGCCTCCAACCCCCCTCGCTCTGCGGGACCGCGAGCCAAAGCCTCATGAGATGCCGCCTCGGCATGCCGGACTCGGGCGGGTAGTCCTGGTACGCGGTGCGGGCGTGCAGGGTGTGCGAGTTGGCGACGAACTGGATGTCGCCGACCTCGAGCACCATGTGCAGCTTGACGCGCTCGCACGTGGCCTCGAGCACGTCGGCGGCCTCCTCCTGCGCGGGCGAGAGCGGCGGGATGACGCCGAGGTCCGAGAAGCGCCGCAGGCTGCGCACGTAGTACGGATCCCACTTGCAGTAGACGCGCTGCGCGCGGCCGGGGTCGGCGGGGTCGGGCGTCTCGAGGTAGAAGACCGCGCCCCGGATGTACGGGTCCTCGCCCTCGGAGACCTCGCCCTTCCGGTCGAAGTACCAGCACGGCTGGGTCAGCAGCTCGGCGATGTCCGGGCGCTCGGCCTGCAGGATGTTCCATACGTGGTGGATGGAGGCCACGTCCGATTCCCCGCCGAATTGCGCTCGTGCGAGGCACAGCAGTCCCACAATGTCGCATTCGTCGGCATGATAAGCCTGCTGGTAGTTAGTGCACATGCCCGAGTTTTCGCTAGAAGGCTGATGAATCTCAAGGCACTGATAAGAATAGAGCCTGCTCACCTGTCTAGCCGTCGTCTTGTAGATACGCACTGAGTCGATCTTGCTGCTATCGGCATACAGATCTTGGACGTGTCCAAGAATATGTCCATTCCTCTATTCGCCACTCTGCATTAGCTCACGCCGCTTCCAATGCAATGTGAGAGCCAAATAATTAGTGGTTCCGGGAGCCCCATCTCAAGAATTCCCCAATCACGAGAGGAGAAAACGAGGGATGTTGTAACAACTCACATTCTGCGAGATAGGATACCCAATATGCACACCCAAGCCAAAGTAAGCAACAGCCGACTTGAAGTTTCCCCAAGCCTTTACAGGGATGCCATTCCTGAAGAGCATGAAGCCCTTGCCATTGAGTAGCTCTCGGCGCATGGCCGCCAAGTTGGCTTCCAAGGTTGGCAGAGGGAAATTCTGCTTCGAGATCCCCGTGATCGGCCGGCCAGAGGCGATGAAGTTATCAGCAGCCCGCGATATTTCTTCGGTCTCAGCAGCAGAGAACTGATGGACCCAGCGCTCCGGGTTCTCGGAGTAGTCTTCTGGTCGCCATACCGTCGGCCCCTCTATGTGCTTGGGGAAGTCATCATAAGGAAAGATCTGCTCATATAAGGGCGGATGCTGGCCTGAGTTGTTATACGTGGTAAGTCAATTGCTTGTCGACTAGATATTGTCAAAAATTACCTGAGGTCTTCAGGCCATCTGGAAAGACAGACTGGTCGACTGTCTTCGCATAAGGCTTTCGGCTCTGCAATAGCTCGGCGGGAGACTCCGTGGCAAGAGCAATTGGGGCCATGGCGAGTTTTCTTCAAGATATGCTTTACTCAAGAGAAGGCTTGCTCAGTGTGAATGGAAAGACAGTGCAGACTGGAAAGAAAAACAGACACGCGACTCCACAGGTTGAACGAGGAGGGGGAGAGTATGGTATATGACTTAAATATAGACATCTAACCGGTCTGCCTCTTCACTTGTTTGCTCGTTCACATTTTGTTATGTACTCAGACCTCATTGCGTACTTCAAGACTTTTGTCTCCTTGCGGTGGATGTAACTCTACCAGGCAGATGTACCGAGATGACCGCATCTTGGCCAATATTGCGTGATCATAACACCATATGGTGCCGAGTCTAATTACGGTACTTGTCGAACATACGCTAATTCACTCATCGTTATCAGTTGTAGTAAGATGATGCGTCTCGTTGACAACCGAGAAGATCCTGCGTTGTAGGCTCATAGTGTTTGTATGGTGCTTTTTCTGCAAGGGGTTGAGAACTATGGTGGCACCCATTATCGCCGTTTCATCAGTGGCTGGCTGGCTTGCGGCGGCGGAATGCAACACTACAAGGGAAGATCCTCCAGTGAACAGGTGAGGTTGCCTTCCCCGCAAAATCACAGGATCTGATAACATTAGTAGTTATATTCCTTTTATCAGTTTAGAAACTCCTGAATTGAGGCAATATAATACCTGCCAGTATGCCGATGCCATCAAGAGATTATTCAGTGCTCATTGCGCTGGCCCCATAGTTAAAGGTTAAGCAAGACTCTGCGAACGGAACTCCTTTACACGCGAGATAAAGATCTTAAGGCGGCAGGCTTTTGCACTAACTATACTTTGCTAGTATGGGCAAGGGTCCGACTGATAAGCCCGACTTCGCTCTGTACGTAGAAGTATGCATAGTCTTGCTGCTTTATACATTACTATGCAGTCATCGTCTATAGCTTTGATTCGCCGTCGACAACTCTACTCTCGATGCAGTCTTACGGCAGCTCTTGCAGCGGGGAATGCAAGGAGTGAAGCGCAACACATTCCTTTAGTGAGAGTTGTCGTTCATTCATTGGTCCTTCGCTTCGCAAAGAGGAAGGCTTTCGAATGAATGAATGGGTAAATCAGATTCGCTTGTGAACTTAAAAAAGTCTATGGGTATCAAACATTCTTCAACCTCTCTACCTCCTTGCATGGACATGTTGCCTATGTTCGAAGAACTAGTCACACTCTGGCAGTAATAACTCCCTAACACTGCCAACAGTTTTGGCCTATGGTCTATCGCATTATGATCAAACCAAGCGTATGGCGGGCATAGCATATGCACGCGTCTCACGGGGCTGTATGCAGCACGACTGAACGATACCCCGCTGTTGATGGCCAGTTACCTCATGCTTGGAATTTGTGTAGCATCGCATCTCTGCGCTTTCATCCCTGGTTGTACGAGCCATCTATTCTGCAAAAACCATTGAGATCACGCCCAAAATCGCCCTGTGCTGGAAAACGAAAAGATATGACGAGTCAAAACCATAACCATACACGGGGGCCAGTTTATCTTTGGTAAGCGAATATGAGCACTCAAAGTGTATTCATTACACCACCTGCGTTGGCGGTACCGAAGTGGAAAGAACAATAGATCCCTTCTCATGAACAGCGTGATAATACAAGATTATCGAAGTCGTTACCTTCATATTTCATGATCTGACTGAGATTTAAACTTTGACCATTTCACGATCGATTCATCATTTTTTAAACAAATTCGTCTGGGAGCCAAAGAATGGATTCGGCTGGAATGGAATACGATCCCGTGGATTCGATTGTAGCTCGTCATCGCCGAGTAACCTAGCCTTATCGTCGCCGGTATCCGCAACAGGAGGCGCGCATTTGATCTCGCCGCGGAGAATTTCGATAATCGAGACGACGGGCAGCAGCAGCATACCAACGGAGAGTAGCTGGCCAAAACTCCACTGCTTTTCGCCGTTATCGCTGAGCTTGATGGGGTGTACAGCGCCGAGTGCGTCGGCAAGCAGGGACACGCGCACCAGGGCGCCAATGGAGATGGCCGTCATCAGCAGGAGACCGACGATCTGGATAACCCGGTAGAAGCGTTGGGCGCGTGAGTGCAGATACCACGTCGGAAGCGCGAAGATGATGACATTCCCCGCAATGACAATGATGGTGCCGGCGAACGAGAGCGAAATAGTACTCGTCAAGCCATTAGTGCCTTCCAAAGGCTCCCATACACACGCAACGGGAAGTGTTGAATCATTAATGCCATCTTTCACAGCTTCGAGGATGAAAATGCCATACAGGGAGCTCAAGACGAGATTGACAAAGATGAGGAACTGGCGCAGCCAGCGGAGAACCCAATCCCGTCGGAAATCGTGGACGAGCACGAGCAAGCTGGCATTATGAACGGCCATAGACAAGAGCGATAACATCCAGATGATGAAAAAGTGGTAGGGTACCATAGAACCGATTTTGGCAAGTCCAACACTTTGGATTCCAATACCTGTCAGGATCTGCTGGTCCGAATACGCATTCAACAGCTTGCGCCGTAATACGCTGGGTTTGTGGTGCGCCGCGCGCCCGCGCGCCTCCTGGAAGACCAGCGATGCACTGATACCAAGCGCGATGGTCGCTGTTATGATGAACGATAATAGGACCTGCGAAGCCGGTGGCGGCGATGAGTTAGCGCACCCGGGTCACATAGTTCGTGGGTTCGTGTACCTGCATTAGCTGCACAGGGAGGATCGATCAAGAGCTGAGGTGAATGGGAATTGGCTTCTGACGTACCCCTATGCCAGCCACGCCCGCATCGCTGGGTACGGCGGGCGGTGCGTTCGTACAATTTAGATGCATCTTGTAATCAAACGCTGTCCCAGAACGTAAAATAATCAAAAGCAAACCGAGAACGTATTCAAGGTTACGGTCATGAGGGAACAACAAAGAACAAAGGCATCGAAATCATTTAGAAATGAGAGAGGCGAAATTCCATTGCGTGGTGCAAGGCAAAGCCTCATCTTCCCTTGCTTGAACGACGAGAATGACGTCGACCCTTCATTAAGCGCTGTGAGAGAAAGGCCTGAAACAGCAGGGAAAGATCGTCCGAATCCCTGCTGTCTATCCAGCAGAGACCCCAGCGGTCATTTAATTGACTGGCTGCGGAGAGACCAAACACTCTGGGGCTGTGCAGCGGCGCGCTCGTCCTTTATGTAACTTCATCTTGCACAAATTGCCCGTTATAGACTGCGATATAGTTTACCGGCCGAAGACTGTCGCATAAGGTAGTCAATTATAGTGCGACATGATGGAGAAAGTAGGTTAAGTTATACGAGGATTTTCAGCGTGTATTTTCACCAGACTAATTAAGTAGGTAGCAGGTACTAATTGGGGTGAACCACAAGAAACGAAGTATCCCTTAGTGACAGCCTACTTCAAAGTTCTCCTGATTGGCTATACAAGCATTAAGCACCGCAGTGTCGCAAATCTTTGTATCGCGTTGCCGCATCTGGCTTGGGAGTCCATAGCTAACGAGTCAGTATGCGTGTTTATGATGGCGGTAACCAGGATCCAATCTCATGATATCAGTCTCTTCGTCGACTTGGTAAATCACCTGCCGACCTATTTGTGGGAGTTCATGATATATCACAAGCCTAAGAAGGGCCGTGTCGGATAGGTCGGGCAAACTAACACCTAGACACGAGCTGGAGATACAAGCACTTTCGGGGAGTCACGCATGAAGGCACTGGGAATCACAAGTCGGCTGAGGTGAGGTTTAAATCAAATGGCATGAATCCAGTGATACCCTTACTTTGTTCATCACCACGTAGGTGAATATCTATGTTAATTCCTCTTTCATAGCAAATGCTACGTCGCTGCTCCATATCTTTAAGTTAGTATCTGGCAAGTCAAAATCTCATTCGTAAAATTCCCCAACGCCAACACTCTTCGTTATTTTCATGTCACGTCCTACGCTGCCTCTTCGCTACTCGGCTTGGGGTATCTTCTAACTCTTCCCGCGGGATCTCCTCCGTACCACTCGGGCTCGGTGACTTGTGGCTGGGCGTATTTGCCTCCATAACTCGACCGGGCTCCAGGTGATGTGCAGCAGTCCCACCTCCGAAATCCGTTATCTCCGGATTCCAATCCAGGTTCGCATTGTCATTGAAGGCAGTGGTATCGAAGTTGAAGTCATTACCGCCATCGGCAGTGTAGGCATTCGGATCGAGATATTGACTGATGTCTAGGTCATCCCCAAAATACGCGTTCTGGTCTTCCAAGCCGGGTATACGGCCTGAGGGGCTAAGAGGGCCGAGGAGGGTACTAAGGTCTTCAAGTTTCTGACTTTGCTCCTCTTGCAAGCGCTGGAGCTGTTCTAGTTCTTCGTCTGTTTGGGACATGCGTTGGATAGACGACGGCACCGCTGAAGGTATGACGGGAGACAAAGACGCGGGAGGACTATTGGTTGGCCCGTCATCTGTTGGTGGCATCCCAAAAGCGCCTGAATTAGAGGCTTTAGGGGTTGTTGTGGCTGGAGATGCAGTAGACGTTGCGGGAGTTTGCGTGGCGTTGCTTTGACCTCCAGACATGATAGACAGCATGCGGTTCCGTTGGTCGTTTGTCATGTTGGCTGCCGTATTGGCAGCCACGTTTGACAGGTCAATGGGCAGGTTGCCAGACTTCCCAGCATTCGAGTTTGCGTCTTGAATGAGTTTGAGCATGCCCTCTTGAGGATTAGACTCAAGCTCTTGTTTGAAGTAGGATGGTGTGCTAACCGGCTCAGTAGGTGTGTCATAGAGCTCGGTAACTTGTCCTGTCTGCGGTTGCTGATTGGGATAAGGGTACGGGGTGGATTGGGCAGTCGGGGAAAGGGCAGGGGCTTGATTGTTGGGAATTGGAGGTAAAAGACGTTGTGCTCTCTTAGGTGTTCCGACCTTCGCAGCGTTCGGCGGCATGTGCTGTTGCACCCAATCGCCCAGATCAACAACGCTGCCTTGGCCTTGCGATGGTATTTGGACGTTAGGGATGATGCTGGCAAGTAAATCATTCACGTTCTGCGCACCTCCTTGCTCTTCCAACGACTTCCTAAACACATTTGCCAAAAAGTTTAATATGGCATTGATAGAATTCTCATGACGGTCATGCATATTCTGAAACATTAGTGCCTGCTGGAAGAGCTGATTGTGCTCTTGCCGTAGTCGAGTGATAGCATCACTAATCTGTTTCTGCCTTTGCTGCAAGGCTGCCATCTGATCCCTCACGACAGCTAACTCCTTCTTTTGGAGCGGGCCTGTCTCGGGGGGCGGCAAAGCCCGGTTGGGTACATTTGGTTGATTGAAGGGCGGAGTGACAATGTCGTCGATCGGTAGAATATCATCATCACTATCACCGTCCACCTCATCGCCTCGCTTCTTGGAACCCTTCTTGGTATTACCACTCTTAGGTTTATTAATCAGCCATAGAAGATTTGGGTGGCCCCGTCTGAAGTAAGGGTTGTAGTATTCGCTAGGACTCTTGTTCTTGCGCTCGCTAGCTTTCATCGAGTTATCTGAGAGACCGACCTTTTTGTGAAAGCCATACATGTTGAGTTGCCTAACGAAGGAGGCATAGTTGTTGTGCTTGAACAGTTCAGGTATAAGCGTCTTGGCAAATTCATCTTCATCAAGCACAATGAAGGAGTCGCCTTTGTCTGACCATCGAATTAAATCTGTGTTCTTCGACTCTTCTAGAAAGCTGCAAAGAAAATTAGAGTCAGTGAAACTGCTTGGGCGATTAAAATACCAACAAGGATTGGCGAGAAAACTAACCTATTAAGTTTCTGGACGAACGGAGGTATTTGTTTCCTCTTGGCTTGAGCATCTCTCTTTGCTCGTTGCGCCTTCTCCTCGAGCAATTCTATATTATCGTGCTCGTCTAAGGCCCCATTAGGCTGGTTCGGTAGCAAGCTGTCATCGGTAAAGGCCGGCCATGGGTCATTAGGTTGCGGTGAAAAGGCATGATTTGAAGCGATCAGCGCATTGTTTACCCCTCTCCTCGCTAGTGTGTTAATAGGTGTGGGAGCCCCCTGGCCAATATGTGCTTGCGTAGGAGACACTATGCCGTATGAATTGACAGTGTTCGAGGCGTTATCGGCATAGTTGGTGGCATTGTTTCCATTCCACCTAAGCATCTGTTCGGGCGTGTTGTATGGCTGAGACATCTGTTGTTGTACCGGTATACTACCTGGAGCTGGTCGCTTTCGAGGATTTGAGGCCGGCATTGAGCGGTAGTAGGTGTACATGGGTCAGAGAATCTAAGCAAGAGTATCTCTGGTATCGTCCACTTTGATAAACCAACCTACTAAAAAGCTGATACGCAAAGCGCCGGTGCAATTTATTTGGTAGAGCGTACTACGGGGATTGGGTGAATGGGTTAAGCTGAAAATATTAAAGGTTGATGCGACGGCGATGTGATAGTCGGAATTTATCGTCAGTTGAGCTACTCAGGAGAGTTACGGAATCGTCGTTCGTGGGGACAAGGCGACGCGTGGGCGGATTTCCGGCAAGGCTATCGTCGCGCAACTAGGCTACCGGCGCAGAACTGCAGTTGTGGGACTTATCGGCGAACACGAATCGATTCTGCATATGGTTGTGCGCGCCTGGGCGAACACGGGCGATTGGAGCGGCTGGCAATAGCAGGGAGTGCGCGCAAGGCAGTAGTCAGGTCGTTTCTCGGGCGGTGCGAAGAGTCTAGTGGTGAATTCCAGGACTTCTCCGACGTTCGCATTCTTTGACTTATATAGCGCCCCAAGCCTGAAAGGATTAAAAGGACAGATAAAAAGTGAATCAACCTTGGAAGATGGAAAGAAGTTTCCAAGGCCCTGTTCAAGATAGGATGGTCTCTGGCGACGCAACAGTGACGGTGAAGGGCTCTGAGACTGTAGGCGCGGAGGAAAAAGAAAGAAAGGAAGCTCTTGTTCTCGAAGTCGCGATAAATGTGATGTCGCACCCACTACTCAATGGATTCTGGACACTTAGACACCGGCTCGCATGTCGTGTAGTAGAATGTGCACGGGAAGTTTGGTCGCTGTGTGTGGTGGTTTGCCAGCCTGATCCAAGTCTAAGAGGCTGTCTCGGAGGGGCTGGAAAAAGGCTTGTTATGCTTTTATCAAAACGTGATAGAGCTGAGAGCTGCAAATA
This sequence comes from Xylariaceae sp. FL1651, assembly GCA_025201745.1. NCBI lineage: Eukaryota > Fungi > Ascomycota > Sordariomycetes > Xylariales > Xylariaceae > Xylariaceae sp. FL1651. The sequence goes on from MU624270.1 coordinate 279,571, forward strand.
TTCCTTTAGCTTTTGACCCGTTTTCCGGCACAGACCGCGAGACCAGGGCAGCACAAGCCCAGTCTTCTGGCAGGGTCATAGGCTCAATGCCTTCACTGTGCACTGCTAGCTCCTCGTAGAGACCGAGTGTTGGAGCAGGAGACTGATGATCGAACATGCAATAGAGCTGGCCGTGTAGGCAGCTTCAAGTATGTAACAAAGAGGTAACTAGGTAGGTTACCGTCATATATCGGTAGTGTGCATGTGCGTATATCATATCATGTAAAACTGCTGTCCACCGGCATATCACGTAGGGAAGCATTGGGACTAGACGAGTCTAGGTTAGAGAAAAGCGGATCGGTATGGAGTACTTCTATAGTATTCGGCCCGCGGAAAGATACATGATACGATACGGAGAGGGGCAGAAATTGGGGGCACGACCCACACACACACAGCAGTCTCTTAACACTGACAGGTGCGGTCGATGTCATAATTTCCAGTTGATCCTGCAAGGCCAGACTATCATGATCATCTGTTTAGCCAATCACAAGTCATTGGAGCTGCCGTATGTAGCTGTATAGCTTCGTACATGCAAGACTCGACTTGAATGGGCCCTAACACTATCGGTGAACAAGCAGTTCATTATCTGCCAGAAACGGTTTTTGGTCCATCTGTTCTTTCGCAGCTTCGGACTACCTTCAGAATAGAGAACAATCGATATTCATATGACGCATTCAGCTCGATAAGATGGAGAGAGCAGTATTGCTTGGATGATAGGCTAGCGCCAATGAGGTTGATATTAACTACTACGTTCAGTTATCAGTTGACATAAAAGAAATGACTAACCTTGACCGGGGAAGATCTAGCTTAACTCAAGAAGCTTGAGCTCATTACGTTCCGTACCGCTACGTCAGAGTCCCTACGAATGGTACTACGGCCGTTTATAACCACCACGAAGTATATGTGACGAACCCTGAAAGATGGGCGCACGTATACACATGGGTATAACTTTTTGGATATTACGATGTAGTTGTCTAGACTTCACCTAGCTCCCCGGCCAGCGAGGGCCGATGCTCTGGCAAGTTTTGCATTTCTTGCTTGATCCCATTCCCTTCCCGATTTCCCATTTTGTGCCTCTCTTTGTGCCCGCTTCTCCTCCTTAAGTGTACGGGCTTTCTCTCTTGGATCGATCACAACCAGCTCCTCTTCAGCTTTTTTCCGATAGCTAAGGTCTTTCCCCAACTTGTCAGCCGTAAAGCTCAAAGCGTGTGACATCCACCCTTCATCGTCGCTCTCCTCCTTTCCTGCTTTATCCCAAGACGTACAGCTCTGGCAATTGGCGATGAAGTGCAGATCGCAGAGTTCGGCCTCATCCTCTGGCTCTCTCAGAGGTTTTTCTTCATCGTCACCCATTGAAGAAACTGTAGGCTGTTCCTTTTCAGGGCCCGCATGCTTCAGTTTCGACCGGAACGCTTGGAATTTAAATAGGTCTTCATCCACAGTATGGACTTCACCTCCCCTTCGCCGCTTCCGGCCACGTGATGACGTCTCGGGAATCATTTGCTCTAAAACCGTTTTCTGAACTTCTTGTACTGGCTCTGAATGTATCGTCCGCTTCATCGAGGCCTTGAGGGCGGCGATCTCTTCATTCGCTCGCTCTAACGCCGACTTCTTCGGTAGCGCTTCCCGTTCTGGCGACGGTTCATAGTGGATAGATATGGGTGCCTTCTTTTCTGGCTGTGGCGAAAGCGTTCGCTCTTCTAGAACGTCGAGCTGAGGTTCTCGCACCGGTATAGTCTTTTTAATCGCTTTCTCCTCACTTTGCTTGGTGTTCTTTAGGTCCCTAGAGGAAGGTGCAAATGTCTCATCCAACTCCATCACAATGCGTGAATCGAATTTTGCTTTCTTAATCATTGGCGCATCGACATCACCTTCGTCGTTATCGAAGCTCAACAACTTCTTGCCAGCCTTCAGTTTCTTCTTCTTCTTCTCTATGGTAGTTGTGGGATGTGCTGGCTGAGCTGTACGCGTCCTCTTTTTCATGTCATCAAAAGGATTGACTAATATCTCGGTGCTGGTGATTCTAATGGGATAGAGGGGTCGATCGCTTCCTTCGGTAACCTCAGCTTCCCCCATACGCGCCAGATTGTATATTGTATCTCCTACTACTCTCCCGAAAACAGTGTTTTTATTATTTAGCTCCTCAGCCTTGTCGAGAGTGAAGAAGAACTGGCTCCCATTTGTATCCGGTTTGCTCTCATTTGCCATACCAAGCAATCCTCTTCTGTTGAATTTCAATCGGGAATGAAACTCGTCCTTGAAGTTCACACCTGTCGGTCCTGCGTTCTTGCCTCGCCGTTGATCCATCGGCCACGGGTCTAGATCACCGCTGTATGCGCCGCCATCGTAGATGCACTCGCCCCCGTTCCCAGTACCTGTAGGGTCGCCTCCTTGAATAATAAACCCGGGAATCAACCGGTGGAATATCGTATTGTCGTAGTATCCGTCGATGCATAGTTGGAGGAAATTCCTAGACGTAAGTGGCGTTTGCTTTGCGAAGAGTTCGACGGATAGATCGCCGAGGGTCGTGTGCAAGATCAGCGATGCAGTCGGCTGAGGTTCGAGGTTGTAGATAGACGACATGGTGCCTCACTGCCTCTTAAAGGAGCTATCGGGGTGTAATCTGGTTGAGTGGTAGCGCAGACCAACGACAAGGACGTGCGAAAGAGTAACTTTGGGCAGAATAACTCCCATCTGTTTGCGGCGCTTGGCAATGGCTTCGTCGGTGCGGGATAGCCGCAGAAGAAGGGCAGTCAATCTGGGTAGACTCGAGAAGCGATCGTTGTCAAAACTATGTCGTGATATTTCAGGAGCTTTGGCCGTCTGTCTCTAGATCTAGTTTCAGGCTATCGGGCTTATCGTGCTTCCCGGGCTGCCAGGGGGTAGGGGGGTGTTTAGCGGGTCCGCCTAGCCGGGTCAGGCCTGTGGTCATCGTGCAGGGCCGCAACTCATCACCGAGCCAGGGGTTTCAATTTTTACTGTCACTAAATGAGAGGTACTTTATGTGACACTCCACTTGAAGTGAACAGCAAGTCACTGATCACATAAACTTCGGTTTCAAAGTACCTCCTCACCTGTTAGTTAGTACGACAGGTGGATACAAAAACTCAGAATAATTCATAGGCTTCCGGCTTCTACTTGGAGCGGTTGTTTATGAGCAGACCAAAGTCTGAAGGCTTTGACTATTATTGCCCTAATCCACAAGCAAGAGTATCCGCCCAACTACTTGCCCAATCGAGTGATCCTCGAGTGCGAAGCGGGAAAGTTGAGCATGATGATGGACGAGGGAAACTCGAGTTTGCCGCCTGAAGAAGCCACCAATGCTGTATTGGTCCCTTCAGATGAGCTACCCGAAGGCGCACAAAAAGTTGAGGAAATCGACTTCAATGCATTCAAGGGAAGATCGATTACCGTGGATGATATCATGCAAAGCATGAGCCACATGGGCTTTCAGGCATCCTCGATCGGCGACGCGGTTCAAATCATCAACAAAATGGTAAGCACACAGCACTGGGAGTCTGAATCTGGGAGGCGACGAGTAACATAATGAACAAGCGAGCATGGCGTGACCCCGAGACCGGCGATAAAACTACTATATTTCTGGGATACACCTCCAATATGATATCATCTGGCCTACGAGGCATCTTCCGGTATCTAGTGCAACACAAACACGTCTCATGCATCGTGACTTCTGCCGGTGGGATAGAGGAAGACTTTATCAAGTGCCTCGGACACACGTATATGTCCTCCTTTAGTGCGAAGGGTTCAGACCTCCGAGCCAAGGGTCTTAATAGAATTGGAAATCTTATGGTACCTAATGCTAATTATTGTGCCTTCGAAGACTGGGTCGTGCCCATCCTAGACAAAATGCTTGAGGAGCAGGAAGCAAGCAAAGGCATGGAGGATGAGATCAACTGGACCCCCTCAAAAGTAATACACCGGCTCGGAAAGGAGATCAACGACGAGAGATCAGTATACTACTGGGCGTACAAGAACGACATCCCTGTCTTCTGCCCAGCCTTGACTGATGGGAGCTTGGGCGATATGCTTTACTTTCATACATTTAAAGCATCACCGAGGCAACTAAAGATCGATATCGTGGAAGACATACGTCGAGTTAATACTATATCAGTACGAGCTAAACGAGCCGGAATGATTATTCTGGGTGGGGGCGTCATCAAACATCATATTGCAAACGCCTGCCTGATGAGAAATGGAGCTGAGTATGCTGTTTACATCAACACAGCTCAAGAGTTTGACGGGAGCGATGCTGGAGCCAGACCAGACGAGGCCATCTCTTGGGGCAAGATTAAACCAGGAGCTGATCATGTCAAAGTATGAATTTTTTGTGCACTGATCTTTTCACTTCTTGGCTAACAAACCCAGGTATATCTCGAGGCTACCGCATGTTTTCCTTTTATCGTGGCAAGCACATTTGCAAAGGATGCTTGAAGTGCCTCGAAGGATGGTCAATATGCCAAGAATTGAATCGCTTTTGAGGGTTCCTCAAAATATACAATAAATAGCTAAGGTAAATACTGAGGACCTTGGGTACCTGATGGTATTAGGACTATATCCACACAAAGGCAATGCAAACATAGTTTCCAGCAGCATCCTTCACGAAGTTTGATCTGTGACTTTTTCCAGATAAATATCTACCTCTTCGTCAGTGGGACATAATCAAATGAAAATGGCCCTCTCTTTTGAATAGCTGTGCGTGCATGTGTGCGAGGAAGAATAAGGTTAAAGGCGGAACAGCCCTCTAGGCTTCTCAACGCACTGCGCATCTTTTGTCTTCCTTCTGATTTTTATTTTTCCAGTATTTTGCCATCGCTATTTTATATAAATATCGAAACAGCCGGAAAGATACGCCGACGGTAAAACAAGCCTCGCCGCATAGTAAGGAGTGGGAGGGCTGACCTATTACAGCATACAATTATCTGTTGCCTCTATCCTTTTACCAACTCGTCATTCCCACACATCAGCAACTACGCCACTCATCTAGAGGTGCGCGCCGTGACAGCAGCTCCGCTACAGAGAGCCCACGGGCATCATAGCCAGTTTCCAGCTATTGTTCTGCCCTAATACTGCCTCCAGTGTAGCCGAGTCATAACGAAACCCTTCACACCCACCCCTTCTCGATATCGCGCATGCTATTGCTTGGATCAATAGTTCAAATACCTCGATACGAACCTATTATTATTGGCTATCTACAGTATTGCTATCGGCTCACCCCTGGAGTCCTCGCCTACTATACATATAGTCCTCTAGTCATCTAGTCATTGGCTTTGTTGTCACCATGGTCAACGCTTCAACCTCCCTTATTGATGCTAGCAATAGCGATTTTGAAATCGTAGAAGTTTTGATATCATTGGCAATACCAACAGCAACAGGAGACTTGACTGGTACCATAGATGCCACTGAGAGTCACAACCAAGTTCTTGGTAATGCAAGCTCACCTCTTTCACTGAACGGGCAAGACGATAAGTCAATGAGAACTCAATATGCCCATCAGCCGATGCAATTATCTTCACCAAATCAGCCTGTTGAGCCTGTGGGATGGAGCATACCTGATCTTCAAACGTGCTGTTCGCTTATGGCATTGAAAGACCAAACGCGTAGCTATAGCATGGCATTAGAACTTTCAACTACATACGGGTTTACAAATGCCGACATTGAAGGCGCGAGAAATCTGCAATACCTGAGCGCTTCGGAGGAAACCGCAAGAAGCCAGGAAAGCCCTTGCCACTTCTCCTTCCATGCCTCAACTAGCATCCCTTGCTGTGCGGCCTGCCCTTACCAGGACATTGCCTCCAGACATGCCGCTAGACCATCAATTCCATATAACGACGTCGCCAATAACGCTTGCTACCCGGCAGTTGATGATGCTGCGTGAGTAAATTCCGAAAGAGATCCCATTCTCCTGTCCTTAATTTTCCAAGACATGATGGTCAACCCCTTCCACTACCCCGTGACAGCATTTGATGCTTTGTCATATTTGCCTTTGGCTGACTCACATCGCTATTAGACCCCAACAACACGATAGTTGGGTGAACGAAGGCGCTTGCAACGGAAACTGTGAATACTGTGCAGACGAAATTATCGACGAGCCTGTTGAAGGCGGGTCTGAGATAGACTCGGATGATACCATTGACAGCCCTATTGACGGCCCCCCTGAAAGCTGTCCTGATATCGACTTCGAAGAAACCATCGACGACCCCATTGACAAACCTAAGCACAACACCATCGTTGAAGCGAATACGCGGCAATTGATGTCGGATAATCAGAAGGGAAGCGATGATGAAAACCCTAGGAAAAGGTACCGGAGCAGCGAGGATAGTGGCATATAGACAAAACGACCACGAGATCTAGATAATAAAGACGTATTGTAGTCGAGGGCGAAATCAGTGTTAGTTAATACGACAAATAAAGCATTGTCGGCGACAAGCTGATTCGTGCATTAAAGCTAGACCCAAACACTGTAGAAAATATTTTACCTGATTGGGAATCCACTTCCCATAGAAAAAAAAGTACGACATAAACAACCACCCCCACCCCCCCCGGTTTAAACAACCGAAGCGGCTACAAAAAAAGTGAGACTATCCACCCCTACAACTAGCCACTACATTGTATGCTGTGTTTGAAGTAATTCACACCCAAAAACAAGGATTCTAGTGTAATTTTTAATAGCTTATAGTAAGTTAAAGTACCATTGGCGTGTATAAATACTGAAAAAAGAAGTTATTGGGTTGAAGTACTAATTTTTGATAATTAATCGACGACGGGGTAACGTACGGTTATGGCTTAGTTGTAGGGGGGGGGACAGTCTCGCTATTTTTCATACTTGCTTCGAAAACATCGTTTACTGGTGCCCCGCCTTGTGAAAGCGACTGTGGGCCAGTACAATATATACTTGACCAGCCCCCTGTACTGTACGTGTATAGCTCGGTCAGTGGATCCTATCACAATATCAACTACGGTACATAGCTAATTTGTATACATATAGGAATCAGATGGTACATAGATAGCTAGTTCTTTAAATAACCACCATCTACGTCTACTATGTTTTGGCAGCGGTAGAACATTCCTTTGAAGAAAATTTTAAACCAGCCTTCGAATATTGTATCTTCAGCTTTTTTTTTTTTTTGACCTATTTACGTAGTTGATCGTGCGACAGGTTAGCAACATAGCCGTAGTGCTCTTATAGATACATTGTAGCAAATTCAGACGTACCTTTGACTGTAAAGGTAAGGAAATTTATGCTAAAATAGATATAGTTTCGTAGCCCCTGCTAGTTAGAGGGTACTTCCCCACTAGTTCTTTTATTGGGCATAGGCCATAGTAAACCGAGGGATCCGGGCTGTACCTATGCATACTAGTAGACCTTAGCGATCGTTCGCGGGTCTGGAGCCAGTCAACTTGGGCCATTCGGGGCTGAGAGCCAAGATATATCCCTGCTACCCAGATGATCCAGGCGGCTTTTGGCGTTGGCTTGTTGCCGTAATCAGAGCATGGAATCTAGGCTCAGACTGGCTTAGTGTCTTGGAGGGCGGAATCGTGTTTTCAACATGGCCAATGCAATCTCAGCCTCTCCTGCACACATCCACCACCATCTAATTCGGCCTCAACCTGCGTTCCGCATCGTCTTCACTACTGCGCACAGTAGCGGATCGCTGCGGTTGTCTTCGTTTCTTTTCATCCGTTTCGAGTATATGACGATTTTCTGTATATTTGAGAAGACCCGTAACCGACGGACATTCGTTTCACTGCATACCAAACTCTCTTTCAACTTTCGCATTCTGTGGTCTGAGGAGGAGCCACTATCGCGAAACTCAAGGTGTTCTTGGATGGTAATTGTCTCCATGCAAATTCTATAAGGTGGATTCGAAATTCTAAAGCAGTCCATCTCCGACCTACCTCCATGTAAGTTCAAGCCTCCGTGTGCATAAGTAACAGAATTGTCGACCTTGCGAGCATTGCTAGCCATCCCTTCATCTATATTTTACACCATAGCTATACACTTGCGTTTCACCGCAGCGTCGCACTCTTCGCAACATGTTCTATTTTTCATTTATATGTCACCAAGGAAATGCACTGCTGGGAATAATAGAAGTCGATCGAGGGCCGTTCACTGCCAGGCTTACCGCCGTTATGCTGCTTGTGCTAACGTACCCTTTAGGGCGTCCCGTTACTCGGGGTCGCGCTACGATGGCGACTCTCGTCGATCGAGGTCTCGCGATCGTTCGCCAGATCGGAGATCGCTCTATAGTGACGGTGGTCCCCGGCGCTCCTCTGCGGAGTCGAGATCGAATGCCGCCGCTTTTCAGACAAATAGAGACTCCTTCCGCGATACGCTACCAAGAGATACCCCACGCGGGCCCAAAGCTCTGCTCGACCCTCCTAGTGGGCCGCGAGGTGGCGGATATTCGGGAGAATTTCGAGGCAGAGGTCGTGGCAGGGGTAGAGGTTGGCGGGATGACAGTCGAGATCGTGGAAGGGACCGTGATATCGAATTTCGAGATCGGAGGGACACCTACAGAGATGAACGCAGTCGAGAGCGTGAGCGTTCAGACTGGCGTGACCGTGATAGGGACAGCTTCAGGGGACGTCGGCCTTCCCCGCGTGGACGTTCGCCACCTGGAAGGGATTTTCGAGATCCGAGAGAACTGCGTGATGGTCCTTTAGGTGTTGATGCGGATAGGGCTAGACGTGGGTCGCGAGACGGGCCGCTCTCAGCCGGTTCCTCTTCCTCTGATCCGCCTTTTGCCCATTCATCATATCGTGGTGGGTATGGTCGTGGCCGTGGAAGAGGTCGCGGTGGAGACTGGGACCGTGGCCGGGGCCGTCCCTTTTACGACGACCGAGACAGATACGCAGCTCCCTTTCGATCTCGTTCTCAAGAGGGGCGTTTTCGGGACAGGGATGACCGTGAACGGGATAATAGATACCTCGATGCCGATCTGCGCTTACGGGATCCCCGAGATGACCGTGAAACGCGATCTAAACTTGACAGGACGTCTCATGAACCCCCAACATCGTCTAAGGATGTTTCACCACCACCAGTAGCTCCTGCAGCGCCTTCCTTTGGCTCCGTGCCTAATAGAACAGCGCTGACGAGCGACATTGGATCAGCCACTGGAAAGGCTCCACCCACGGGGCCGAGGGCTTTAAAGGATGATCGGCCTGCTCCCATCAGTGCTCCCTCTATCGTGGATACGAGAGCGCCTCCAACCGGGCCTTCGAAACCGTCTTTTATGGAAAGGAGTCCACCAATACCCTCAGGTCCACGTTCCCAGCGCCCTGGTCCTTCGAGCAAGCAATGGATCAACCCCAATCTCAAGCATCGAGTACCGGAATCCCCCAAACTCGGAAGGTCTTTAAGTTTTGCTCAATCTCGACCAGCTGGATTTCGGCCTGATGGCGCTCAGTCAGATCAGCTTGGCGATTCCCAACAACGGCCACGTAGCAGCGATGCAAAAGCCGACTCTCAAGCTATACAAACAGATAGTCAACTAGAAGGTCTGCAGATCATAGACCCGGGCGAAGTTTCTAAGTTTGAGCCAAGACCACAATCGGCTGGCTCGTCTGTGGATCGGGACTATAAGCGCAAAGACGAATTTAGCTCAATGAAAAACGACACTGAGGCCATTGATGATGCTGAGGATATTCTAACGACCGGCAAAACTACTGCTGGCCTCCCCAAAAGTCCAAAAGTAATGTTACGCAGACGACCAACCCTGAAAGTGCCAGCCATACGAATCTCCCTGCCCAAGAAACAAAGAAAGCAACCGATTTTAGACCAATCATCCGAGTCTGACGATGAAGAATTTGGAGATATTATTGAAGCTGAAATGATTGGGGTAGAGAAGAAGTTGAAGCAACTAGAGGTGGTTGAAGATGCTGTACCTATGGACGCCATCGTACGGTATGCACTAGTCTCGCTCGAAGCTGTCAGCCAGATTGCTACCGAGCCGGAAGGCTTGGAAGATATGGTTGGCCCAATTCCAGAAACGGCTGCATTTTCAGGAAAACCAACTGCTAAGCCTGATCCGCAAGCTGAGGAACAGCCATTAATCAGCGATATTCCTTCCCTTAATGAGGATGAATGTCTACCAAAAGAGGTTGATGCCGCCGCCCTATCGGCCTCGAAAGAGCTTGCTGCGCCTTCGGGTGTCATGATAGAGCACCCACAACCGTCAATCGAGCAAGATATTGACATTTTACCAACACATAAAGTTCTCCCAATTACTCCACGACCGAAGAGTGATGATGCGGACGTGTCCATGGAAGATGCTATGCCAAGCCAAGTTGATTCTGAAGTGCAACCATCGGGGTTACCAGTCCCTATTTTCCAGAGGGAGCCAGTACTTCCGTCTTTCGACGAGGCCCAAATTGACTCGCGGAATGCAAGCAAGCGGGAGTCGAGTACCCCTTCCCCTCCAGAGGATGACGAAGAAACGGACATTGAGGACGTTGACCTCCAGACTATCGAGATCGTACGGGAGCATTTGCAAACGCCTCCTCTGGAAAGCCTGCCATACTTTGATGAGAAAGCATGGGATAAAGACAAAGCATTCATTAGATCTATGAATGCACCGCAACCGGATCTAAACAACTTCATCCTGCAGAGATTAAAAGACGACGCGTGGAGTTTGATGGCAGTGAATGATCAGCTAAGGAAGGCGTATGGTGGAAACTATGATAGGTATATCCGATTTACAATGTCAGATGACCCCGTCGCGGTCAAAAGTCGGGAGAAATTTACTTATGTTCCTGGAGCGAGCGATCCTGGTGGCCATAAACCTGGGCTTACCGCGGATCCTAAACCCGAATCTACGCGACGTAGCAGATATGCGTCTGAGCGTGACCTAGAAAGAGTTCTAGAAGAGTCGCGGAGGGTTGAGGATGAAAAGCGCGAGCGGCAACTGCAGGCCGAGAGGGAAAAATACAGAACAGACAAAGAAGCTGTGATACCACGTCAGTACCAGACGGAAAATGAAAGAGAAAATGATTTCTACACTAGTACTACGGGCTTGGTACGAGCCGAAAAGATTGTGGCTACTTGGGAAGTCTTACCCCCTGTAGATAACTTCACTGAAGAAGAGTACGGTGTGTTTGAAAAAGCTTATTTGGAATTTCCTAAACAATGGGGACGAGTCTCTGAACCACTAGCCAACAGAGATTTCGGGACAAGCATTCAATTTTACTATCTCAAGAAGGAGAAGGAAGAGCTTAATCTCAAGGAAAAGCTCAAGAAGCAGCCTAAGAAGCGCAAAAGGGGCGGCCGTAACAAGGCGCGATCCAGTGCTCTTGTGTCAGAGCTCGGGAATGGAGACAATGATAACGAAGAAACGCAAGAGACCGGCGAGAATGGTGAAAGACGGCGGCCACGTAGGGCAGCTGCCCCTACCTTCAACTCGGAAGCTACCCCTGCTACGGACGGCGAAAGTGGAACACCCGCCGGCACTCCGGGACGGAGAGGTGCTGCTGCGGCTAGGGCGGATGGGACAGTCGAAAAGCCCAAGAGAGGTCGGCGAGCAGCTAAAGACAAGGAGCCAAAGCCACCAAGAGTCGCTCTTACTCTTGCTGCGGCGCTGCCGACTCCTGTGCCACCACCCTCTACGGGGAATAAGGGCAATCGCTCTCGCTCCACGTCTAGAGTTCAAGGCCCAGATTGGACAGGCCAGCCTGCACAAGATGAGGTTCCTCGTCTTCCTCAGCAGTATGAGTTGGCTCCGAACCCCTCACAGCCTGTTCCAGGCCCCCCCATGCAGCCTTATCTACCAACGCAGCCTCTCGTTACTTCAGAGAGGGCTGGTCCGGTTCCCTCAATATCCGAACCAATGGCTCCACCGCCCCTACGACCAGAGCCTCCTCCACAACCTGCGGTAGCCATACTCGATATGGGCCAACCGACTCTCCCAGACCGCAAGTCTGGCGCACAGCCCTCGAGCTACTGGAGCGTGCCTGAAGCCACTGAGTTTCCGTCGTTACTTAGATCATTTGGAAGTGATTGGGCGGCCATCGCCGTCCACATGCGGACAAAAACAGCAGTCATGGTATGTACCCTAAGCCTACATTATCTTGCTACACCACTTTGCTAACGTGCCAAGGTTAAAAACTTCTATACTCGCAAAAAAGACAGCAACGACTGGGAAGCGCTTGTTAAAGAGGCAGAGGACAGAAAAAACCGAGGGGAGAAGCGGCCACCTCCTCCCACACTGACCACTAGTGTCAAGAAGCGCTACGACACTTCAACCAACCGACCACTTGCAGCAGCAGATGCTACCATGGAAGATGTGTCTGTGTCGAAGGTGGAACATCCTCCAACCAGCCAATCAATGACTGGTCGTTTCAATATTCCAATTGCTGCTCAACCTCAACCACCAGTTGTCCAATCTTCCTTCGTTCAAACAACTCAGGCTCCTTCTCTTGTCCAGAGCCACATAGCGTCTCAAGCGGGACCGCAAGCACTTGTTCAGCCAGCAACCCAGACAATGTCTCCAGGTTCTCGGCCTTTGAGAGCGCCTCTTCCATTTCCCGACCGAGAGCGAGAGCCATTCCCTCAGCAACCAAGCCGCACTCCTTTAGTGTCGAAGCCTCCCCAGACCGCCCCGCCAACTGTATCTGAATCATCAATAAGGCATCCCTTACCTGGCTCTCTCATGGATCCTCAAATTGAACGACAAAAGGCTGAACCGAAGCCCATTAAGGAGCCAGCTCGTCAACAAGAAAGGCCACAGATGCGCGTCAAGCAGGAACCAGACCTGATTTCTCAACATGACTTCTACGGCGGCCCTCCGGCACCTGTTCGCGTTCCGCCACCGCGCATGGAGAATGTCACAATGTCGTCACGGCCTGCGGAGACTTCTCGTGCGCCAACACAAGCTCCTCAGGCACCGTACGCAGTACTTCAGCATCAACCTGGTCGAAGTTTCATGGTCGAGCCTAATCCATCATCACCAGTACCTCAACGGCCTATGTCAAATCTCTCTCGGCCCATGTCTGGAGCAGGCGGAGCTGAGCCATATAACGCTCCCCCTGCACAGCGCACCCCGCCTGCTGTTGCTCCTGCGCCGCCTCGGCCTCCTAAGACTTCTAACTTAATGGCCCTCCTCAATGACGACCCACCAGCGCCTCCCAAGAGAGTAGCCGAAGTGCCTGCGGTGTCTAAGTCGTCGTCAACACCTCCACCTCCGGCCAGTCTCTCTCGGCCCCCACCGCCTCCCCCTCCGGCGTCTCATGTGCGTCGGGATTCTTCCATTCCAGAATCTCAACCCTATGGATACGGGCGCAATCCTCCGCCGCCGCCACCATCTTCAATGCCAGCACTAAAGCCGTATACTGCGTCACCCCAGGCTCAGTCTTTGAACGCTCCTAGACATATGCCTTTGGAAGGGCCTACTGAACGGGACTACTATGGGGGCCGTCCGCGTCCCTTTCCGCCCGCTACCGCTGGTTCGCCTCAAAATACCCCCCATTACCAACCTCCCACCCAGCCTCCACAGGTTCAGTATCAACCTCAACCCTCTTACCCATATGGAGCGCCGGTCCAAGCACAACCACCCAATGCCTCGTCCCCTCCACCCCAGTATGCTCCTCATCAGCCCACTCCTAGGAGTCATGAACCCTCATCTAGTAGAGAAACTGGCTGGCCTGGCGCGAATCAAGGCCATCCACTCCAGCAACAACATCAACAGCATCAACAACCACAACAGCAACAACCAGCCTGGGCCTCGCATCCACAACAACCGCCCAAGTCGACCCAGCCACAGCCCCCACAGTCGGCATGGGCTGCACAGCATGCATCTGCGCCAAAGCCTCCTCAGCCAAGTAGTTCTGTCCCGCCACAGTCCTCTTGGGCGAGCGGTCCGCCGCCTCGTGGGCACGAACAAATGGCGCTGCGTGATATTTATCCGCCTCCACGGATGCAGCCCCCTCTACAAGGATCATATCCGCCTTCCTCGCGTGCTACTGACCCACCTCCACCTCAGGGCCCGGCGGGCTACCCTCGGTATGCCAGTACTCCGGGCCCTGGGCGAGATCCTCGGGATCCAGGTCCGCCTAGGAGTTATACGCCTGTCAGTGCCTACGATAGTAGAGTGTATCCACCTCAGGGCCAAGACATGCGAGATGCACATCTTCGCGAGCAACAACAGCAACAACAATCAGTTTTGCAGCAGCAGTTAAGACCACAAGATAGGCACCTCTATGAGCGCCCACCACCCGATAGATATGGGAGGTAGGAGCACCCTATCTGTCTGCGGCCATTGGTATTTATACCTGGTGAGGAGTGTAGTATAGAACAAGACGCGCTGTCTCTGCCGCACCCTCGTCCTAGCTCTATGCTGTATCCTGATGGACCTGCTATATTTATTAATGAATCCTTGCACTGGCCGAGTTTCTTTCTGGAGATACCACAGGGTCGTTAGGCCTACTTAACCCGGATTATACTAAACCTTGCTGCAAATACTTGATTTATTGATTCCATGTATCATAATTGAGTAATCAGTACAAGCAGGCGGGCACTTGCGGTTTGTCATCTGGTAACAATGGCTCGAGGAAGAAGAGGAAAATCCCTGAGAGAAGGTACTGTGGGAATTATGCCAGGCGAAAATCATTGTAAGAACGATTGTGCTCCGAGGGAGAAAAACTGGTGGAGATCTGGCGGGAATACGTTTGATTTTGTGCAAAAAGCGGCGCACCGGCTTTGTGTGTATGAGACTTTACGACATGTTGATACATCACTTGTAAAGACGTATGAATAGAACGCTTGAAGCGATGCTTTGTTCGGAGACTTTTACATGATCTTTATCTGCATTTTGAATCTTGAAATGGAGCTTATTCAGACTGGTTGAGTTAGGGAATACTCTTTCGTATGAAAGATGGAACGATTTTCGGTGTAGTGTATCATAGAGACTCGACCTCATGTAGCGCTGACGGCCTGCATACGCATGTAGTATGTTCACCTAAGCCCCAACAAGCACTCGATTTTATTGGGTTACCCACGACTACACTGCCTCTTGCACGCTCACTGACACTATATAAAGCGCTTTGCCAAGACACACCAGCAATCAGGCTTAGCCGAAGGCGTGCTGACTGCATCTCCTGTTCGTTGCTAAACACCTTCGAGAAAGAAGGAAATGAGCATCCTGACTTGCTCATCTGTCTGTTGGATGCATTACAGGTTTTCTAATTTTGTTGGGGTTCTGTCGAATAGCTCACACTCGCAAGCTCAATTGCTAGACACTCACTAACTGACTGGCTGATTGTGACTAATTAACGATGCCGAAAGTAGACAGCAAGGCAAGTCTAGCTACTCGATCGGCTTGGTCTCGCGATGCCAAGCCCAATACGTCGTCCGTCACGTACAGCCGGCGCTCTTATCACTACGACCGCGAGTTCTCAGACAGTATCGTCACCTCGTCGGAAGGCTTTCAGGACTTCCCATTATATCGGCCAGCCGAGCTCACGATCCCACGGTCTCGAGCCCGAGACTATGATCTCTTTACCCGTGGCCGTGTTTTCCAATCTGCTAGCCACGGTGACGATGGCGATGATAGAACCTGCCATGCGGAGCTGCCGTCGCGCCCCATTGAGGAGCTGGCAGGCTCGCAATTGCAGACGCAGATGCAGACTACTACTTCAGATCCGGAGCCTCGCCCAAGCTTTGCTGGCCTCGACATCCAACACATTGCTCAAGGGATTATCGTCGTGACAGATTTCCTTGTGCGCATGAGCGAGATATACGAGCTCGCCCGTGAGCGCCAAGCAGACCTTGACGCAGGCGATAACGAGGATGAGGACGAGGATTATCTAGATCCGAGCCCGGACCCGTATCATCTTGAAGCCGGCCGTCCCCGCCGGCTGCGCATGCTTCCCCGTACTCCTCGTCGTTCTCCTCAGGTTTGTCCCTCTCCGCGCTGGAGCCAACCGTCTGATGAAGCGCAGATAGCCACCCCAACTCGTTCGAGAACCGGCACGACGCCCAATATCGGCGGAAATCCCCCAATCGAAACCCAAGGTAGGCGCAGCAGCGCCAGCAGCACAACCACGATCAAGACACAGCCGCCACCATTGCCGCCCAGCAAGCGAACTTGCTACTACCTCATCGCGGGCGTCGGCGTCGGCGTTGCGGCGAGCTTCGCGCTGGCGCTGTGGTGGGCACGCAGCCAGGGGGACGTCTCGGCGGGCTTCACGCTAGGGAGCTACGTCGTTGCTGTTATCGCGCTGATCACCGCGGCTATGGGCATGTTCCATGCGCCTAGCTGCCGGTGCTGGAAGACTTCGGCGGGCAGGTGAACACGTGGAGGCGATGGACTTGGGTGGACATGGTCCAATGGTGCGCAGATACGCAGGCCGTAACAATAGCTGGGAAAAGTTCCAATTGTCGATTGTGGTTGCTCGAGTGCACCCTGTTCCTATGGAATTGCAGATCAAGACTACGCCGGCTGCACACTGAGGTTTTCATAAGCGGGAATAGATTATGGGGAAGCCTTGACATATCCAAATGTCTAAGCTTGGCGCTATCCTCGGTGAGAGGGGGGCTGGCTCACTTGATGGTCACGACTCAATCCGTTCATAATACATGACAATTGTCGTTTTCAATAACTAGCTTTGGCATAAGCAGGTTGATTAAGAACCAAATAGTCATGGTTTGAGAAAATCTAGCGACTAGCGAACGAATAGTCCAGCAAGTGTTCAAATACAAGGGTAAGGAATTTCCGAATTGCTCTAGAATAATCACCAATGCATATGTGTGTCGAGTTCTAGATTGTGTATCCGAAAGTATACGATATGTATGCAAACACCTTACGGGTTCTAGTACAACCAATCTTCTTAATTTGCTAGGTGAATTCGAAATCCTAGTACCGCATCCCAGATTGGATAATTTGTGAGAAATCTCAAAGTATCATGACCTACGAGTAGCCGGAACTTAAGGTGCGCGTTTAGGAAAGTGAGAAATTAAAAAACTTCGTCGCCGGGCGCTACAACATGATGTCTACCACTACGTCTTCAGATCGCCGCTTAATAACATGAAGCTAACAATATGAGAAGAGCTGGGTTTCTAATCAGGTCAAAGCCATGGCATTATTGCAATGAAGGCACAGGTTCAACGCAACTTGGCATACATTTTAAGCGCCTGCGGCTTATTTTAACCTCGGGGATGCCGTTTTTAGAGTCATTTCTGCAAGTTCTGTCGCCCAAAGGCCGGTATGTGATAAGCTCGTTGGGCAAAACTAACCACATTCTGACACCTGAGCTTCCGTATGTTTTCCTTCCCTTTAATCTTCTACCCCATTTTCTATAACGACAACGTTTGGTTTCTCGTGTACAATTCGTTCCTCGAGATTAGATAGAAGACCTCGAGACACATCTAGGTTGAAGAATAATGCGTGTGCGGCTTCTTTGACGACGAGACGTAAACGGAGAAGACCGCCCGTAGGGGTTCGTTGATAAGCAGAATCCGTCCTGGGTAAATCGTTGATGGCAACCCTAGCTTGGTTTAATATTTGCTCGTCACTTACGGCCTCCTCGAAATTACATATGACAGTGCTTCGAAGTTTTCCTTTTTCTCCGTCCACATACTCAAACGCTAAAAGAAATGCAGCCCCATCCCGATGTTGAAATAGAAGCACGGACACTTGATCGTATGTATAGACCGGCATAAATTCGACTGGCATAAAGTCATGTAGGAACATAGATATAGCGCCAGTTGTTCGGATTTGGTACTTTATATCTGGTATCGTCCTTTTCAATTTAAAATCAGATAGTGGAACCGAGAACGGTTGTATAATTACGAGCTTTCTCGTTTGCATGCGAGACCATGGTAAGATCTCGTTTAGCTCAGTTTGGGCTTGAAAGAAGAGCTGTTTTCTAACTGAACTGTTATTTATATCGTCTAGAGGAATCGAAATAAGGCCAATGTTATAGTTTGTGCGATAATATGGCTTGTTACTGTTTGTTTGTTGCACTAATATCGCAATCCGAGACCGAGGATCACTCGAGAAGCAACAGTTCAGCACGGCAACACTTCCGGCAACCGATAATGTAAATTTGATACCGGATCCACCGAGATACTGCTCTCCCTCGTAAGGAACGAACGGTATTTGGTATCCGAGGTCCATAGAAAGAATAGGCAGTGCGATTTGGATACCTTTATTAGTGATTTGATATGGTAAGTCTCCCTGGTCGGAAAAACATTGCACGACGAAGTTTGAGTGAGCAAACACAGCTGGCGACGGAGCTAGGATGCCAATCGACGAGCCCATCTCGTAATCATCATTACCGTTGTTGATTCGATATCCAGTCTCAGTAGCCCATGCGAAGATAGACTGATCATCTGATGTTTTCATGATCTCCTCTTGTAGGCGCGCGAAGGCTTTTCTACCCTCGCCGTATAGGAGGGGCATACTGACGCCGAAGAGACCGAGAAGACAGTATGCCTGATCTTCTACTCGCGTCGTCATTCTCCGAGAAGACCAAGACATCTTTTGCGCAATGCTGAATCGGCTAAGGTCGCGATTTATGAAAAAATCGCGGCTGATTCTTGTGGCCTCAGCAATGGGATCTTTCAACTCATCGCGGGTACCAATCTCAACCCAGTCAGAAGTATAAAAAACCACTAGCGGAGGCGCAATAAGTTCTTGTAAAGTCCAGCCTCTAGTAAACCACCTGCTTTTGTTGAAGTTAGACGGATACCTATTGCCTGTTGTCCACTCAAGAGCCTGGGCTTCTTCGCCGCTGTCGACATCTTCAAGATAGGCATAACAGATGATAGCTTGTTGGTACCAACTGAACATGGAGTTAATGGCTTCAGATAGCTCTGCTGAGCTGCGCTTATCGATACAGCAAGTGTCAATCCACTATTTTCTAATTAGGAGTCTGAGCTAGGCGAAGAATGAACGGTGGACTGCGTGACGGGCGTTGTGCGGCGTGCGAAGCGATGCTGAATAGGAGACCTACTAACCACATATTCAAGCCCATCAGATATCACCTGCTTACAGCATCTGAGAAGCTTGCGGTACTTTTTCCCATCACGCGATTCATGACTTCCTTCTGACATATCACTAAAGGACACTTCTTCGTCGCCCCATGTGTGTGATAGAATGGCATAGGGCGGTGTATCCACAAACCATTCGCTAATTACCAGCGTCTCGGCGTTGAGCAACCGCATGTTTTCATAATTTACCAGACAAGATTGAAGATGGCTATCGGAGATCGAGGTATTTATGTAACGCGCGGCGAGAAATAATTCTATCAAACTGTCTACAACATACGGAACCCTTATGTTCGATAACGGGTGGAGTTGCTGCGAGGCAGATGAGCGTTAAGAAATAGCGGGGTAATTAGAGATCCTCACTGAGTAGAGCAAAAGGTGTCATAATACTGAACCACATTGGTAATCTTATCAGAGATTATAGTAGACATCATAGCAAAATTACCCGCCTGATCGTTCGCAAGATAATTATGCCTCAAACAGCACTTCGAGTTTTCCCCATACGAAGATATCATATTGAAAGATTCTACTTTCGACTGAAAGAGCGCGCCCCCTCCCTCCCTCCCTCCCCTCCCCTCCCCTCCACTTCCCAAAAAAATTAAATAATAATAGTGCCAAAAGAATATTAAAATACTGGAATAAAGCTAGAAAATACAAGTTCGTATTAAATAGAAACGTTCCGCACACAGGGAAGATGGCCGCCACGGAGCGGCCCGCTGAAGCTTGAGCGGAGTCTTTCGATCAGCCAGACGGATGTTGTAGTAGAGCGCAAAAGGCCGTGCCAACGCCCAGTTACTAGCATTGCTGTAGCACGAAGGATACTGAATATATTCCGGCCCCGAAGAAGGGTCGCAAATCCAGATAGACACTCCTCTACCGTAATCTCTTTGGTCTATTAGCTGTCTCTTCTACCATAGTAAAGTTTGATTGCTAAAGTCTTGAGTGTATTAATTATATGCTAGGCTGTTTGTTTCAGGCTGGTGGACGCTGCCTACTGCGTTGTTTCTAGATTGGCAATAGGCAAAGCCTTACCTTCAGCCAAATGAGCGACTTTAGGAGATGTTCGCATCTGACCTACGCGCCCTGCGCCGCAAGGTAAGGGGCTCTTCCTATCAACAGTTTCATTGTCAAGCGTTTCGTTGTCGGCATCCTACTCATCCTCATCATTGCTAACCGGGCCTTCGTCACCGGCCGAGTGGGGTCGGTCACACTTTTTCCATCCCAGATCTTTACCATCTAGGTAGTGAGCGCAGTCTCGTAAAACATATCATATTCTCCTCGAAGAGGGCGGAATGGGGCTAAACAAACTTATCCACACACATGCTTCATACTCGCCGAATTGAGTTAATTACTAGCTCCGCTGCCTGATACTCTTCACGCTGCTCGTCTTGAGGGGGGGCGGAAAAAAAGTCTGTGCCCTGTAGTAAAGGAAATAGAGTAAGAGATCCTGCTAATAGCGACCTTTCTTCTGGTCTGGAGAGGGCCTACAGTCAGCACGTCGGGGATGATTCATCATCGCCACAAATTTCGAAACAGCCACGAGTACTTAGAGGATAACGAAAGCCATAGTCGTTGTAAATAGAGAATTTATCTCGTATATTCCCTAGCGAGATGTTAATTAGACCTTTTCCAGGAAATGAACCACAAAGCCAAACTAACCGATTATTCTCGCAGATAAGCCTCGTTTTCAGCCAGTCTACTAACAAGTTACAAATACGTTACACTAGGTACTGGGGTGTTCTAATCTTGTCTACCTAAGTATCACAATTGCAACCATAAGCTTGACTAACATGCCATAGCGAACGTAGATCTTTCAGCGCGTGCACCGTTAGGATAAAGAGACCCGAATGTTCACCGTCTTCCGTGTTACTGTGTTTCTCCTGTTTCCATCATCTTCTCCAATTATGTATAACCCGACGATGGAGTCATCACTGCTATCTATACTGCTAATGCCGTTGATTCTGCCAGGTGCAGTAGTAAACGCGCGGCAGGATAATCAGCCGACCTGCTATTATCCAGATAGGTCCATCGACACGAGGGGCCTCCCGTGCAACGGTTCTGCGGTACAGAGCGGTGCCGCTACGGCGAGTGCGTGCTGTCTCCCTAACGATGCCTGTTACGACAGCGGAGCGTGCTTCCAAGATTGGTCCGGCGTTAGTGAGTACCATCCAGAGCCATCCTCTCCCCGTGTTTTGGTCGCTTCCGTGAGCAGAGGTCCTCCCTTGTAGCTCATTTCTTATTTCAAGAGCTCTATATGCTCCTAAACCGCCCATAAATTCCGCACAGGATAGTGATCACTAACTTTGATGTTGAAGTGTACCGCCAAAGTTGTACAGACCCAACTTTCCGAGACCCTAAGTGTCCTCAGCTGTGCGTAGAAGATGGTATGGCCAACTCGCCTTTGTCTAAGGCATAGAAACATTGAAACTGAACCACAGTACTTAGGAATGCTAAGCGTCGGCATATGGGTACAGACCTGTGAGATGGGCGTCGGTAAGGCATGCTGTCTGATCGATGAGACATCGTGTTGCAACGGCAGTAGCAAGCTCTTCGACTTCAAGCCGGGGTATATCAAGGCGGTCCTCAACGGTGATGGCACGAACCGTCTGTTACCGTATACTGATGGAAAAGAAGTCACCTATTCTTCCCCTGCTCCTCTTCTTTCATCATCATCTTCTCCTCTTCTTCTCCCTTCTTTCGTGAGCACGACTGTTGCCAAGACGACTGATGCAGTTGCAAGTGCTAGCACGAGTGCTTCATTATGCAGGACAGAGGGCAAACCCGCAAACCCGCGATTCTCCAACAGCGCGATTGCCGCGACGAGCGTCCTAGCTGTCTTGCTAGCCCTGACAGCCACTACGCTTGTCTTTTTGATTGTGAAGACGAAGAGTAGCTGGGTGAAGAGGGCGACCGGAGCCGATCACTCCCCGGAGCCGCCAACCGTGCCAAAAAAGGATCTAGATAGACAAGAGTTGCCATGCATGGAGAGGCCTTGTGAATTGTCATAAGTACGTATCTGGGTTCTTGTGGCATATCATATCTTAAGCCAAGATTATTAGACTAAAAGATAGCAAACCTAGACAGAGAGAGACGACTGGAGTCTAACCATTTTTGATCCTTTATATCCACTTGTTGGTGGTAAAATGTGAAAAATTATGCGTTTCAGGGGGATGTTCTTTTTATTTGTTTAATAATATTCCTATTTGTGCTAAACCCGTGGAATAGCCGATGGTAACGAAGCTGTCCGTAGAATATAATCAGATTATGCCATCTCGAACTTATTTCAAAAGCCATTAAGTAAGTAGCTTGCACGGATGTTTAGGGAATCTTCCACTACGAAAAGCCGTAATAATCACTACTCAAGCGGGTTTAAACTAGTGGGTTTCATACTGAAGCTGCCTTTAAATAATATTTATCGTATCTACAGTAATAACTATATTGTCTACGTTATTTAAGTTAACATTAAACTAAGAGTCACGGATAGGTGGTTACACCTTTATCGGCTACGGCTATAAGTGCTAATTGCACCAATTACGATACCTTTTTAGACTTGCTACAATTGATCATGATATTGAGAGTGTGACATAAATTACTATTAAAAATTTTTTATTCTTTATTTTCATTTTTATTTTATTTTTTTAACAAGCCTATGTTGAAAAAAAAATATTAAAACGGGATCTATAGCATTATTATTTTAGCATGGAGCCTTTATTTAGGCATAATTACGGTTAGTAAGAAACGTTCGCTTTACTTGGAATCAATGTTCCTTTAGCTACTGAGCAGGCATCGGCCTATACGACATTACATACGAACATTATCGTGTTTCGGTATCTAGTATTATGCCAGCCGACTAACAGTAAACAGTTTGAAGACTACGACCGATGTAGAGCTATAAGCTCCGACTGTGTTGCTTAGTTTAATACTGAACAGAAGTTTACGTTCAGGGGTGTAGCTGAATACTAGCCAAAAGCGTGACTGGCGGGTCGCCCTTGTAAGCAGTCCTCATCTCCCAGCCCCTCAACCCCTCTCCCATAACGTTCAAAAATACCACATTCTTTGCCGAGTTTTACACTATGATCAGTACGTCGGGGTTTAGAACGGGAGTGGATTAAGGCAGCACAGATCTATCGTTTTATTCATCGAGCTAGAAATTTGGCTTAAGTAAGATATAGGTAAAAAGCCGGAGGACGGGGCAGCTGGCCAATTAATTAGCTATGGTTAAAACTATAGCAATACCTAACATCAAAACATTGAATACCAGCCACCGCTTATGAACCGGGGCCCTTGACAACTGTATCTTGTAAAGTAATTAAAATATCATCAATGATCACCGAGGTGCAGGCACCTGCCCAATTGGTTTAGCATTAGTGGAGGCCCACTGGACGGCCTGTCAGCAGGAGAGTGGCAAGGAGTGGGCGATGGCGATAGCAACGGCACGTTTAAATAGTGCTTGGCATCGCGTCGTCTTTGTAGTGCTCTTCTTGCTTCCTTAGGAGCCGCACGCAGTTCTTTCGAAACCATGAAGTTCCTCCCAGTAATCTTTTGGCTGCTATGCCATGTCGGACTCGCTCCGGCGCACTCCCTGCCGCCAAAACATCGCGCATCTCGAGGGCTCTCATCCCGCTCGTCCAGTACAGTGCTAGCCACTAACCATACCGCGTACTATTTCGATCAAGCTGTATGAGATTTAACAATGTCATCCGTCTGCGTCGCTGACCCTTGTAGATTGATCACTTTCCGGATAGTCCACGCTATGCACCTCACGCCAAAGGGACCTTTAAGCAGCGCTATTTCATCCAGAGCTCTTACTATAAGCCAGGCGGCCCTGTCTTTCTCTACCTAGCTGGGGAGGGCCCTATCGACAATGACACACATCTCGACGCTAGCCTGATAGAGCAGCTGATGAAAAGGCTCAACGGCGTCGGCATTGTCCTGGAGAATCGCTATTACGGCACCAGCACTCCGTTCAATACCTCGTCGACAGATGAGTTGCTGTACTTAACGACAGAACAGGTGATTGCCGACTTTGACGTATTTGCCAGAAATGTCAAACTGCCAGGTCTTAGCAACATCAATGCCCCGTCGACGCCATGGTTTCTCTACGGCGGAAGTTATCCAGGTGCGCTGTCAGCGTTTACTATCAAGACGTATGGCGATACCTTCTACGGCGCTATTTCGAGTTCCGGAGTAATTCATGGGCAACTTGAATATCCGCAATGGTACGACCCTATCCAGCTGCTGGCGCCGCAAGATTGTGTTGCCAGCATCAATGATATCGTCGATAAGATGGACTCGCTGGTCCAGTCGAAGAACCACGGTGCTTTAGAACAACTGAAAGAGATATTCGGTCTCAGCTCGTTGAAGGATATCCGTGACTTTGCCCAAACGATTGCCTTTCCTATTGGGGGTCCATTCGTGTACCCTACGTACACATGGCAAGAGATTAACTGGAATCCTTCGTTTGGACACCAGGATTTCTTTCAGTTTTGCGACAATGTTACCGACATCAATGCCCCGGCAAACACTACACAAGTTGATAACGCGCTTGCCAAATACACTAATGGCCAGCCCTGGAAGAACTTGGGTAATTATGCTGCATATATCAAACGCGTTGTTCTCCCGCTTTGCTCAAGCGGAGACTACAATAGCCCGCAATGCTTTGGAACACAACACCCAGACTTTTGGGCAGACACTACCAGCGGCGCTACGCGGAGCTATCTGTATACAACCTGCACGGAATTTGGGGCCTACCAGGCTGCTCAGCCGCACGGCAAGAAGTCGTTGATATCCCGTGTTATAGATAAGGAATACACCCAGCAGTGGTGCAATTGGGCTTTCCCCAAGGGTATGCTCCCATAATCAGGCTCTATTCTAGGATGCTAACTCTGAAAGGAAAATACAACTCCATTCCCTCGACACCCGACCTCGACAGGTGGAATGTCTACGGAGATTTCAACTTTACTGCGGATAGACTCTTGTTCGTCGATGGGAGCGCCGACCCTTGGAAGGACCTCTGTTACCATTCAGATCTCGCACCACAGCGTTACTGGACCGACTCTCAACCGGCGCATTTGATCAATGGGGCTGGTCATGTGTGGGATCTTCGAACACTCGAGGATATCACCACTGAGCCGCAGTTCATTCGCGCTGCGACGAAACTCGAGCTTCGTACTGTCGAAACGTGGCTTAGGGAGTTTAATAATCAAACTTTTACCTTGTAGCTTTATAACTCGAGGAGTTCTCCAGGTAGATTTGATAGCAGTTGGACATAATCTTTATTGCGCATCAAGCTCGTAGCAAAGGAGACTCACAATATCAACGTGTATTGTAGTCAGAAACTCAAGCTACTGTATATTTACTATATCTACGAAGTCGCTGAGTAAAAGGTGCTGATGGCAATACAGAGCGCTGGCAACTACGCCCAGGCAAAATTGAAGTCTGCATTAAAAGCTCATGACAATGTCATAAAATATGTTATTATCTCAAAAACCTCTATTCTAATAGATTATCTCAGTATCTGTTTGACAAGGTTCAACTAGTGACATTCGTAGAGGCTGTGAGAAGTTGTAAATTGTCAGTTGGTGAACGTAACAACCGCCCCTGTCACAGAAGCAGGGAGAGAGGGAATAGGCTGTCTCTCATCCATTGTCTACGATAAGAGAGTGATGCAAAACTCCGGAACGACATTTTTCCCCAGAATGCCATATCTGTAGGGTCATCAGAAAAGGAGGGAACAACACAAAACCGCACCGATATACCTAGACCAGATTTTTGCTGTTAAAATTGTTTTCTATGTCTTCATTCCTTGTCCAGTTACGAGTTCACTCTCCTCTTCGTCTTTTTATAGGACAACGTCTGTCATGACCAAGGCTACATCTTTTGGACGTACTATACCACGATCGCAGAATGTCCGGCCGGAGCCAGCTAAATCGCAGTCGCTCAGCACGATTGCATCCTATTCGATATTTGAACTGACGCACCACTATATAACTCAACAGATGCCCGGTGTCAGGTCTTCAGTATCACCATTGACGATTCGATATGTAGTACATGATAACATCCGGCTTAAGTGCGGGATATTGTATTGATAATAAGAAACTTGCTTTGAGTTCATCATTCTAACAGTGAAACTTGATACTAATTGAAGAAGTTAGTAAGTTAGCTCGTGATTTCAAAAGGGAGAAGTAGCTACAAATTACAGTTCAAATCACGAATGTTTACAACTTATAATGTTATGGACGTGCCACGGCCAACAAGTGGTTATCTATTTATGCAATTAAGCTCTATTTTAGGTACGTAACAGAGTAATGACGTAGCAGGCTAGCTGTGCCGCGACACCCCAGCGCTTAATTACTGCGAGGTGGAAAAGCCTTCCTCAAAGCCTTCATCAAACCCTACCCAAGCCTACCTTATAAAGTACTCAAACACTCGAACACGGTTACGCTAGTGTATGTTGGGTAGGGTTTTGAAACCATGGCTTCTTTTGCATCGCTTTCCGCCGAACTCCTGTATCTTTGCATTCGCTACCTGGACATCCGCGCACTCAAAAGCCTGCGTCTTGTATCGCATGCTGCTGCAGTTTTTGCCACAGAGAAACTGTTCGAGACCGTAACTCTATGCTTCTCTATTGAAAGCGTTGAAAACTTTGACAATGTCCTCAAAAGCCAAAATTTCAGGCAACTAGTAAAGGCAGTCATAATTGACGGTTCGGACGGCGACAAGGAGAATGAGCACGATGATGACTACAACAGAGTTGATACCCCGTGGAGCCTGGCTATCCCCAAAATTTCTCAATTCCCAGCTTTGAATGAAGTTGAGTTCCGTTTCGACGACGAATGCGGCGATGACGAGGATCTCTTTGGACGCGACCATAAACAAGACATAAAATATAGGCGCTTCTACCAAGATTTGCTAACTAAGGTTCTAGAAGCTGCGCCATCCGTCAATAGCCTTACGATACGCAACATACAGGATGCATTGATCTCTTGCACACCCTCCAGAACTGCACAAGAGCGCCTCCGCAAGCTCGCCCTCGTCATCGTCACTGAGGAGACCGCTGCGCCGGAGACTGACATCGACCTGGCGGCCTTGGACTATTGCTTCAATTCTAACCTGCGGACCCACTGGCTCGAGCCCACGCAGAATCAACTTACGCACCTCACTTTGAACTGCGATGTTTGCTGGGGCGTACGGCCCTTTGCCGATCTGCGCGGCTTGTATTTCCCACAGCTGCAATCTCTGGCCCTGGGAAACTGGACGATTATCCACAGTTGGCAGATCGAGTGGATTACTTCACACGGCGCAACACTGAGGGAGTTAGTGCTAGATGACTGTCCGATTGCG
Source organism: Xylariaceae sp. FL1651 (assembly GCA_025201745.1). Classification (NCBI taxonomy): domain Eukaryota; kingdom Fungi; phylum Ascomycota; class Sordariomycetes; order Xylariales; family Xylariaceae; species Xylariaceae sp. FL1651. Next base: position 306,953 of record MU624270.1, read on the forward strand.
TACATTTTGAGCGTTGATTTCGAACTTGATGACCAATTTCCTGGCATTAAAGGCGACGTACGTAAGGAGGTGGACTTGAGGTGGAGCGATGTGTTTCCCATTTTTCAGCAGCGTCTTAAGCGGCTGAGGCACTTCGGCATGGGTCGCAACCGAAACTTTGACCATAGATACCAGTTGCCTGCTCGAATTGAATACTCAAGATACATTACGTTTCAGTGTGGGACAGGCCCAAGTCCCTGGATGTACGAAGTGTATACCGAGGGCGAGGATAAGGACAAGATTGAGTGGGAAAATGATGAAGGAGAACTGCAGGAAGTTATGGTACCAGGCGATGAGCAAAATGCTAAAGATGAAGAGGCGCTGAGAAGATTCCTCGAAGCGATTGGTAGCATGAAAATAGATTGAGCAAAAGATCTAGTGATTACTACATTTTACAACTAAAATCCCGCCATCTTCGTCGTATTATCACTAGCTGCGCCCCTAGCATATAAAAGTCTCTAGTTTTCGTAGGATTTGTTAAGCAACGTGGCACGGAAGCTGCCATTATGGAGCTCCGAACCTCTAATCCTTGAAGCTTCTAACCCAACTATACATGATTTGAATGTGAAGCTGGGTATTGGTCAACGGATAAGAAGAAAAACAGTTAGAACAGGAAAACTTGGTACGACCGCCTCACTGCTATTTAAGTCAGTAGACACCTCCATGGTTACTGAGAATCTAGTATTGAATAGTACTATGCCGGCTTATATCAGTAGGGGGTAGTAATACTCACATCACTTCACCTTCTGTATTGCTGCCGAGCTGCTCGAAATTAAAGCCTAATTTACCTGGCTCAGCACAAGACACAGACATATTTCTTTCTTATATCTCGTAGATTATCTCATTATCGACGTTACTTCCTAACATTTTAAAGATGCTTAGGTAGTAATGTTGCTCCAACTTAGACAGATGGCATCTAACTTTAATATTTGCAGGCCTGAAAGTCTAGAATGGGCTGGAAAGCTGGAATACAGAGTGCAAATGACTTTTGAGAAGAAACTACGGAATCCTCAAGGTTTGTGTGTGAATCACAGACAGCCTGCAAAATAGAACTATATCAATGCGGATCTGTATGCTAACCCGCAATGTCTGTTAAGATATGTTTAGAAGTTTAAAAGTAGTTTAAGATTACCTAGTAACGTAATTCATGAATACCGAAAGATGTCAGCGGAAATAGGCCAATGCTGAGCTTGAGTGATTGCTAGACAATATTATATGCTGCAACTAGTATCTCAGTGGTGCCCAAAGAGCGGACAGAACACGGTTGCAAAAGTATGTAATTTCGCTGTTCAATAATTCCCAAGCGGCCTAAATACTCATACAGTAGTAATCAATTATTAGTTCTTGTAACTAAGAAGCTCATTAATGCTCTTCTGCTAGTGGTTTATGAGAAGGAATTTTCTTTCGGGCTAATGCTCCTGCTTATTTCTTCTCCCCAAGTCTGATTCTTGAGAAACCTTTGATTGCGACGCTACTCAGTTTGCCATCCCAAACACATGCATATTTCTTCAGTGCCCAATATCACTACTCTTTGCGTCTCATCTCCAGCGTAATAAGCGCCAAGTATGACAGATTTTCCCAATCGGATATCACTTTAATATAGATCAGTATTGCTACAATTAATCCCTTCTCTAGTCTACCGAAAACAGTGATAATTGCCATTCTATGCCTTCTCAAGTAACATCTTAGCTTCGTTCTGCAGCGCTTTCAGAGCCACGAACATAAGCGACGGACCAACGCTAATCCTTGCAACACCAGCCTCGGCCAGCTGATTCACACTCAATCCGTCGGGCGCCGTCTTCAGCATCACGGCCAATCTTCCTTCGAACTCCCTTGCCAGCCGCTCAACCTCGGCTCTTGAGACACCGCGCCCGCCTCCCCACACAAACACGGTCGTCGCGCCCGCGGCGAGATACCTCTTGCCACGCGCCAACGCCTCCTCTACGCCCCATCCTTTCACGAGCACGTCACAGCGCGCATTGACGACAAAGTCCGGCACGCCCCTGCGTCTCGCAACCTCGAGGACGCGCTCGATCCGCGACGCGGCCTCGTCCACGTCATACAGGTTCCCCGTCTCCAAGCTGCAGTCCTCGAGGTTGACGCCCGCGACGCCCAGGTCTATCAGCGCGTTGATGGCGGGCTCCAGCCTCGCGCCGTACGCGTCCTGGATGTCGACCGTCAGCGGCTTCTTGAACTCGGCCGCCACGCCCGCGATCCCGCGGACGGCCGCCAGGTTCGCCTCGACGGTCAGGTCCTCGTCTTCGAGGCCGGCCGCGCGCGCGATCGCGAAGCTCGCCGTCGCGAGGGCCTCGCTCGTCGGCAGCTCGGCGACGGCGCGCGCGCTCAGGATGTCGTACACGTTGGCTAGTACCAGGGGCCTGCCGCGCCGCTGGTGCAGGGACTTGAGGAGTTTGGCGGTGGTGTTTCGCGAGGCCATTTGGAATTGTGAATTTGGTGTCTTGATTTTGTTTCTGCTTGTGACGTAGCGCAAGGTTTACGCTAAAGGAAGATGCTATGAATCAAGGTATCAGTGGAGATCTGGCCTTAGGCTTCTTGTCTATCGTTCCCTTCATTCTCTCAATCTTTATATACATGTTGGCGACCTTGAGTTACAATTTGACCATGACTCCTTGGTTGGCATGGCACTAGGTGTTGCTTACACATTTACGAGCGATTGAGATGCTTTGTCATCCGGAAGTAGTATGTGCGCCCTATCCTCGACACGATTAGAATTACCCTATTACACGGCTAGAGTTGCCTATTTGGGAAAATCTTGATTCCTCAACCAAATTATAGCAGCTGTAAGCGTTCTAGTTGCAATCTCTCATATCGCAATATTATCACAAAAGCCCAGGCAACCAGGCCGGCAACTGGAACCATGACTGTTATAGCAGCAAAGGCCGATGGACTCAGTGCCCACACTCCCGATTCATCAGCCAGGAATCCTTTCAATACTCGCTCTCTGACGTAAACACAAAGTTTGGATCATCATGATCGGCCATAGAGAGATCGAACGGCTGTCACCAATTCCTCTTCTGTCTTCCATCTTTCCTCCCTAATTATCCTTCATCGAGCTTACCTGTCTTTTTAGCACCCTCCAAATATCAAATTTCCAAAGTCGCATTCTTACTATCAAGTTAGCTTCATAGCATGCCGCCACTCGGAATTGGAATCAAACGGCCGAGGAAAATAAATATCTTTATGCATCAAACAGTGCGAGTTTATCCTGACTATGGTACCGACGGGGATCGATGCAGGAAGAATATGATTCACGCTAGAGGGTCAGAAAAATGTAGACAGTCGATTTGACTTATAGACAACTGGGCTTCATTATGGAAGCTATAGTAAGAGGAAATAATTGTATTGATTTTTGGTTGAACGCTGAGCGTAGCTTGTTTACTGTATAACGCGATAGGTAGGCTAATCTGACACAAGGGTTCTGAGAAGATTGTACTGCGTAAGAGAGAAGTTCGTCCCAATATACGTTCTTTTTATTTGTGCACTATGTTATGGAATAGAAGTGAAGGAGAGGGAGAAAGAACAAAGTAGATTATTTCTACATACCTAAGCGTGCTAATAGAAATTTAGCATATAGGATATGAGAGGACCCCGAAAACAGGCTAGTATCGCTGTCCTGCCGGTAGAACTACTAGAGCTTCGGCTCATAGTTTGCTACATTGCAAACCCGCCGACATTTTGATCGGTGCCACAAGCTGCGGTTGAGCAGACACCGCATTTTTGGTCCTCGGCAGATTGATGCGTGATAAAATCAAATTGCACTATATCGCTATGCTTCAGGGCACTTTTCTTGTTATTTTTTAGCAAAATGGCGGCCATGTGAGTAGATGATCAGTGAGTCAGGCTACTCCAAATGGGCCCGCTGACTAATATCAATAAGAGGAGCTGGAGGATTGAAATAATACGTCAGGTAGGTGATAGAAAAACGAACCTGAAGGTTCAGTTACTGAAAACGCTAACTAATTACTCCGTTCATAGAGATCGCCGCACGGCGGAGAATCCTATTAGTGACATATACCCGCGTCTCCAGTGCCAGCGGTGTTAGTAAGGCGCTTACACAGGGTTTACATGCAACAGCTCAGTATATACTTTGAGTAGTAGCCGGAGGGAAACATCAAATTCACTACTGATGATTAGCACGAAGCTACTCAAAGATCAGGTAGAAATACTTATCAGCTCTGCGGTTCTACCGATGGTGTTTCCGGTTTAGTGTGCCGAAGAGGTTTTTGGTGTTGATACAACTACGTCTAATTATGAATGTATGCTTATTCATGCTAGGAATAGTAATCTATGCAAAGATCATCCAGTCGATCAACTTCATCTACCATGACCTCAACCCTTACCATAGAATGTGGTCTCTGTAACTGTCTATTAGTCGATTTAGTACTTGTCTGAAGATCTGGCTATCCATCACAATGAAAGCTGGTCACTTGTGTAGGGTAATAATAGCAGGAATTAACTAGCCACATCTTATTTACTCAGCCCTGGTAAGTAGCAGATGAAATTTCCTTGTCAAGGCATGTAACAATCGACATATGCGGTAATTATTTACCTTGGTTTGAATTTTAGTAGCTAAGCTAACTATTTTACATTTCTCAACGACGCGATAACTCTTTTAGACCTGAGGAAAAACTAGTATGCTGTAGAATCAAGCGAGCTGTGTTCTTCACTCCCCTTAATTTACCCTTTACACTACCAGGGGGGTCATTCTGGCCTAAGTATTTCGTGACAAAGGCATTTATTCGATCATGAAACTAGCGAAAACGGAGAAACAAACACAGAAATGAAGTCAGCGTCTTGACGAAACAAAAAAAACTCTTGTGACACCATCTCTGGTCGCCGTTAACGAAAAGTTCTAGCCGCACTTCCGGGGAAGCCACATCCAACAAGGCTATATCGATACACCAAATATTAATTATGCCCTTTCCAGATAAAGGCAAGGCGAGTGGAAAGATCCAATTTTATATCGCTCTTCGTTTGACGTGTTATATAGACACAATATACTATTCGTTACAAGCTGCCGTTGAGATACTAAATCGAATAAGCATATCAAAGACTGGAGACTCTTCTTGATAGAGCCTTAAAATAAGAGCGTCCGAAATTCTGAGCGATGAAGCCCCTTTTTTTTAGATCAAATTAACGACCAAAATCATGGCCTGGTCTAGTCCTAAAAGTGAGAGTTTACCTGAAGATTCTGTTTTTAAGTTTGACCTTCCGAAAATATACGTCTAAAGCTTCCATTTCTATCTGGAACCCATAACATCTTTGTTAATTACACAAAAAGCCCCCGGCTGGGAGCATAGAAAGCCCCAGGCTCCAGGGACTGTAATCCTAGCCAGTTATTCGAAGTATCCAGGTATTCCAACTAGCCACCTTGCCAGCTCTCTAATTATCCAGCTATTAGCCAGTCACTTACACCTCTCCGCACCCGCGAGACATAGCGCTGTATAATGTGAGATAGTCTGTTAGCTATTTATAGGTAGGCATGGTTTAGATAGTCGGATAGTGTTAAGATATATATATAGCGTAGTACCAATAGGGGTACTACGGTTAACTTTTTACTTTTAATAGTTATGCGCCCGTGTAGCTTAATAGTTATGATTAAAACTATAGTTTTACTGCCTTGCTAGCTAAAAAAAAAAAAAAAAACCTCAGCTTGCTATTGGCTTACGCTATTTCAAGCTTTAGAACTAGATTAAATTTAGTAATAAAGCCCGACGATTAAACGTATATTACGCTAAAAATATATGAACTATTTACTCGAAAAGTTTATAGTTCGATTACCGGATATTTTAAATTTCGGCTATACGACGTCGGCTAACTTAAAACTATATTTAAGATAGTTAACTTTAGTATAAGCCCGTGTAACTCTAGCTAACGCGTCCCATGCTACCTTGCCTGAAGGGGTGTGTCGAGCTATATATATAGCGTAGTACCAATGGGTGTACTACGGTTAATGTTGGGTGGTTACCGTACACGTGTACGAATCAGAAAGTGTGGAAATAAGTGATTAATTGCTATTAGGTTGTTAAGTACAAGAGTGTAATCTATCGGAACGAAGGACCCGCTTATATAGCCTTGGTTTGGCTGGGTGAATGAAGGGCCATTGTTCCCTTTCATTAACCAGTGGTCCATTGTACGTGACGGTGAATGGTCCCGAAGGCTATCTCCGCTGTCCCCTTGAATGGCCTTGAATAGGTCTGCTGAATAGCTTTGGCTGGGTCGGCCAAATAGCTATCCGGGTGAATAGGTCTGCCAAGTGGCTTTTCCAAGGTTTAGCCAGATCTATTCATTCCCTTGATCAACGGTAAACCTTTTACCTCTGACAGATAGGCGAGGCGGGTATCTTATTAGGAGCGTTGTTAGGGGGACACCCTACTTTTTTTGATTGGGGCACCCTTCGGGCCGTTTCGGTCTGGAACAGCTGTTCAGCCAACCTGTAGCTTTTGCCAATTAAATCCTAAGTACTTGCCTAGTAAATTTGCTGTGAACTTTTTTAAATCTTACTTAACCTTGTTACATTGTTGTTTTAAAAGCTCTACTAGTTAATATCTTTAGCTAATATCTCCGGCTAACATTTCCGGTTAATATTTCCGGCCAATATTTTTTGTTAATAATAACCTTTTAAGCTAAAATTATTGAATTTATCGTAAAAAGACTCGGTAACAATACCGCCGATCCCAAATCTACCTAAAAGTAGGTATTATTGGCTAGTCAAGGTGTGCTAGTCGCTAGCTGTTAAAGATGTGGCAGCTGTCAAGAGAAATTGCGGACCGTCTCGGCCCGAAGGGTGCCCCCCTAACAATGCTCCTTATTAACTGTCCCTGCAAAAACGGCATCCCAACCAAACAACCACTTTTACAGCCAACTCTCACTCAAAAACAACGATTCCGGTGGAGGTGTAGATAAAGGTGCCATTTTTGTTGATAATTATGAGAAAACCTAAATGGGTTAGTCAAAGTAATGATTTTTGACGATTAATTGTTAAAGATAGTATTTGAAAGTTATAAGGTACGTTTAGGGGGGTATTAAAAAGAACCGGTGTTTGCGGGGACATTTAATTTGATACCCGCCTCGATAGGTATGGCCCGGTCACTTATGGTTCGTGCACCACACTAGGCCGAAAATAGAAAAGAACTACGTATCAGATGGGAGGCAGCCCTCAGCAACCCTCCTACAAGTGTAATTATATGTATATGTTGTTGGAACCATTGGCAGTTGGTTGCAACACCAACCTCGTACAACCCCTGTCATGAAGCTATCATCACGTGTGTACATAATTTCCCTTATCTTCTAGTTCGTACGCCAAGCAAAGTCCTCCTTAAGGAGAACTTTGCTGCGTACAATACTTTCCTTCTCTCCTTTAAATATATATACGCAATAGATATAATACAACAGACTTGTATTCTGTCACGCGTGTGAGACGTACGATATCGTACTAAGCCCATTCCACATATGTAGAATCCAAAGTACATCAACATAAAATAGAAATCCTCTTCCTGGTTCAAGCAAACGCAAACCAAGGGCATACCGCCATACCTCTTAATTCGCATTTTAGCACATAGATCTCTCCCACAGCTTAGACCGTTTTGGGAAGAGATTCACTTCGTTTATTATTCTACGTAACTCTGGTGTTGTTCGTGAGAAGCTGTAGCCCTTGGTTGCAAGGCTTCGTTCAACCTGATTGGGAGAGAGGCGGTGGATTTTTCCACTTGCCTGCAGGCGGTGCGTGTGCCAGAACGCCATTTCAAAAGGGTGTGGCAGTGCTGTACATGTGCACTCCGAAAATAACGTTCAAAGATGAGACGCTTCGTACCCTTGCCACCATGTACCACTATGAGAGGTTCTACCAACCGAGTTACTTTCGTCCCAACCAATTGGACTCTCATAGTGCGTACATGCAGTTTCTCTAGCGACTTCTTACCACCCTAGTATAGGCTGTATACCATGGGCGTTATTTTAGGGGTAAGAATATATATATAGCTGAAATTGTATGATTGGGGAGATAAGGTGGGTTTTCAATGTTCTCACGCACACGTATTTGCATCATTACATGCTGGATTGGAATACTCCCTTATTGCCTTCCTAATATTTCGTCGTAAGCCGTATGGACAATGTCTAAAGCTCTAGGTCAAGCAGCGAAGCTAAAACCCGAAATTCGACTCGCTCAAGCGCTATCAGAGTTTGGTGCCAGCCTCGAGGATGCGAGGACGCGAGAGTTTCGCGCGCTCCAAACGAGGTCTCCTCCCAATCCTGAGGACGTCATCAGGTTGACAGAGGAGATCAATCGAGATGGTTCACGGATGCACAAGGCCTGGCGGCCCTACGCCACACGTATAGTGACCTTCCTCGAAAAGATCCAAGTGCTATCGCGGGTTGGCGATTTCTTGATAGGGTCATCACAAAATCTTATCGCGAGCGGTGTTTGGGCAGCAATTAAAATTACTCTTTCAGTATGCCCTAAAACGCACGCTGCATGGCCATCTATCTTATAGCAGTCATCTAACAAAGGTGGTGAGCAGATGGCCCTTGGCTCATTGGGTCTCTTCAAGCGCATATCTGAGGTGTTTTTGCATATCAGAAAGTCGGCATCGAGCACGAAAGACCTCGCAGAGCTCTTCCCTAGCTCCAAGGAACTACAGGACCTCATGTGTGAATACTTCATCACCCTATTATCATTCTGTCAGAAGACTGTCCAGCTTCTTAACAAATCGATCATTATCCAGTTGGCCTCGCCATTTGTTGTATTTTTTGATAAGGAGGCTCTAAAATTCGAATCGGATCTGCAGCATTGGTCCATAGCGATTGACCAAAGGTTCACCGTACTTAAAAGCCAGCGACAGATGGATGCAGCAAACACCCTATCCAAAATTAGCGACACTTTATCGCAATGGACTGCATCAGAGGCGAAGAAAAAGCATTCAATGGTATTGCGTAGCGAGCGTCTTCTGGATAGACTCTATACCAAGCAGTCTGAGCGTTTCTCAGCTTGGCTTAGACAGCGCAAAAAGGGAACGACCCAATGGCTATTTAAGGAACCAGCCTATTCACACTGGAAGACCTCCACTTCATCAAGTACGCTATGGATCAATGGAAAGTTGGGAAGTGGTAAAACGGTTCTTCTAGCGAACATCGTCGCAGATCTCTACACACCCGATTCCGGCGAGCAAGAAGTCAGCAGCCTGGCCGGCAGAGCTGGCCCGATCGTTGCTTACTTCTTTTGTCAGCACGACCACGCCGATTCTAATAAATACGACGAAATTCTTGGAAGTGTTTTCCAACAAGTCCTGAAGGAAGTGGAGCCAGATAGCGAGCCAATAACGAAGTTGGAAGAATGCCTCAATCGCTCTGCTTCTTCAACATTTCGAGACGAAGCTGTTGTCATCTTACGGCACTCTCTACCGAAACAGCGACCTATTTTCATAGTATTAGATGCTCTAGACGAATGCCCTGAGCAAGAAGTCACCGAGGTGCTTGTAACTATTAAATCCATCTCGGAGACTTGCGCTATTCATCTATGCTGTTCTACAAGAACAGATGCACCCGCGTCTCAAACCTTGACCTCAGTATATCCTACTATTGACCATCAGATCACGATGTCATTGGCCACGATGGCGAATGAGATGAAATACTTCGTTGAGGCAGAATTTGAGCGGCGTAGGCATATACGAAATTTAGACAGGTCCCTCGAGGACATCATCAAAGAGGTTCTCATTGGTGCCTCGGAGGGAATGTAAGTCACTTAGAACCATGTTGCTACCTGCCAGCTGACATCTCCGCAGGTATCTCTGGGTCGCCCTGCAAATTGAAGCCCTGTTCCCCCATCGAAACAGTAAACTGCTCTCGGAGTCTGATATCTACGGCTCTTGGAAAATCTACCCAAGGACCTTCCGGAAACTTTCGATAGGGCTCTCGAGGGAATCACGGATACAAGATACGGTAAAAATATTTTCCAGCTTGTTGCCGCAGCTAGGCGCCCATTAACTATCCGCGAGCTCAGGATTGCGCTTAACGTACAGCCGGGTAATTTGGACTGGAATTCTCTAACACTGCCTCAGGATAGTAAGGCTATCGTTGCTCTGTGTGGTGGTGGTCTACTAGAAATTGAAGACGAGGACGACACGGTACACTTTATTCACCACAGTGTTTACCAGCACCTCGTCACGGGCAGCAGTGCCTTCCGATTTCGTCGTGGCGAAGCAGACATCTACACAGGATCCATTTGTGTCACATACTTGAATTATCCTATTTTTAATACGTCTTTAACGAGAACCTCAAATATGGATCTCAAGGCCAACCAACTGGCCAGCGCAGTTAATAGCACCACTAGCACGGGCACGAGCACGACAGCTAAGGTCATCTCTATTCTGAGACGTCGAAAAGGGTCTGACCAGTCCAATATCAACATCGGCCAGATAATTCAACGCTATCTGGAGCCAAAAGTAGACACGGCCGAGATACTTGCGTTCTTCGATTATGCGCGTGACAATTGGATAATGCATACCATGCGCTTTTGTCCCCGTTTGTGTGCGGATGATTATCCTCTCTTCGAAATTCTCCTTCATTCAGCACGTGAATATCTCACTCTCCCATGGAAAGATGACGATTTCTCCGACAGGCTGAAGTGGGCGCAGGACAATAAGCATTTCGGGATACTGCTGGCATGCCTCTTTCTTTCTAAGCGCACTGGGGATCAATACCTAGCAACCGCGATGTCAAGAGCAGTTGAAGCTCGTACAGACGACGCCTTGCTAGATTCCGAACCATCAAGTATCTCACAGACGATTTTTGAGCTCACTCTATTATATATTAATTCTTTAGATAGTCAGCACAGTAACCTCAGAGAACTCAGAGAACTCAAAGACCGAATTCTCAGTCTTGGCTACATCCCACCACGCAGAAAGGCAGTCTGTCTTGGACGACCACAAGGTAGAATCAATTAGCCCGCGCGCCGCGACTTGGGGAATCCGCCCTCGAAGCTTGCCCGACATTAGTGATAAGAGACTAACCGCAATTTCTTAACAAGATTTGCGATAACCAGGAGAAGTAGGAATCGTGGGGATTTCTAGGAAAATATGTTCCGTGGACACTTATGAGACACTCTGGATAAGGCTTAAGGTTCAATATTGAGGTTCTAATTGTTTGAATAGATTATTTATCAGCATCTATCTACTATTCGTATTTGCGCTTTAGACTGTTCACGCGATGTGATAAGTCAGAGTTCGATAAGTTGAGAGACCCGGAAGCAGCGACCTTTCATGCTAGGCGCTTATACAGGAATTCCCGGCTAAAGATTCATTATTCTTGGAATACGAAAGGTCCGAGCAAATGGAATCTGATATTGGCACCCGAAAAGCCGCAGGCTTCAAAGACTGCTAGCATAACCTAGAGAACTGGTATCCCTATTATGACTACAGTATATTCAATTTACATTTACTGACGCCAATCCGCACCTTGTCAAAGTGGTTCTGTTATACATTATAGTAAAGAGGAATAGCTATAGCTAAGGCACTGATGGGAGGTCCTCCCTATAGTAAATCCTCGGGGAAGAGCGTGGTTTGGTACATATATCGTCGGATATTCTGTAATTCCTTTCCCCTCAGTCAAGCAACAGTATTTTTTTTTTTAATAGATACCTGAAGCCGGTTCTATCTCTGATCTGACCTGGGTATGTCTACGCAGTTGGACTTTGAGGAGGTTGTCTGTTATTTCTAGTAACGTTTGCTGAGGCACAACATACACACGCATCAATTTGAGTACACAGAGCAAACCCTAGGACAGGGATGAGATTATACTTTTACGGTAGCCTCTTCCTAATAATGCTACGGCAGAAAAACCGCCTACCTCCAGCAACCCGTTTCGAAATTACAAAATCTATTTTTACAGCCATGGCACGAGGTCCCCTCTCCTCTCCATCTTTTCAAGTTTCAATTCCTTACCTTCCATTGAGAAGGCTCTAGTCCTATTTGCTTCCTTAAGGGATTATTTAGGTCCTATTCTCAAGATTGCTTCAGTTCGAGAACGGCTTTTATATACGCAGCGTTGCATACCTGAGCGGGCGTATGGTGATTTTGTTACTAGCTAAGATACGGCCAGTCCAATCCAGAGGACAAGGCAGAAGAAGAGAAAACAGCTCAAGCGATGAGGACATAAAGTATTGTTCAAAAGGCATTGACGCCGAGTTCAGGTAGTTGGCATGTGATGCTATAGGTTTAATGACGATGAGGGCCTTGACAAGAAGTCTTTTGATTGGTGGAAGATCGTGGGTAATTATGGGTTCTGTAGCAAATAGAAAATTAGAAATTAGCATACTCGACCTCGACACAAGTACTTCCCTTTCTATCCGAAATGCTTAACCAAAAGCAACCGATTTAGATGCAATGATTACAACTTAAACGTAAGGCCAATTAATGCAAGTACAGCGTCGCAGTACTATCCAGCCACAAATTATAGTTGCGCAGCTGGTAGAAAATAGCCTAATATGATACCTTCGGTGGTATCACAAAGAGCTTTATTTTCTTGTATGTCTCGTAATAAGATATTTGAACAGTCGATGCTAGATTAGAATGAACTAGCAGCACCTCAGGACTAAGCGCGATTAACCAGTACTACTACTGTGAATCGTATATGAGCGGTGTGGTATAGGAAAACCCCAGCAACGACCTCGCACGGTTTCCGAGTTGGTGGGTCTTTGAGGTCAAGTGCGGTCAAGTGCGGTCATTTTCCATAAACCGAAACCTCGCTTTTCATGATGGTCTACTTTGCATGAGAGAACACCCTCGTCATGAACTAGTAGTGCTAGAGGTATGATTGGCTCGACTAAACCTAAGGGGGAAATGCTAGTCTAGGCCCGGATTTGCGGGGAATGGACCCTCGGTGTAGATTGATAGCGAAGCTAACGAGGTGACCGAGAGCCCGGATTTCGTATGATATCGCCACTAAACCAGAAAGTAATGATATAAATGAATGTCCTTCACATCCACTCTTTTCTTCGATTCTATTGTCGGTAGATCGCGTACTTGGGCGCTCAGGGAGCATGCTAATTACTCAAGATGAAACTCAGTGTCTTTCGACTAGCCTTGGCGGCTCTTATTACAGCAACACACGTTGCTGCTATTCGAACGCTTTCTCAAGTGACGATCTTCACTCCGCCGCAAAACTATACTGATCCGCAAGTACTGTTTGCACGAACTGCTGAACTGCCAAACCACGACTTGCTTGCAACCTGGGAAAACTACAGCCCGGAGCCACCTCCAGTCTATTTTCCTATTTATAGATCCAGAGACTCAGGAACAACCTGGACTGAAATCTCTCGAGTTCAGGATCAGGGGTATGGGTACGGCTTGCGCTATCAGCCGTTCCTCTACGTGCTGCCCAAAGCCATCGGCAAGTATCCTGCTGGGACCGTTCTCCTCGCGGGGTCGTCGATCCCAACAGATCTATCGAGCACGCAGCTGGATCTCTACGCCAGCGCAGACAGCGGACGAACATAGGAATTCCTAAGCCACGTCGCGGCAGGCGGGGAGGCGATTCCAGACAACGGCCTGACGCCAGTGTGGGAGCCGTTCCTGCTTCTGCACGCCGGTAAGCTCATCTTCTACTACTCGGACCAGCGCGACCCCGCGCACGGCCAGAAGCTCGTCCATCAAACCTCGACAGACTTGAAGACTTGGAGCGGCGTCGTGGACGACATCTCTTATCCCACGTACACGGACCGGCCGGGTCTGGCATCCGTGGCTGCCCTTCCTAATGGGCAGTATATCTATACATACGAGTATGGGGGAGGGCCGAACCCCAATGCTACTGGGTATACATTTCCCGTTTACTACCGATTGTCGTCCGATCCAGAGAATTTTATCGATGCTGAGCACCATCTGTTGCAAAGTTCCGACGGAACCGTCCCGAATGGCTCGCCGTATGTAGTCTGGACGCCCGCCGGTGGTATTAATGGTACCATTGTTGTGTCATCAGGCTGTTGCACGCCGGTCTATGTAAATAAGGCGCTAGGAGCCGAAGGGGCATGGCAAACCCTGTCAACCCCAGAAGGGGTTTCTTACACTCGGTCTTTGCGGGTCTTCCAGGAGGACCCCAGGTATGTGTTGATCGCTGGGGCTGGACAGTTGCCTCCAAGCACAACAAACAAGGTCACAATAAGCGTGATTAAAGTTTAATGGCATGGACGGCTTAACATATGCATTGAAATATAGGCAACCCACATGAAAGGGGAACCCATTGCTAGATTTATCTGGACTGAGAAGCCTTTCTCGTACAATAGCTAATCCGGTTATCAAAGTATACTTTGTATGCATGACTTAGAATTTGTCAAAAACTGAAAATGGTTCGTTTGAAAGTTTCTATTTCGACCATTCTTGGATGATAATGTCGGCAGCCTACTTTAATATTAGCCTCCCATCTCTTTGATCCAGTGTCTCACCTTATATATCGCAGAGAACAACTTACCTTCTCAGCAATCGCATAAACAGTCGCACTTGTATGCGTACCTGGCAGCGTGGGAAAGATACTCGCATCTATAACCCTCAGCCCTTTAACTCCGTGAACCCTCAAGCCCCTACCCACAACACCACCAAGCGCGCGTGGCATCATGGCCGCAGTGCAGCACGGGTGCTGGAAACTAGCCGTCGTGCTCTGCCTCACCCACGCTTTGATGTCCTCCACGGCCGTGACCTCTGGCCCGGGACTGACCTCCACAACGCCTAAGCTGCGCATTGGGGGCGTGGAATAGACTTGACGGAAAAGCGGCAGGAAGGTCGTCATGATGTCCAGATCGATCGGATTGGATAATGTGCCGTAGGTCAATACAGGTTCAGCTTCGTGGTCCGGGTTCGACGTATTTAGGAGCACGGATCCCCGACTCAACGGCTTGAGCAAAAAGCCAACCGTCGGGGGCCCTTGAAACGGAGCTTCGAAAACTGGATGCGCCGGATGCGTATATGCGCGTGCAAGAAGCTCCATTTGCGCTCTGTAGCCGGCGACCACGGGTGCGGCTGTTCCCGGAGGGAGATACGAGGCCAGTTCCCCCGATGCAAGCTGTTTGGCTACAGAGGAGGCAATAGAACGATAGTCCGATGTAACATTTGCCAAGGGTAGATACACAGCTGTGTTGCCCAAAGAGACGGTATACGGTCCGCGCGCGGGGCGTTCGTGATACTCTGCGATAGATTGCTCAAGATATGCTGGATCAGTATTCAACAGGTTCATGTTGGGGATTGTGTCGTTGGTAACTGCAATTACTCATATTAGCCCACTCTTGGTCCTCGCAAGAAGATTCTGGGCCACGTAAGAGTTCCGCAGAGCAATTTTCCTAACAACAGAAGCCTCGGAACTTGAAGGCAAACTCACTATTTATTGTCAATTGGGGGCCAGCGTGGTCGTGAAAATTATACCCAACACCAGGGAGATCGACAACGACATCAATGCCCGCCTTCTGTAGTAGATCCTTCGGACCAATGCCACTCCGCTGCAAGACCTGGGGCGTGTGTATCGCACCAGCCGAGATCACGACCTCGAGGTCCGCTTGGACTATGAAAACCTCGTTGTCCACGAGCGAGCGCACCTCCACTAGAGGCGGTCCTCCATTGCTCGCCGATGCAAGGTGTTGAGAGCTGTTGAACAACACACGCGTGACCTTATGCTCAGTCAGCAGGTCATAATTCGGCCGCTTCCCATCGCGCACCACATCCGCGTAGTGTCCGAGTCCGGAATGTGATCGCGCTGCCGTGTCTGGGTATTGTGAGTTGGGCACCCAGCAAAGCCCGTCTTTGTCGCCCGCGGCGCATTCCTTGCGCGGTGAGACGCCAACTTCGATCCATGCTTGACGAGCAGGAGCTGTATATCGCAAATGTCAGTTGAATCATTGTCATGACAGCCGGTTGAAGAGTGCGGTGCTTAGAATTGATTTCAAATCAGGTACTCACCTACTTCTGGCCACTGAAAAGGCGGCCAGCTTGAGTAAATTGGGGTTGAGCCACCATATGCAGCTTCCGTGTCCCATGTGATGCCATACTCCTCAACTTCCTCCGTGGTAGGCTCGACGAAGGTGACGCTCTATTCGTGAAAGTTAGTAGTTTCAGATGAAACACCTTTTCTCTCTCTCCATTTCCTCTCGTTCTCCCTAGCTTTTTGAACTCAAGCTCAATCTCATACTCATCGGGTCCAATAACTTAAATCTGTTCACTTACCTTCTTGAAATACGGCAACAAGCTCTCCCAGTTCCATCTTACTACCTCGCCATCTTCACCTGTCTCATTCCCGGCCAACTTATCCCACTCATCGTAATCCAATCTCGACGCACGATCAAAGAACTGGCCATTCGTCGCCGAGCTCCCACCAACCGTGCGCCCAACCTGCAGAATAGCGCCACGGTTTCCCAGCCCGGGGATCGGCGGCGAAAGGTAGTCGAACGTGCCCGCCGGTTTCGTGCCCGGCGGCTCGAAGGTTCCCGGCGTAGGCTCAATCTTGCCATACTCAACCACGAGAACGGTACCTTCATACTCAGCGTCAGATTACCATTACCGTTACCGTACAATTTACAGTATCAAATCCCTATCCGTATGCTATGCGTAAGGTGCATGTGGATGCTTCGATTGGTTCTCATTATGCGTCGAAATGCAAGGGGAGAGGAAGAGGGAAAGGTAAGAGAGACGCATAGGATGGACTCACGCTCCGGAAACGCCTCGCTCAGCCGATCCGCGACCGTCAAGCCCGCCGTGCCGCCACCCGCAATCACAAAATCGTAGCTCGAGCGGAGCTCGGCCGCGCGGTTCTTGACGGTGGCGCTGCGTGCCCCGTCTGCCGCAGCTACGACGAAGCTAGCCGCCAGTAAGGCCGATCGCAATGTATCCCTCATCCTGGCCATTATATGTCTAGATTGTTTTTGATCTTGCAGGTCATGTGTGAAAAATTGTTCACAGCATGATATATAACGAGAGTGCGAGGTAAGCAGCAGCACTGAGTCCGAATTTTCCTAGTCTCTCTTGGCGACGGCTTCATAGTCCTTACCGCTCGTTTCTCGTTGCGTGACACCTATCCAATCCCGCCCTACTGCTAGTCGCTGGTCTTCGCATCGGATTTCTTTTGCGAGCGTTGTTTCCGATAAGCTACGACCGGATACATAGCCCAGATTCTTGGCACCTAAATACAACTAGCATTGGTCAGCTACACTTATGTACGTGAATATGCAGCTTACTCTCATGATTAGAGTGGCGTTGCTAGTTAATGTTAGTCAAGACTCCGAAACCGCACTCGCGGAAATACTGAGATTATGGAATAGCTCTCTATTAGTAGATGTGTGCAATTTCCAGGTGCTGGGAAGCTTGCGTAATTTCAAACTCCAGCTATCCTAACAACAGTTCGGAGACCGATGTCTAACTATTACGTTTCCAACAAGGTGGGTTTAGTATATACGGATGAAGCCCGTGACCTACGTCCCATGCAAGGCGTAATATCAAACCCCAGTGTTTGTCCGGTGTGTACTCCTCAAGCCCTGTATCCCAAATACATATTTTACCCAAAACCAGTACCGCTTTACCCGCACCATAGTACATAGATAGTCAAATCCGTACAACGAGCAACTACCTTGCAGCTCTCGTTGGAAGCCAAGCTCGCTTACAAATAAGAAGTAAGCATGCACCTACAAGAAGCTGAAAAATCGGAAAAAGTGCTTCTATATCCTGCCACCGCCGACAACTTCTCGTTCGAGTATCTCTATCTCGCCCGATTCACCAGTGCGTCGTCGTTCAAGTATCCACCGAGTCTCGCCACTTTCTTCTTCTCTAATGTAGGAAATGCTATCCGCACTCCCTCTGTGCCTATGGCCCATGCCCGGTCGCTGTTGTGAAGGGATGCCGACAGCTGGTATCATGTTCTCGTTCAGAGGCTGTGCTATTTTGCTGGTGGCTTTTTGAAAACTGGGTTCCTCATCCTTAGATATCAATAAACCAGTTGTAGAGGCCTGTAGAGGCCTGAATATTGGTGCGGTAACCGGAGATGTCGCCGTGTTGGAACTTGGGCTCGAGGACATAGCGAGAGTGGGGATTGAATTTGTAGGCACATTGGAAATGGCCATTGTCAAAGTAGGGCTACCCGAGTCACTTCCTGGTCCAATGGAGTCTTGGCTATAAATTGAGAAGGCAGAGTTCTTTCGTCCAGAGGCGACACCGATGCCTCCGGGTTCCTGATACCATGGGCTAGTGGTACCATTGCGTTCATACGGAGAGCCCTCCCGAGAGCTTGTAAGAGAGGCCTGAGACCCGCCCCAAGCTTTATTGCGTAATTTTAGTAAGGCAGACAAAGACATGTCATGGTCTTCAGCCATCATCGCAAGTTGGGCGAACCCAGGACTCTGCATTGTGCCATTGCTATTAGGTCCTTGCGGCCAGCCAATGCTCATCAACGAATTCCTATTTGAGTACTCAGAGCGTTCCGTGATAGGTGTAAGGTTTGGTTCCCGAGAGACGACACGACCCGAGGTTGTGCGGTTTACTCCGCTAGGATCAAAATATCCGCCATGAGAATACTGATAGGAATTGTTCTCGCCAAGTGGGATGGGGGCGTGGCTTGTTTGTGGAAGAGGAGTGGAATAGAAGCCGAATTCTTGTCCGTACCAACCATCTGAGTCATTAGCCAGAGCACTGGCGTTTGCTTCAGCAATAATGGCATCGTCGTCCAATTCGTAATCGTCCAGCCCTGTTTCGAAGTCATCATTAAACTCGTGATAATCGATCGTATCGTTGATCACATCCAGGTGGGAATGAGATGACCCCGATGTTGTGGGTGACGTGACTGTTAAATTAGTTGATGGCGGAGGAGACGAATTTCTGCGAAATTTGCCAGAAGCGGCAGCTTTGTGGGCAGCGGCTGCTAATGCTGCCTGGTATGCTGCAACCGTATTGTCTTCGGCACCTGAAATTGCCCGATGTATATCTTGGGATTGAGCCGCATTGCAAGTCTCTGCTTCACGCTGGAGGTTCAATGGCTTTGATCCTGTGTCAACGCTCAGAGAAGTGTGCGCCGTAGATTGCGATAGACCAGACTGAGCCGACAATCGAGAAGTTATATCGGACTCGCGCTTCTTCGGCTCCACAATCGCGTTTCTCTGTGCTAAAGCGTTAGCAAATAACCCAGGTATGGGACGCCCATATTGATCAGTGTCGTTTAAGTCAAAGATTGATTCGTCAAATGCCGACCCATCCCCTTCTCCATCAAAATCGTGGATCAAGCCATCATTAAAGTAAAGCTCATCATCTCTGTTAAGATGGGCTTTCTCGTCCACCTGTGGCATCGGCAGTTGAGAAGCAACTGATTCAGTAGCCTCGGTGGCGGGCTCTAATCCTTGTATTCCCAAACCGCTAGCAGTATCTTCGTTGCGTATTTTAACTGTGATGTGTTCAGTAAGGTCATCTAGGGAGTCTCCTGGGATTTGCTCCAGTTCCGGAGTTTCTCCTGACTTGGCATATCCAATAACCTGACCATTAGTATCCCTTGGTGTTGGAAGTATCCCAGCACTATGAGGACTTGCCAACGAGGATTCCGGGTTCGATCTCTGAAAGACGAAACCAGCAAAATTTTCTTGATCATTATCCGGGTCATCTACTACTCCAAAATCTTCCTCGTCCTCTAAATCGGCATTGACACCGGGGATCCGTTCTTCAAAGTCGTCGTCATAATCCATCGCGTCATAGTCAAAAGCATCCTCATCAAACTCATCGAAGCGAGAGTCTCTTCGACCAGTCGACTCATCTGGCATTTTATCTTGTTGTCGTTGTCGATGCCTCTCCTCTAGCAGCTTTTCTTGTTTCGCTGCTCCAATCATGTCGAAGCTGAATCGAGAAGAAGTGCTCTTCATATGCCTAGGAATGGAAGAGAGAGAACTTTTCATAGAATTTGCGGACGCGTTGCGAGAGATGGAAGCTTTAGAAAAAGCGTTCGAGGTTTTTCGCCGTGGGGTGCTTTCTTGCTCGACAGGTATTCCAACAAACTGAACGCCTGAGGGATCTTGAAGTTTCTGGCTGGGCGCTACCTCGACGGAGAGGCCTTTGGAATGAGCCGATGAAGTTCGACTTGACCTAGCATGTTCATCCTTTGGAGGTACCGGTGGCGCCCCGGCTGGCATAGGTGGTACATGATGTAGAGAAGCCTGGCTACTAACAGCAGTTGCGGGCTCGTTAATAATGCTGGGATGAACTACGGTTTTCCTGGGCCTTGGAGCACTGAAATCATGAACTCGAGTGCCTCTAATCCGAGGATCGTACGTAGGCTCTTCTGGTTTGTTGCGAAGCGGCAATGTAAGATCTGGTATGTTTTGACTCGTCTTCCTCCGTGATAACAAGGAAGTCATAGGATTCTTCAGGAAAGGCAGTCCCTTCTTTCCCTTTGGGGGCTCTTGGGCAACAGGTGGACTTGACAACACAGCTGGCTCAGATGTTATCCTAGCTCCCGGCGGACGTTTTCCGGCAGCGGGCACATTTTGGAAATCGATCGGGCTCACGAACGATGATACAACCTTCATAGGTTTGGCAGGGGCGGGAGGCTTGCTACTAAGTGCGGACAGCGGTACATTAGAGCTAGACCCCAAGACTATAGGCGCATTTGCCTTTGCTGTTCCTCGTTGCGGTACGGATTGATTCAAAGCCGCTTGCTCCCGACGATAGTTCTCATAAGCTAGCCCACCAATGAATCCGGATTGTTCATTGTAAGGCGACCGAGGGAGAGGTTTCGTGTCGTCTCGCGGCTTTTCGTCATCGCGTGCTTGCTGATCAGTGCTTTGGAAATCTATAGACCGCGCCGAGTCTGCAGAGACGACCCTCGAAATTGGCGGCAAAACAGGTGGTTGCTGGTCTCGCTGCGGTTGTGGGGAGAGCTGGCCATGGCCCTGAGCGAAGGGTACGGAAGTAGAGGAGCGAGGTCGGATGTCAGGAGCCGGGACGCCATCTTCGGGGACGAGCTGAGCTGGCTGGAGTGCAGTAGTGTCCCACGAGGCGCGATCGGCTATAGGGGAAGTAGGATTGGACGGGGCCCGTCTGTGAAGGCGAAGATGAATCATCCCGGCGCGTAAGGGGATCTAACAATGTCGACAGATCGACAGGTTGGTCTATAACATGACTCGAGGATCGCGGATGGACGGATAACGTATTCGATAGCCGAGCATTGATAAGGCGCCTATAGCAACTTCGACATTCAGAACAACAGGGGCTCGCAATGGGCTTCAATACGCGCAGGGGCGTGGTGGCCGCGCCAGTTGGTAATCATACGAGGCTGTGCGCGTGCGCAAGAACACGAGGAGAATCGTGTCACGATGTCGGCTTCTCCAGTAACACGGCAATGGCAACGTTCGTATTTCCGGAGCACGATATAGCGGCGTAAGACTGAGGCCGAATTGGCAATTATATAGGAGATGAAGAGAAGCACGTATATTTCGAAATTGAATTTTTTATGTCAAACCGTAAGTTGTACCGTAGTTAGGACTCGAGAATAAGATGATGGTACGGTATGTAGGTTATGAGGGGTCTGATCTACATGATACCTACCTACGTACTACGTACTGTACGTGCCTGCATCATCATCATTATTGGTCACCACGAACCAAGCTAAGGAAAAAAAATCAAGACACGGCCCTGGCCGCCCTAAGAGCTCCCGACTGCCAGGGGTCTCTGGTGGAGCTTCAACCCTCTCAGCTTTGGATGTTCAGTAAATATAGTGGCCTGTGCTCTCCAGCTACACAAGGCTCCACAATGACTTGCACCTCGTTCTAGCTGGGCAGAAACCTTTCGCCATTTCTAGAGCCCATAGCTACAGCTATAGTCTAGTTACTGCTTGTCAATATTTACCCTACGTACACCTAGGTGCTTAGAGCCAGAAATAACAGGCTTCAGTCCATGAACCCTCTGGCCACAAACCACACTCGCGGACAGCCAACACCGCCGCCGAAAGCCACCATATCGCCCGCTAACAGGCCGGCCTACGCCCTCATTATGGGTGCAACCTGCTTCTTCTCATGACTGGTATAGGACTAGCAGTATTTCTAGTAGAAGTCACTTCTATGTAACTGCCTCCCGGCTAGACCTCCCGGCTGGACCATATTGCTATATTGGTCGTGGCCATACCAGTTGGTATACTTCTTTCTGTCTATTTAGTCCTCGTCATCGGCTCCATAATCAACGCTTGTTATCGATGTGTCCAGGGTTTACGAACTTGGACGGACTACTGGGCGGACTATTACCGGTGGTTTATTCCAAACGTATTCAGGATTTACAAACAGACGGTCTACTCGCTAACTAGCATATGGTCTGCGGGCGGCTCAGTACATCGTCTAGTACATACGTCAACTATATAGATGCCAGCTAATTATTGTTATACAAGCTTCTGGAAGCCAGAGAGGAGATGATTAATTATATGCTGGTTAGATAGCCAGGCCTCTTGAAACCCCAGATGCAGCATCAACATCAATGTGCTATGTCGTGTTCAGATGCAAATAATACTAAGTAAACCCCTCCAAAGGATAGTACCTTCCACCGAGGTAATCGTCACAAATCGCGTCCGCTTGTAGTGAATTTTTCCAGGGTTGTCCGTCCGCATCCTTCGATCGTCATCCAGATCGTTGTCTTCGAGGTTTGTTCGAGTCATGCTTCTTTGTGACTAACTCGCGTCCCTGTTATAGGGGCATCGTCATGCTTGGGTTCCATGTTCACCCTGGTGGTACCCTCCGTTGGCGCTGCCGTCTAATAGCAGTGCCTCGCTGTAGTCCGTAAACCGCATGGGCTTTCTTTCAACAGAATAGCTTCACTGTGGGTGATTTACCACTGCTATGCGCAAACTCTCGTGATATGACGAAAAGTACTTTAAACAAGAAGGCATAAGGGAAAACGTTACGGTTATCAACTGTTGAGCGAAGTGGACATCACGAGGAGCACTAGTTAGGCAAAAGGATCATAGAAGAGGTTGTTACAGGGGGAGAAACTACAACTTCATAAGTGATAATAGATAGCTGCTGCACGAGGACTTCTGTAATATAGGGGCTTTTGAGAATACTAGCTCCATATTGACTACGTACATAGCTATAGAAGAACATCGGTTAAACCGTGCTTTTACTTATATTACTCCCGTATCAAGGTTAAGTATGGCAGCTATTATGACTGCAGTTCTGTCAAATATATCCCCAGCTAACCCCTAGGATCTTGGGCTAGGATGTCCTCCTCCCTCTAATTCTAAATCGGCCTTTCTGATCACATAAGTTAATCAAGCACATGGCATATACCTAACAAGAATGCGCTATGCTGCGCGATCTCAGCACACACCCATTATACCTCTTCATCCAGTGCCCCAATCGGCTTGCTGCTCTACCCAAGGCGATTTCGTAGCAAACTAACCAGGCATGATATTCGTATTCGCTGATAATCAGGATCTTCAACTATTTTCATTTCATTATATGCGCATCGCTCAAACAAAGTTGATCGAGGAAGAACCACAATTTGTTATTTACTACGTCACCGTAGCCATATACTGTCTGTCCAGAACCTCGCTATTTCGTGGCCTAACATCCTATACTACCAACATCACTCACGGTACGATTTTTTAGTCAATATCTCTATATAAACAAGCAAAATTCCTCTGGCAAGATTAGTTACTGCTCTAGTCAATAACTCAAGTGACAACCACTAGAAATAGTTGGGCTCTGAAGGGAAAGAGGAGCGTCTACCACACGGGTTTGTAACTGCTATTTACAACACGGACTATGAGTCTTTCAACTTCCCCGTAAATATTGGAGCCTATACTAGCATTCAGAAACAACATGGTCAAGTGTTGAACATTTGCGGATATATTAGTAATGTCCTCTGTAAAGAGGAAATAGACCCAGTAACAGATATAAATAATAGTGTCGCGATGTCAGCTAATGGAGAAACCCCTAACTCTGCTACGCCTACCACCAGCTATATATTTTCCGAGTTGAAGTGTGTAAGAATTACTGTAAATCCTGGGCAGGTATTCTTCGAGATCATTGACGACTGAAAATGCTTAGTCTCGATCGAATTGATAAACTCGTATTAACTGGAAATTTAGTATACCTTACTGTCGCCTCTCCTACATCGCACACAGAGTCCACGAGTCTTCCAGTTCCCTAGACGCGGTAGAAAATTTTTGCCGGAGGCCTACAAGTGCCATGGCATGGCAACTAGAATCCAGCAGATAAATTTAAAGTAAAGCCTTCCGTGGGCAGTAACTAAAATTATTTCTGTCATCATAGCGCCAAAGTACGCACTTTCCGTTGGAAAGTAGTTTTATTTATTGAAATATTCAGGCTCCTAAGACGCCCTCAGACTTCATCACAAACACTTACTCGTTTCTACAGGGTGCCGATAAATTGTTGAAGATGTTTACAAGAAATTCGAAGTCAAATCCATCTTCGGCAATACTTGCGTGATCCTTTTTGCGGATATTGGATATCACCTTTGTAATCACAATACCGTAATTACAAGGAAACTGCACCCGTACCGTGACTTTACCACCCTCTCGCTCAGTATTCGTAGGCCCAATGCGCCGCTATGGAGCCTTTCGAAGTTCTCGGGGCTCTGTTGAACCTCCCTCCTATGGTCTTTAAAATTACTGGATGAATAGATAGAACTTACCCGATATTCTTGACTACAGCTTGCTTACGGGTTGGGAAAGTCCCGACCATACAGTATTTACTTATTCGCATCACGAAAGTCACGAGATCATGAACATGTAATTATTGGACTAAAAGGAGTTATCGAATCGCCATTCTACATACCCGAAGCCAACGCAGGGAACAATAGCTACTAGGGCTTACTCGTGGTTGGCGGGCATCACAATGATCTGCGTTCACGATAGTGTATGAACGAAGTTGAGCTTTACAATACCATGAATCGCCTATACGAGCTACAAGAACTGACAGATGATAACGATACCGGAGACAGAACAACTTCTTGGTCGTCTCAGCACAATTTTTTGTGACGGAGTCTTGTGCTGACAAAGGCGTGCAGGATCCTGTGGAATATTCTATACCTGGGTCCTCTCGACATCGTTGTAGACGATGTGTCACATTTATTATCGCCTTACTTACGCAGGCACTCTAACCTGTTACACTTCAGAGTGTAAGATATACCTAGTCTTTGGAGAGAGAGAGAAAAAAAGCCCTACCTCCGGGCAAACCTGAAGCTCAGTATAGCGCACCGCAAGATAACGGATAACTACGCGAGACTAATTCTACCATGAAATAAGTTGAGAGAAACAAAGAACTTCAAGGGGGATTGAGCAGCAGAACGTCGCGGTACATCCAATTATGGTTCAAGAAAGGAGCTCATTGAGGCAACTTAGTCAGAATAAAGGCTATGTAATCAGAAACATACGGAGGTAAAGAAAATTCTGTTTTTAAAACGGCAAATATACATTAACGATACTCTTGGTTTAATGATTTACTAGATCTGTTCTTGTCGCCACCCTTTTTGCATACGACGGCGGTTCCCGATATCGCGAGATTTATGCGAGGGGGGCACGAGCAAGACGGAACAGCCTTTTTTCATGCAACACAGTTGCCTCACCTGGGGACATTTCGCAAGAAGTTCCAGATGACCGATCCAATCCTCGCCAGACACATAGCCCTGTAGGCCGTAAGTCGTGCGAGGCATGGTATGACTAGGTTCAGCCCTCACATCGCCACGAGGTGACATAAATTAAAACCTTTATCTCTTTGTCCGTCCTTGCTTCTCAACGATAGCTCATAACTCGCGTGTATTCGGTGATTCCACCTGTACGGTAGCTTCTCCGAGATCATACGGACGTAGCGATTTTTAGACGCTCCCCACAACGAGGCAACATGGGTCGATCCCGTGCCACGACGGTTTCCAATGAAGCCCGATAACCATTCCCCTGGGTCTTCGCTCTCGCTTCTTTTCTGAGCAACATCAGATTCGTACGACGAATGCTCGATGCTCGTAGAAGTAAGCCTGGCACTGCGGCCACGCGCGTGGGGTTTTAATGTAAGAATCTTGTATGATGGCGATTATTATTATTTTTTATTATTTTTTTTTATCGAGCTTATTTGTTATTACTATTATTATTATATTTTGACTGTTATATTGGCTTTGTCTATCCATGCTAAGTGATATATCATTTTTTAGTGCTTGTTGGTAAGACCTGGTGGTAAGTCTCACCACGTAGCCCGGTAGCTTGCCTGACCGGAGCCTCAAAGGGCAAGAGAGCCGAGACTAAGCTACCTTTAGGTTTTACTTCACTTCCCTGTATCTAGCACAGCAGCGAAGCACAGTTCACTCATGACAAATTCCACACGCTATTGTAGGAGAGGAATAACCGCAAGGAGCCTCAGTATGTCTTTGGCATCTTAGTTATAAATACGGTTTGTTGGACGACAGAGTATTAGCCAACATCATTTTGCCGTGTACTTCTTCCGAATTTCGGCAGTGCTTTAATCTGTTGGAGACCTCAATATGGAGGAATAAGTCACCCGGCTCACATGGTTTTCATAGAAGCTAAAGAAGCTCCATATATCTTGCAACTCATCCAAAACCGCGGGCCGGCTATCTCTGGAGTGATTATCGTTCCATGGAGCCACTAGCTTGCCTAGGCTCCTCTAGTAAGTAATGTACTGTAATAGTGTCAAAGAAATCACACAATAGTACGATAAGTCTAACTATTTATAGGTCTAACAGCAACGATCGCAATCGTTGAGGCTATAATATAGTAGTCAAATAACTGGTATATAGCCTGCAAGGTATGGTCCCTGTCCTGTCTTTTGCCTGTCGTTATAGTAGTAACGCCATTGCTTTGACAGGTGGGTTTCTTCCCCTGCTGGCATCAATAGCGGTCTCATCCCCGTTAATAAAAAGAAATAAAGAAGGGTACTTTCCCAACATGGGGCTGACCGTTATTGAACTGCACCGCGATATAACCTTTTTGTGATGGTGTGCAGAAAACCCCAGCGTCCTGACATCCCTGGCCGAGCAGAGAGCATGTCAGATGCAGGGAAGTCCTCGCTCGGAATGTCTGTGATGATCCCTGATCCTGGGACCTCGCGCAAAGCAACGCAACGCACGCAGGTCCTCGACAACGTGATGCAGGGGGGATTCTGGGGGAGACATACGCACAGACAAGTAAGGGTGAGTTCGTGCGACCGGATTGCTATCGGAAAGTGTAGCCTACCCCGGCTCGGTTCATCCAGATCTCGTGAGGCGAGTGTCGCTTCTCGGGCGAAATCGCTATGAAGGGCCGACGTATCCTGGGCGTGGCTTATCGATTATTGGGCAATGTGGTGGTCAATTGCGGCGAGGCGGAAGGATTAAGCCGTCGTGACCTACATCGAAGTTTTCTTAGTGGCGATGTCATGTTTATTCGTCCTTTGGTGCAGGCATCGACATCCTCTTCACTGAGGCAGAAGTTCTGCAGGTCTCATCACAATTTGTTATATGTGTGTAAGCGGTGATCTAACAAAAAGTGCAGGGAGGAAACATGCGGGACAGGGGGGGACCGATCTTAAGGACCAGGGAGCTTGGTGTGGCATGGAGTCGTTCTTCGAGAACAACTTGTATCCCTATCTCAAGTCCACAGCCTCAATACCTATTTCGAAGCGATAAGGCCGTCGCCATCCATATGTCTGAAGGTCTTCGATAAAAGGCATGAAAATGCGCCACTCGGGTAGCCACAGCCGGAGCGTGATATAAAGTCTCGTCACGAGCACATTCATGCATCACCGTGACAAAGATGGAGAATGAGGAGAAGATAGAAAGAAGCCATAGAACTTAAGAACACCCTGTCGATAGTTTTATATCGTATAATCATATCGCTTTATTATAGTTGACCCATCTATTGCTATGGATAACTCTTTGGTAACGAGTTATATATTCATGGATAGTTTCTTCGGAGGATATGCAAGTCGTGCTCTTCTGGAAACAAAACATGTCGGAAGATATGTGATGATTTGAAAAGGTCAAAGCTAGTCACAAAGGCGGTGACGGTACGCTATCACATTCATGCCACGACGGTGTTGAAGGCGAATAGACAAGCGTACTTTCTTTGGGAATTTCTTGGATCACTAACAGTTATCACGTGAGGTGATAGTGAATGGGGCGAGGGTGTAGACTCTAAAAGATCGTGTAAAGCTGTTCAACCCCTTGACGGCTTCCGTAGCAATGACTCGTTAGCCAAGTTCAGATCAAACATGAAATATTTCCGCGTTTCAGAAGCCAGCTTCATCCGATGCGGGCCGTCTTCACTTATCGATAACTCCAAAGGCCTGGTAGCGAAATGGGCGCATGTGGATTGCTTGAAGTGTCGTAAGCAACCTGTTTCGAGAAGCAGTGTTTCGAACTCTTATCCCGCGTTTCTAACGACTAAACCTGGAAAACCTGTTAAAGGTATGCGCAAATCCAGGGACTTCGAAGCAGTAGCCGACTTTGTGAGACTCAAGTGCATGGTATAAAAGCCGCTGCATGAAATAATGACAGTCAATGAGATTTTCGTCTATACTTGTATGTCTGATACCTGCACGTAGAAGGTCGTTATGAGGTCGATGAAACAGGTACAGACTGATCTCCAATGCGGCCAGGTTAGTGATATAATACTTAGCCACTGCTCCCGTATCGACAAGTTCACTTAAATACTACTTAATGACCTACTAACCTAGTTCCCCTTAAGAATTAGCATCTGGCCGTCCTAAGCTTAAAGCTGCTTTGGTGTGTGGGGAGTGGAGGGTGCTCCCGAAAGCTTAAGCTAGAAAGGGGGGTTGGGCCGTTGTACTAAGATGGCCTTGATGCCTCTGCTGCAATCACAACTAAGAAGCTTACGGGCCTCGGCATACTTCTGAGACTGGTCCTTGCGGAAGCTGTGATATGCAGGCCTTCAGCGGTAACATGCATCTCTAAACATACGTGGGACTCGGCGCGAAGCACACTTATCCACTAAGTATAGGTGATCAAGCACGTGCCATTTGATATAATAATGTAGCGGAGAATACCAATGAAAGTAAATCTTCATGTGCATGCCTCCAACAGTTGGAATGACGCGGGAAATACCTTTTCATCTTCACGTGCTGCTTTCGTTCGGAGGATCCAAATCTCCACACCGTTGCATCGTCGCCTTATCGGGCAGCTAGGACTAATGCGCAGCGGTCAGTCCCGGCCAGCGTTGCATATCATCACTGAGATGGGACATCAGCTCCGACTGAGATACCACTATGTAGAACAGTAAGAAGGGCCGCCGGAGATGACGTATACGACAGTGTACCTTAGCTGGAGTCAATTAAGAAATGCAAACTTGAATCTGGTAACTAGACTGCCTGTTGGGTGGGGAGGTTTGTTCATGCAAATAGACCTGAGGTTCTCGTGCTCATGTGTAAAATGTTTTCAATAGTCAAGCAGTAACAAGGACAGCAGTCTGTTAGAGCCGGTTTGCTTAGACACCTGTTTTGGCTATCAATCACAATGAAGATGAACGCCAGCCTGCTCCTGTGCCTGCTTGTAAGCAGGGCTACGAGAGCCCAGGTGGTCGCACCCAGCGGATCCTTTAACGTTCTGAGTATGAACGTTGCAGGGTTGCCAGCAATATTGAACGGCAACGATGTACCTGGCGACAAGACGACGAATGCAGAGCTCATTGGGTCGAAGTTTGCGGCGTACGGATATGACATAATCCACACACAAGAGGTTAGTTTGGTGTTTTGTCCCAAGAGCATAAGCACCCAAGCCCACGGGATTATGCATGCGTGGGTGGCACAAACATATCTAAAACGGTCGTTAATGAGACGGCATTTAGGACTTCAACTATCACGCCTACATCTACGGCGCAGACACACACCCCTACCGCACTGCCACATCTGGGGGTGTACCATTCGGTTCCGGATTGAACACCCTGGCGAATTATGACTGGGTGGATTTCACGCGTGTAAAATGGGATACATGCAGCGACGCCTCAGGAAACGACTGTCTGACGCCCAAGGGCTTCACGTTCATGCGCGTGGAGCTTGCCGAGGGCGTGTACATCGACGCCTACAATCTGCACACAGACGCCGGCACCGAGGCCGGCGACCTCACCGCGCGCGCGGCGAACGTCCAGCAGGTGGCGGACTATATCGACACCTGGAGCGCCGGTAACGCGGTGCTCGTGTTTGGCGACACCAACAGCCGGTATACGCGGGCCGGGGATAAAATATCCGTCTTTAGCACGCAGAACGGGCTCACGGACGCCTGGGTGGAATTGATCCACGGTGGCGTGCCCCCGACCGTAGAGTCGCTATGCGATAACCCTAGCACCACGCCGGCGTGCGAGGTCGTCGACAAGATCTTCTATCGCGGGAGCGCGTTGCTCGACCTCACGGCCACGTACTGGGGCTACGAGAGCACCAAGTTCCTCCAGCCCAACGGCAGCGTCCTATCCGACCACAACCCGATCACCACGAACTTCACGTGGGCGGCCGGCGCGTCTTTGCGGCAGTCCGGCTTCTGGGGTGGTCCACACGGCACCTGGTTCAGCGACGTGCCAGCGCTGACGGCGGCGGGGACGGCGCCGAAACCTAGCGTGCTGACTTTTAGGGGCGCCGAGAGGCTGGACAGCGTCGCCATCACATTGGCCGACGGAACTACGCTCACGCATGGCGGGGACGGGGGCACGGCCGCGGCGCTGACGCTTGAGAGCGGCGAAGCGTGGGTTGCTGCTGAGCTCTGCCAGGGCCAGAAGTCGGGCGACACACGTAATTTCTATATACAGGCGACAACCAGCGCGGGGCGGACGCTGGCAGCGGGCACACCGACGTCAGACTGCGCGACTTTTACGGCGCCTGAGGAGTGGGCTATCGTGGGATTCATAGGCCAGGACGGCGATGAGATGGACCAGCTAGCGTTTGTATATGGGCCCCAGTAAAAGAAGGCCAAGAGTCTACCGTAGCAAGTCGATCATCGTCATCGGCACAAATTGTGCCATCATAATGGATCTCTTAAGGCTGTGAACAACTGATACCTAGTCGTAACCAAACCTAGGAGGAGAGATTCGAGTCATGAACACCTGATGATCTGCGACAGCAGCAGCAGTCGGCCGGCAAGCGAAGATCCTCTTTTTCTGCTCTTTGCTATAGCCTCTTTGCTACAGTATCGCATTTAATCGCGCGCACTTGCGCTCATATGTAGGAAATCAGCATCATCGAGTAAAGAGCAACTACCGTAGCGTACCCGAATGCTTGGTGATCAGCGCTCTGGACTCTGTGTGCGTTGTGCAACATGGGGATGGATCGCCGTAGCCAGGTACCGTAGCCGTCGTCGGGGGAAAACAGGCAAATGAAATGCTGCGACCACCTCATGCGGCCTACCATGCGGCCCCCCATGCGTCGTCGTGCATGTCCACCTCTCGTGTCTATCAATCGCACATTGGTGTCACCACATTTGAAACGGGTCTTAAGATAACACGTCACCGTAGGGTTTCACAGACTATTACTCTGAAGATCAGACTGTTTCGTTCTTTTCCTATTTTTCTTCTTCGCCTTCGCCTTTCCTTTCTTTTCCCCCTTCTCCACAATCTACTGCCCATTGTAGCCCCAGAAACAACGCCACTTCTCGGGACGGTGTTTCTGAACAACGTCGTTAATTGGGCTATAGGAGTATCACTGATTTCCGCAGGACGACTATTGCCGATTAGGTAGGTAGTCTATGTTATCTAGACTAGACTAAGTACACCGGTAGTATAGGTAGCGCGAACGGGTGTGAGGCGCGCTAGGTTTGGTATTGTATATCCTACGGTGATCAGTGGGAGTATCCGGGGCGTTCGTGCGGCAGTTGCTTTTTCTATAGTGTTTTTTTGAGTTAGGATCGTGTCACAAATCCTTAGTCTAGTGTAGTTCACCAAAGGTGCGTCAAGCTAGTTAGCTAGTTGCGTCCTGACCATGTGAGGGGCAAGAAAAAAATTCTATGAAGCCGCGGGTATAATACGAGCATCTATAAGTACCTAATATGGAACTGGCGTGGGGAATGCCGTCCCTCATCCCGCTAACAACAAGAGGTCTAACTTTAGTCATTAGAAATGGAGCTTAATGGCAGTACGCTAGAAGATAGATCCTTGATAGTGTAGTTGCGGTTATCTGCCTAGGAGGACTAGCTTGCGAGATCAAGCCAGGATGGGATTAGCGACCAAAGGCTTGCTGTCCTGAGAGCCCTCTGCCCTGGGACCCTTTGTGGTTTCATTAACACGACTGGCGTTCTCTCCACTATATCAACAAAGAATAGAGCGACCTGGCCCAAGTGGCTGGGTTTGGGCTGCAGGTCTGTCACAGGCAATATTGTGTGGCAGAATCTCTTGAAGGATTCCAAGTCCACCTCGCTGAATCTTCAGCAATAACATTCGGCATGAAGAGATTTTCCCAGGCCCGCTAACGGTTCGTGATAAGCAAAGAAAGAATTGAATTTCTTCGTAGGCTTGATCATTGTCCACATCACGTCGCGGCTGATAAGGCGGCTGACGAGGCGTTGAGACGGGCTACGATCCCGATGATCCTCCCGTTTGCCTGATGACGACCACTCCTTCCCGTGATCCGCAAGAGATGGCTCTCCTCGAACCGCTTCAAGATTCTTAGTCAATCGGTGAGCCCAGGCCCCTCGCAGGCTCGCGCAAAAGTGCTCATTAAAAGGATTATTATAGGAGTCTCCACACGGTTTGAAGGCGATATTTAGTCGTAAGTGACTTTGTGGAGGCCATTGTTCCCGTTATTTTGTCTTTTGCACGCACCCAATTTTAATGATATGCTAAGACGTGGCCTTATAATTGCGACATAACGTTCTGCCAAGAAATACGAGGATATGGTTGAATTAACATCACCGACAGGAGAGTATCGGAATACTTGTGTAGGTGCTTAGACCTTGGCCCATATGTCGGCAGTCCACTGCACATGATTCTGGGTAATACTACCCTGACAGCCCTGATAACTCTATAGGGTGATCAGCACTGGGTTCTGTGGATAGTCCGGTAATCAGATTGCAGTAGCTTGTCACTGAACGGCGACCTGCTCGACGAGGGCCGCAAAGTAGCAAACAAAATGAACACCCACAAGGGTCCAATGAGGATAGGTGGAGCGCCTTTAGTACTGGTCGGCGTTTACTGTACTTAGCGCACATTTAGTGTGTGTTTCTTGTAGGAACAATAGTGGACTAGGGAGAATTATACAAATATAGGAAATACCCTGGATTTGACGTAGAGTATACGACCAGTCTGCAAACTGATATACGCTGTCTCAGTCCTATTCATTAACTAGTGTAAACTACGGCATGCTAAAGTGGCTTGTCGGGCCCAGTTCAGCTGTGGCAGCAGGCTGAGGTGGCTGAAGGTGGACCGGTAGAATTGCTGCTTTTCTTTTCTCTAGATAACCTCATTGTTGGGGCGCTGCGTGGCTCGTGGCTGATCCGTCTTGATGATCATTAAGCTAGGCTTGGCATTCTTCAACCGTGCTCGCACGATTCGCAGAGAACGCGGGAGCGCCTGTACCCACAGGACAGACTTGTAACTAACATCCACTTATACTGTAGACTATCTACTTGTATAGCACTGGCCAATTGGACCTGGGGTACAAGCACGAGTCATTATAGTGTAGGTTGATTGTTGACCGGGTGAAACCACCTTTAGCACCTGTGTGTGATAACAACAACGGCAGTAGGAGGACATGAATTTAGGGACGGGTAGATGGCATCGGATGTGACGGTTGGAGCCTTACTTTCTCAGGCGGGTTCTAGATGACAAAGGTTCCTTTTGAGGTGTTCCGTCATCGCTAAGAGACAAGTTTCCGCCTCAAGAATTCCATGCAGTCTGCACTATCGCAAAAAAGATATACGTAATGTATACTGTAGGACTCTATCTCCTTTGGCAATGGGTGGACTTTTCGAGGGGGCGATCACACGTTTCGTTACCAGGTTCCAAGCTGTCGGTTGTCCGGCGTGTGGTTGGGCCGAGTATATGCAGCAGAAGACCTGCATTTCCTTTCGATAGAGGTGATAAGTGACAGATACGAGGTGATGGTTCTGCAGTGCCTCCTCAAGTCTAGGGCCTATGAGCAAAGGCCAATGCGATTAGAAATTTTGTTGTGCAGTAGCGTCAGGGGCATCTCGGCGCCACAAGTTCAGCGGTGACGCTGTGTAGCCACCCATTTAGATCCGACTGGACAGCCGTCCCGACGCACTGCTTCGATCGGTAATACCTATCTAATTCTGCAGACAGACTTTGAATTGACAGTCGTCGCGCGACTTCGGACTTAGATAGACCCACGATGACAAGACGCGTGATGGAATCTCTTCAGCTGCGGTGAGCCAATTCCCACTGATCGCATTTACTGGTACGTGCTGACCGGAGCACTTCCGCCAGAACCCAAGCCGCATTTACTAGTAATTAGTGTTATACGCGGTAAGGTAAAGGCGGCCTTCCAGCCACAGCCAACGACAGGTTTGCTGAATCTTACTGGTACTACCATGTATACATGTAAGCATCGACTGTATAAATTTGCCCAAGCGGAGAAAAGGAACATTCTAGTTGGTGAGGCATGACGTCTTTCTCTCTTCTATATGCAAAACGCAGGAACCGTGTTGCCATGGTACCAGACGAGGCTTGTCGGATTACTTACATGACAGTACAAATACTTTGGAGCCTGCATTACACGAGAATTTAGGACGAGATGATGGTCTTCTCCGAGTAACGCCGCCAATGACGGTTACACTCGTTCAAAAATTATAGGCTTGCTCTTCAATTGCGACGGGAGTACTTCAGATCGCGACAGGGGTATTCACGCCTGTCTATATATCGAAGGGCATAAAGTGACAATCTGTCAGGAGGGAAAGTAGTCGTCAAAAGGGCTCTTATGTATGCAGTATGGTTTCTAACGCGTTTTCCCTGGTTGTCTCGCCCTTGATTGAGTTTACTGTCTGATGTCTTGCTTGTGACGCTCGCAGATTCTTGTCCAGGAGAACGCAAGGGGCTGCCAAAGCCATGTGTGATAGCATCGAAATTCTGCAGCGTGATCTTGGCATTCCGGCACGCTCTGGTTTTGCTAGAATGTGTGACATGTGGCGAGTGGTGCTGCATGTTTCGGCCCACAACGTACGCGAAGAGTATACGAAGTAGGAGTATGAAGAATGTGCGCTGAAGCGTGGGTGCCGGTCATTGTCGATGCAGCCTTAACATGCCCACTTCACATAAGTTACAGTCGTCTTATTAGCACTACCACCATCGAGGCGCCATCTAGGCCTGTTGACACACACAGAGACAGATGCGCGACTTAGGTGCTGTCCACCCTGATGCAATTCCCCAGATTTCCTCTCACAATTCCCTGGTTCACCCAAAGAATCGTCAACTATGCACCCAGATTATGGGGTTGCCGGCGTAACAGAGTGGAAAATCAATTTTACTGCTATAATTAAGGTAGGTAGTTTAATACACACGCGATCCACTGACCTTGTCATTGCGTTCGCGAATTACTGAGCTGCTGTGGCTAGGTGGAGAAGACCTTTCCCCTCATTACTCCCCCCACATGCCCTCGCGGTTGTGGCTTCGTGAATAGCAGGGTGTAGTGAGTTCGGCGGGTGAAAATGCAAGTGGCTTGCATTAGGGTATCTGTGGCATTCACCGGGGCCCAGTCGTTGGCACAGGGAAGCTCCTTGCTATCGTCTGCCAATCTGTGCCTGATCAGCGTTGCCGATTTAATCTCGGACCTAGCTAGTTTCTTCTCATTACCAGGTGGGATGTTGTCTTCACTCATCGTCAATCTGGACAAATCCCGAAAACACGCTGATTGGTATACTAGCCTGTCTATTAGATGCCATTGCCAGAGACGAGGGAAGAGTACGCGATGTAACTACACGTCTAATGAACATATAGTTCTAGGCAGGACGACAGTATTGTAAAGCATCGTCTATCACATGAAGCTAACCTTGAGCGAGTCTGCTTCTTCCTAGTACGGGGGTTGGGACGAGAGGACAAGATTCGCCTAAACCGAAGGGGACCGATCATTGGTGTTGTGGAATATGTCTTCAAGGTTGACCAGGGGGGTAGTGCGCTGACGATGCTGAACCTCCGATTAACTTCGAATGAACGATATGCCGGGGGAGGGCATTGGCCAATGCCTCATTGACTGACAAGAAATATTGGATGGTTCGCTTGATTCATTGCCCACTCAAAATCTTCCACAAATCATCCAATGGCGAGGGGTTCCAGATCTTGTCTCGGACAACAGTATTGTAATGGAAAGTCCAAGATAGCCTCCTCGAATGTGCAGTAGCTATAGATTCTCCAGCGGCCAGCAATGCAACATTGCTATAGTGGCAACCAGGGGCGGTAGAATACAAGGTGTCTATTGTTGGAGAAATCGACAAAGGATTAGGTTGCATTGCATCACCCGTCCGTCCATCGATTTGCATGGCGAGCCAGACAATAGATCTGTAGTAGTAGTAACTGAGAGCTCGGGCCAGCAAGTGCTCGCTTGAAGATCGCCCTATAACTTCGGTCCTCTACATGTTAAACTGAATAATTGGGCTCCAAGACGGTGGTCTACTGACGGACACTGCCTGCGGCAATGGCCTGCGAGAAGTAATAAGGAATGAGAAAGTAGTTACACCTAGGTGATGTATTAAAAGCACGGTGACTGGGCTGGTTCATGCGCTCGTTGGATGGGTGACAACCGGGTTGTACCCTTTCAGCCTAGAACTCAGGTTTCAACCATATGAGCAATGGGAAGAGTATCTCGTCGTGGAGTGGTAACAAAATTAATGGCAGATTCGGCTACGACCATGCTCATCATCACCTAATTCGTATATTTGCCTATATAATTATCAGCCAGACCCCCAGTTCAAGCTACTATTATTTCAAGCCTTATGACGCTGCACATAGTACGGTTTACTCATAGTTATTCGGGATTACGAACCATCGCATCGTCACCATCGTTTAGAAGTTCAAAGGTTTGTAAAAAGCAATAATAATAATATCACCACACATGTCCGTGAAATCCAGACTTGTCTGTCGCAGAGAACACCCGCATAATGCCACCCTCCTGGACAGAGCACCGGAGACTAGCGGGTTGTCGACAGCTTGGATGTGTCTGGCGAAGAGCGCCTAACGCTCTTTGCCCAAGGCATCGCAGTAGGTTCATAGAGCAATCTTAAAGTGATTGGCCTTATCGACGACTCCATAGGCATGCAGAGGAGGTCGATGTCACGATGTTGAATGGGACGCTGTCGAAGATCGGCGAACAGGACTAGAGCGCGGAAATGATTTGTTGACCAAGCGTAAACATCGACGAGGCGGGTGCAGTAGACCCTTGAAATCGAGAAAGGCACCGGTCGTGGTGGTTGACGCGAGGAGCAAGAGCTCGAACCAGCGAATTATCAGATAGCGCCGATCTTAGGTTAATTTGGCCATGGGCATTCCTGCTACTATTGACCGGGACGTTCCCCATTGCACAGCTGCTGCAAGGTTGCCCCTGACCCCCAAACCCCTGAACAACGTCTCCTGCTCCCCACCCGACTAAACTGCTCTATTCTGAGGCCGCGAAAGGCCTGTCCTGGACTAGACTAGATCCCTGGATACCCTGACCATCGCCAGGAGTTGCTGCGAGTTGCTTGAAAAGCTACCCCAAATGATAGCACCAATACACATTCTTTTTTGCTAAGTTCCCAGCCAAATTGAGGGGGGGGATGGGGGTAACATCGGCCACGAAGAAGATCGCAACAGATAGCGCAACGAGTACCTCTGTCAGAGAAGAGTAGCGGAGCAGCGAGGTGACGCTCTACCGAGCTCCTCCCCCCATCCATCCGCTACGCTGGATTTCTGACATGTTTTGCTGCAGCCTGGTGGACCATCAGACGGCTGCAGAATGTCTAATCCATCACTTGCTTACCGGATTGACGTCCATTATCCACCTACCTCCCAGGCAAGCGGTCAGGCACGGGTGCATAGGAATTGCAGGTCTGGCAGTCTTTCTAGCTCCAATTATACAGATATCCATGATTATCTAGCTTGTGGTCTGGGCGCAGTCATTGGTCCGGCCTGGGTAGGTCAAATAGTCGTCGCTCAATGGGGTTGTCAATATCTAGAAGATACTGCTGGGGGTAGAAAGATGTCAGGTCTAAAGGGAAAAATGGATGTGGTTTGGAAAGACTTGACGGCTTGGTGGCAAGAAAACGGATGAACTACGCTAAAGTCGTAATCCTCACCCCCATCCTCATTCTCATCATAGCACCCATCATCTACACTCTTGTCTGTGTCCCGTGCCCTACTTGTATCCCGTAAGCGGTCTGATCGCGACTGCTTTGCTATACCGTGCCCAGCCCCCTTGAGCACTCCCCGAACCGTCTGCAAATTCGAATAACTAGAAAGGATACTGCCGCTATCATTGACAAATCTGAGAGATGAGCAAAAGCAACAGGAACCCAAGGATCCTTCAACGGGACTTACAGTAGGCGTTTAACTGGAGACACTAGCCTCTTCCGCTTCACTGGTAAGCTTTTAGTGTTCGGGGGACTGCTCGCTGCCGTGCAGTGCAGTGCAGCGCAGCTTTCGAAGCTTTAGGGCTTTTGCAGCTCTGGAGCTCGCGGCTGGCTGAGCTGGGGCGCTGCTCTTGCCCCCTGTCCGCTCCAAGCTTCCCGGGCTTACGTTACAGTACCGAATGCAGTTAGAAAGACTGGGCCCGGTCTACCCGCTTGGTGATAGCGTTCTTGCCGGGGCCTGACGTCTAGACGGATAGGTACAAGATACCTTCAGACCGTCGTTTTTATCTCTTCGGAGAAGTGAGCCGACTAGACTAGACCAGGGGTTGGCGTGGGAGCAAGCCCACCTAGGCGTCAGGCAGTTCTTATTATTCTTTTCCACCTCTGTCCTTCCTCTCACGTACCGACTATACATACATACGTACAAACAAACATCACGACTGCCTATTCACAGAAAGAGCCTGGTCACTTTGTCGAGAGATACACACGGGAACAGAGAGACACGACGGAGAAGAGAGAAGGAAACGGCCTATTTTCTATTCACCGGGTAGCTGCACGAAACGCACGAGGTATGCTATAGTTTTCCGGCTTCCCCCATTCTGCCATCCTCAACTGCAAGACGGGTGTAGCAAGATAGACCATGGATCACCCATACTGTGGCATGCGACGATTTCTCAGCGAGAGGGCCTGTTGTTACCACACCATCGCAGAACTCTATCTTCGCTGCAATTGATCTGGTTGGCGAAAACTGGAGAAGCTGGGGGGGAGGGGGCATTCTCAACGTCAACTAGCTGGTTTTCCCTGGTCTTAGTCCTCAATCAGCATCTCGTGTCTCCCTTCATTCCACTATACCGCAATCCCATCTTGTTCGCGACTGTACTAGACAACAAACAATCTCAAACTTTCAGAGCTAAGCAAACTAACAAATATCGCGCCCACAGAGGTCTTGTTATACTAGCATTAAATCGCGTTCCTACCTTCCATCAATATCGTCGACGTTTGGGGCGCCCACGAGATTCTAACCAATTCAGAGGGCGAACTGAGTGGACGACTTTGTAGATGGAATTTATGCGAGAAGAGCTTAACTAGGATCTTCAAATACATCAATTGGTCCTTCTGGGCCTAGCTGCATTCTGTCGTCGACATAGCTGTGACGCCGGTGTCAGCAAGCAGTACCGAGCACCCATGGTGCTTCACAACATCTTTTTGCAGCAATCATGATGCTGGACACACAACCCCAACGATCGAGCTTGCAAGTCGCGCCTCTTGCCATCTCCAAGAGTCGTTCCGGGTCTTTGAGCGCTAGCTCGCAGGATGACGGAAATGGCAGTGTTTCTACGAGTATATACTCGCAGTCACAGATAACGCCACCTTCAACACCAAATGAGTCTCAAGAGGAACTTGTACCGCAGCCGCCGCCGCCGCCCCGTACAGTCTTTTACAACTTTCTTCGGGCATTCTATCCGTTTCAGCCGACCTGTGCGGTATCTGATTCAACTATTACGCTACCGCTTAATGAAGGCGATGTTGTGCTCGTGCATTCTATTCACACCAATGGGTGGGCCGATGGTACCTTGTTGGCCACGGGCGCAAGGGGCTGGCTGCCGACGAATTACTGCGAGGCATACGACCCGGAAGAAATGATTAATCTGCTAAAGGCTCTGCTGAATTTCTGGGACCTTCTTAGGAGTACAGTCACAGACGATCAAGACATCTTTGAGAATCAAGAGTTCATGAAAGGCATCATCGCTGGTGTGCGTTATCTTCTAGTAAGTACTTATTACCACTTAACTAGACG
Organism: Xylariaceae sp. FL1651; assembly: GCA_025201745.1. NCBI lineage: Eukaryota > Fungi > Ascomycota > Sordariomycetes > Xylariales > Xylariaceae > Xylariaceae sp. FL1651. The sequence goes on from MU624270.1 coordinate 347,294, forward strand.
ATGACGACAAATTAATGTCTCTTATAGGAACGTACCCATTGCTTGACCCGTGAAGCTCCCACTATTCAGAGGAGCGATAGTCTTAGACGTAGTCGCAAGGGCCTACTTTCTGAGTTGTCTTCGTTGGTGAAAACTGCGAAGCGTTTACAAGAAATGTTTAGGTTCTCGGCGCATTTGACAGAGACTGCTAACGACATTATCGACGAAATGATCTTAAAAGCATTTAAAGTGGTAGTGAGGGGCGTACGATTTCTCGATCTCCTGGAAGAGGACCGACGTACTCGAGCGCCTACGGTGACCGTTATGGCTACGGTGATGGAAGAGTCATTTGTTCCACCAACACCGCCAGCAGAAACGATGAGTTTCGGTCATCGGATAGAGAATGGGGAATACGCAAGTAGCCGAGCAGATACGTATGATATGCCGACTGACTCGCCTGGTGAGGCGACACAAGTTAGTGAACCAACACCCCAGCGTTTGTCGTGCATCCAATTAGCGACAAACGAAATAGGTAATGGAATGTCTCAGAGGAACCTGCAGGCTACCAATCGACTCTCTGCCAGTATATCACACAGGGTGTCTCTCGCCGGCCGTTCACCCTCGTCGCAGGCACAAAACTTGGTCTCAGAACAACTAAACTCATACCACGACACATTCCTATCGCATTTAAGTTCTTTGATTGGCCGACTACGTCTGCAGTCACTCTCACGATCAGAATTTGCCGTGGCCATCAAACTATCTACTACTTCCGGCGGAGCGCTTTGGGCCGTGGTCAACGTGGTGTGTGACCATAATACGCTTGTTTCAGAATCGTTAGAAACAGCCCGCGCAGCCATGTTTGACCACATCCGCGACCTGGTTTACTCGGCGCAAGAAATAATAAGGAACAACGATGATGAAGCGGAACACGTCGTGATGCCACAAGATGACGGTCTCCAGCATGCAGCTATCCATTGCGTTAAGACAGCTGGTGAGTGTGTTGCAAGGACAAAATGGGTTTTGGAGAAAATTGGGGATTTTGAATTCGAAATCAAGGAAACGAACTTGGGTCTCGATCTTAGTCTGTTTGAAGTGGCGTCGGAGAGTCGTCCACGAACTCCGGAAAAGGCAATTGTCGTAGATTCAAAGCCACCATCATCGCCACCATCACCAGTGGTCGTGCCCTCACTGCACTTATCAATGGACAAACCACTGCCCGAAATCCCGCCGACAGTCTCAGTTATTGAAACGGCGAGTGCGACAGAGACTTCTCCACCATCCTCTCGGCGACAATCTATTGCAATTGACGAAAGCCCGTCAAGTGTGGTATCGTCGGTATCATCGGCGCGGCCATTACTACCACCACTACCGAAGCTTACCACGGCCCTGATGCTGGATGAATCATACAGTCCATTAACGGAAACATCACATGAAGTTGAATTACATGGATCTTTTAGATCGGACACTGGGACTGCTACGAGTTGTGGAACTAGCAATTCGTATCTCAGCCGCGACTCTGAGTCTAGCGTTTTATCCCAGACTTCCACGCGCGCTACCACTCCAGATAGCACTCAAGCGCCCAAGAATCAACCCTCACTATCTGACCTTAGCACCACAGGTAGTACGGCTCTTTCCGAAGAAGTGGAAGAGGTGGAGTCGAAGCTACTGGAGAAGACTTTTGCACATGAGCTTATGTTCAATAAGGAAGGCCAGGTAATTGGAGGATCGCTACCTGCACTTGTCGAGCGTTTGACCACGCACGAATCAACACCTGACGCGATGTTCGTATCCGCGTTCTACCTCACATTCCGCATGTTCTGCACGCCGACAAGATTGGCCGAGGTCTTGATCGAGCGCTTTGACTACGTTGGCGAGTCTCCAAGCATTGCAAGCCCCGTGCGTTTACGTGTTTACAATGTTCTCAAGGGTTGGTTAGAATCCCACTGGCGGGAGGTAACAGACAGCGAGGCTCTGCCATTAATTGCACACTTCGCTGAATTCAAGCTGGGATCAATCATTCCTTCGGCTGGCATACGCCTCACTGAATTGGTTCAGCGTGTTTCTTCTGCAGAAAATTCAACAATATCTCGCTTAGTGTCATCGGTGGGCAAAACAAATGCTTCAGCAGCAACTTTCGTGCCTACTGATATGCCATTGCCAAACCCTATTCTCTCAAAGAGCCAACAAAGCCTACTAACCAATTGGAAAATGGGCGGTAGCTCCCCTTCGATTCTCGATTTCGATCCTCTCGAGCTTGCGAGGCAGCTTACTCTCAAACAAATGTCAATATTCTGCTCTATCCTGCCCGAAGAGCTACTAGGATCACAATGGATGAAGAGGAGTGGCATAGATTCACCTAACGTCAAGGCCATGTCTAGCTTTTCTAATGATCTCTCAAACCTAGTCGCAGACACCATCCTACAATACCCCGAAGTCAAGAAGCGAGCGGCTATGATCAAGCAATGGATCAAAATAGCGCATCAATGCCTCGAGTTAAACAACTACGATGGTCTAATGGCTATTATATGCAGTCTTAACAGTTCGATTATCAACCGGCTGCGGAAGACTTGGGATATTATAAGTCCCAAACGACGGGAGATGTTCAAGACACTCCACGCCATTGTCGAACCATCTAACAACAATAAAGTGCTTCGAGCTCGCCTTCAAGGTCATGTGCCGCCTTGTCTCCCATTCTTGGGAATGTTTCTCACTGACCTTACCTTTGTTGATATTGGTAATCCCGCTACGAGGCAGCTTCCTGGGGTGGGTCCCAACGGGCACGGTCTAACAGTCGTCAATTTTGACAAGCATAGCCGGACAGCGAAGATCATTGGCGACTTGCAACGGTTTCAAATGCCCTACAGGGTCACTGAAATCCCGGACATGCAAGAATGGCTTCAGGCTCAGATCGTTCGTGTGAAAGAGTTAGATCAAAGTAACGTCCAAGTTAGTTACTACCGGAAGAGCCTACTCCTCGAACCAAGAGAGGCTCCTCCTCTACGGACTCCCGTCGACGGGCCAATGCCAACAACCCAGGCCGGCGCCAAAGCCGATCTCTTTAGTTGGATATCTCGAGACCGACACACCAATAATACTGCTGTCGCAATATAGACAAGATCACCATCATATTCTTCACTCCTACCACCTTCAATCATTTTTCACACGGACCGCATTCGACACTGCATTAGCATCTCCTATTTCCCTCTATTACCATATCTATGATACCCACATCATTTATTCTTTGCGTTATGCACGCCATTAACGAAGCATTTTGGATTTATTGCACGGCCGGACATTCAATACAACCTACCATCTACCTATGTTGCGTCAAATATCGGCCCCAAAGGGCAGAGATGCCCAAGAATCGAGTTCATTCTTTCTATCATTGATAGATATTCATTATTCGTCGACGTTCTTGCATATGCTCAGCGCGCCACCGCTACATGTGTTACGTGTGTGAATTCACATCTTGATACGCACATTGACTTTCGTCTGGCCTCGAAAACAGCACAAACCCTTCACAGTACTTTTCGAATGACACTTGGCAGAACTTTGTTTTAGGGTTTGTGAATGTTACGAGCACCAGATATATTGTTATACGAATAGGAGACACCATGCAGGTCTCTAGCGATGGGCTAGGCGCACACGCTATTGTATAATGTGTAAAGGATTTTCTGGGGCCTCTTCTGGTGGGGAACGAAAAACATGAGCTGGGCGGGGGTTCATCAAAGATTACTGTTGGATTCAGATCCCACTGAGGAATAAAAAATGGGAATGGCTATAGGCGGATTTCTTTTGATTTCTCTGGAAGGTCGGAAAAGGGTTATACCGGTTCTCTACTTGCCATAACTGGCGACGGAGAAGGTGTCTGGGATCGGAAACCCCGACAGCTCAACAGATTTTGTGTCAAGGCTCACGCCTCCCTTGCTATAGCATTTACCTACTCGTCCGTAGGATGGACAACGGATGACCTAGGTTAGGTTGGCTCATATGTTTCTCGTGTACACGCATATAGGAAATTAAAAGAGTCTTAAAGGTTAACATTCACTTTCCCATCCCCACATATATCATCAGTGATAAAGACAGGAAATCTTACCTATCCAGATCGACTTATTATGCCTCTTTCGAATAATTTTACCACCATACCGGCGACTCAGTTGGGGTTAGTCAAAGCAAGGCATTCGCTTGTAGATCGGGTCTGTCTGTTCGTCTCCTTCCTCTGTCCTTTGGATTTAGCAGTATGTATATACATTGATCTCCTCGGCTCGTAAACGATGGCCAAGGAAATTCCTGACAGATAAAGGAACTATGGCGGTCTGTAAATCAATGCGTACATCTGAGTTTACTTAGGCGGTGAGAAGCGAGTAAATAGGTCCATGAAATTAGACGAAGAGGTGGCGGCTTTATTGAGGGTGTACGAGAGGTCAGGCTAATTTCATGAAATGCGCGTGCTGAGGTAATGAGGAATACGTGTCGGATGATATTGATTGCGGGGACTAAGCATACTGAAATACGAGAGAGTTAGTAGGAGAGGTTTTTAACGAAGGTGAAGAGTCTTTTGGCAGTTCACTTGCCCGCATGGTGGGTATAGGTACTACTAGGAAAACATGTATCTTCAGTCCACAACAGCATGTATAATCCATCGCCCTACAGTAGACTTAAGTCTTGCGAGGTAACCTCGAGCGCAGACGGCGTCGACGTCGGTGTATGGGCAGGAGAGCTTGTGATAAGGGCCGAGTAGCTATGTACATTGCTTGAAGGTACGGAATGAGTGAATGAAGGCGTACCTCTTGAACCGCTGCCTATTTCAAGTTGCAAGACTCAGCGCCTGGGAAGTTAGGAACGATATTTCACGTCTCTACGTCGGACCATTGCCAGATAGAACCTTGGAACGTTTGGATCTTAGTGTAGCACAAGTCAGTATGGAGCCATAACTCTCTTCCCCATCCTGGAGCATAGATGCTTCTTTTTGTAGTTGAACGTTTTCGTGAACTAAGGCTCAACTTGGTATTCTGACCACTCTGCGACAGCCTTTCTCTAGGGTGCTTATTGCCGCGTTATGGTACCCACGGATTATGATTGGGTATCTTCTATTTTGGCAGTATACTCGTCCCAAATAGAACTGAACATCTATCAATTCGAGGCATCGCTGTGACTCAGTACCTTTCAATCCAAACAGCGAACGTTGTCGAGGTGTTGAAGCGTCTTATACTCGACGAGTTGTATCATACGATACTCTCACAAAATGGTATTAGGTAGACGTAACAGCAAACACTTCGCAAGCACTGCTGGGGCGTAGTGATGGGACACCTACATGAAGCTAACCATGACCCTTATTCTGCCTCGTCCAGTCCCGTCATCCGAAAGAAGCTCTGCAATTTCTTTGGTATCTTGGGCCATAAAGCACACTAAGTTGTCTAGTTGAACAGGCATAGCTCTGTACCTAGTTGGTCCTCGCTTGCATTCTAGTCTAACAGGAAGGACCGTAGCATAATGCCACGAATTCATAATGGCGAGGCGTTGTTTGTCTTCTCCTTGAGCGTCTCTCAAATTCAAATGCGAATATTTGGGGGGGACGGCCGTGTACTGTACCAGTTCGCAGCTTTGCGGTATTGAAACTTCTTGCTACTATTTGGACCAGATCAATAAGCCTGATCTCATTGAAGCGAGGAAGGTATCCCGCGAAGACTAAAGTCGTGAGGCATTGATATTCTTAATAACATCGGGTGCCTGAAGGAGCAATGGCTGACTTTCAGCGCTGGGTAGACAAGCGCTGCTTTTGAGAGAAAAAAGCTAGCGACTCTATGTGGTGCTGGACGGTGCAGTTGCTCTGTTACTTGAGTGATTTGCATTGCGTGATTTTGGTGGCGATAGGTAGAATAGCAAGCTCATTTGTCGCGGTTGAATAAGATACCAATGTAGGAAAGACGTAGAGAATTCCCGTCAGCTGACGTTGGGTTCCGATTATTTCTAGACAGCATGCGAAAAAGGAGATGCGATTCACGCCGTATAATTCAGGATTACGAGCCACTCATCGGACCTTCTAAGATGCCGGCGAAAATAGGTGTGGACGGCAGAGTGTCGATCTCGAGACTGGGTACGACTCAATCTCGTGTTAAGCAACGCAATGTGTCACTGCAGGTTCGCGTGCATCGGTACTCCCGCCAACTAATAATAACCCTTGGTCGGTATGTCGTTGAGGGGGGCAAGGAGAAATGCATGAAGTACGCCGACGGAATTGTAGCGTAGTGGCCGTTATTGGTTTCTTGGCAACTTTCACGAGCTAGACGGTGTTGTGACGAGTGAAAAGTGCTGTGCCTCTTACAGCAGTGGGTGAGATTCGAATGGACTCGTAGATACAGCGCACATCATTGGAGAACCGTTAGAGTCTAGACGGCCGGGTTCTTGATATTGGTGTGTGGGGATTAGGCGCAACCTTACGTTGAGGCTCGAACGGGTTTACCTTCAGCTCGTGTCGCCTCATGTCAGGCGCGTGGATCTGGAGCTTGATTTGATGTAACCTCACTGCTCTGGTGAAAGTTACCTGCTCAATTAGAGTCACCTTCCCACGAGTGATGCTCTAACTTTCCCCAAGCAAGGAAGCCTACGGGGGATGGATGTTGGTTGAGGACAGGCCTCGTCTCAGGGGTATTGGTTTGTGATAGGGCCGAGTCAGAAGCATAGTATCTTGATAGGAATTGTTCACAATCTTCGACCCGGCTGGGGAACAGACATCTACACTATTTCAAGGATGCAACCTCTCTAGACCGAAAGTTGAAATATACGTAGATTTGTTCGTAGTATGCGAGCGGGATCTTGAGGCAAACCCCCACAAGCTTTTAGCCTCATTCATTATTGTAAATTATAGATAATTAACCATCGTATACACAAACATCTTATGGTAATGGTAAGCTTGAAAGAAGATACCTAAATGTAGGCAAGAAATAGGATGAACCTAGCAATAAAATTAACAGGTTCCACCCCCTTGGGTCAGTCCAAGCAGCTGGGACGGATTAGCTTCAAATTGATTATGTGCATGTGCATCCGGCTCATCTGAGAGGTACGAATTATCTGGACGATAGCTGCTCAAGGCCGGCAAGTCTTAGCGAATGTTACTTGAGGAGTTAAGGCTACTTAATGTTCTACCAGTATTCAATACTAGACAGGCATACAGGTAATTAAGTTAGTATAAAGTTTGCAATGAGATGTACGCATACATTGTTTAGCTGGAGTAGTGATACGAAGAATAGTACTGCGTATTCGACATCTCGGATTCTAAGGGCATGGGCAACGTTACATGCACGGCGATAAGAATTACAGGCCTTGCGAAGAACACGAGTGGCAGGGTAAACGCAACCAACCACTCGCTCACTTTGAACCCTTGGTCTGCAACGAAACGCCCCCGCAGTGGTTCCACTCGCTGCCCTCACAAGTCCGGGTACCCACCCTGGAGATACCCACGCCTCCTTCCTATTTGCCTGTCTTTCCCCAACCGCTACCAGCCAATGAGGAAGCTTGACTGCAAGGAGCACGGAGACAGGTCTCGTGACTTTTACCGCATGGCCAATCATAGCAGACTGTCTTACCATATTCGGCCCGCTACTTATCGGCTATCAGACTTTGCTATCCTTGTCATTGTTGATTGCCAGAGGCACAGTTCAACGACACTTGGACTAAGGTTGTTCGGATTTGCAGATCCAGCTGCAAGATCTATGAATGTCCGAGTAGAGCCTCTAGTTAAATTAGAAGAACTTAATAGTGGTTTGCGGACGTTGGGAAATATGCAGCCTTCGGCTTGAAAGAAAGAAGCTTAAAAGTCTAATTGGATGCAAAATTGGAGAAATGGGATACGGAAGGACTAGCTAGCGCCACTAGGCCGTTTCTCTCCATACCCAGTACATAGGTCAAAGTGGTTGTGTTGAACCCTTACTTGCCTTGGTACCAATCATGTACAAGTCTCCCGTCGCACTAATTTTGTATTAGTGCTGCATCCCACTGGCGTCGCATACTGAAAACCACCTGCTTGCTGGCCCTGTTGGCCGTATGGAATGCTAACACCCTCGGAGCTGTGTGCTGCTGGTCTGTCGGGATGTAGGATATTGTCACGTAGCGGCTAGCTAGATGCCTGCCATGCAGTGTCTAGAGCGACCTGCTGCTGGCTGCTGAACATGTCCACATGAACCGACCCGAACGAGTATGCATGCGTTAGTCTCGTCAATTGGTCTTCCGAGGGATCAGTGAGCCTACGCCGCATCTCTACTTAGCCACCAATGCTACCATCCGTATACCGCCTCTGAATTGCACTCCTACCAGTTGACTAGTCGCAGTACGTTTTCTCAGACGAGGTATAGCTTCTGTATTATCCAGAGCGCAGCAAACACACTGAATGCCTGCATAGATACTATTTCGCGATAGGTACTCTACCTATACGAATTATAGCATCTAGACACGGGTGTTAGGTATCGAGGAGCCTACTAATTCGTACAGGCTAGTTGGATGGGGACCTACTCTGTACCAGCTGTGTACTTTCGCAGGCTCCGCACTTCCTCATTCCACTGGATCGGTCCATTTGATAGCCAGACCAGGGTAATGGCTTGTATCTGCGCTGATCCCAACCACGGCTCCACGAGGTCCAGCTCCGTTTGGTGATAATGATATTAAACCGTACCCGTGCGTGCATTCTTACCCTTCTTTTCTTTCTCTTCCTTCTCGATAACTTCTGTTCATTCCAAACTGGACGGTTCGAGGTCGATTTAGCCGCCACGCGATTATCCGCTTTGCAAGGTCAGTTTATGTCTATGCGCATCTCACATCTCTCTACCCACCTACCTATGCCCACCATCTTACCCCAATGTGCGCCATGCGCCCTGCCGCAAGCGATATGCGGCGCTCACCGTAAAACCTATACATTGATATCTTAATCAACTAGCTCTCCTGTTTTAACAGCGTGCTAATCAATGCCAAAACAGGCCAGGTCCCGGACTTCTCTTCCCTCCCGCTACTACACGACCGACCCAGATCAGAGTGACCCTCCATATTTGGGGCAAGCCTCAAAATGGCAGGCAAGGACGAGACAATCGTCCAAACGGACAATGGACACTCTTATGCAGATGCTGCTCCATACACAGAAGGGGTCACCGCCGCACGTCCCCCCGGATGGATGTACAAAGGCTTCAAGATCTTCGGTGGCGAGATCTGGTACGCCTCGCCAAAGGCTCAGCTGCTCATGGTTTCGTTCGTGTGCTTCCTGTGCCCTGGTTTATATAACGCCCTTGGTGGTTTAGGTGGCGGTGGCCAGCTCAATTCTCGCGTCCAGGCCAATGCTTCCACTGCGACGTACGCCGTCTTCGCTGTCGTCGGTTTCTTCTCTGGTTCTTTCGCCAACAAAGCTGGTATTAGAGTCACCCTTTCCCTCGGTGGCATCGGTTATTCTCTCTACTCCGCTAGCTTCTTGTGCTACAACCATACCAAAAATGAGGGCTTCGTTGATTTTGCCGGTGCCTTCTTAGGCTTTTGTGCGGGATTGCTCTGGACTGCTCAGGGCGCCATCATGATGGCTTATCCCTCGGAGAAGTCCAAGGGTCGGTACATTAGCACGTTCTGGATAATCTTCAACTTTGGCGGTGTCATTGGTGCCCTGATTGTGCTTGCACAGAACATCGACAACAAGACAGGAACTGTCACCGATGGCACATACGCTGCCTTCATCGTCCTCACGTTCCTCGGCGCCGTTCTGGCTCTGTTCCTCTGCAACGCCGACAAAGTCATTCGCGAAGACGGTTCCAAGGTCATTATCATGAAGGAACCCACTTGGCAGTCCGAGTTTGTCGGTCTCTGGGAGTGCATCCGGCTTTCTCCCTGGGTCGTTTTTCTCTTCCCTATGTTCTTTGCCTCTAACATATTCTATACTTACCAGCAAAATGGTGTCAACGCGGCCCATTTCAACCTGCGAGCCCGTTCATTGAACTCTCTGCTTTACTGGCTTGCTCAGATTATAGGCGCTATCGTTTATGGCGCTGCCCTTGACTACTCCGGAGTCCGCCGTTCCATACGTGCCAAGGCTGCTTTGGTGTCTCTGTTTATCCTTACATTCGTTATCTGGGGAGGTGGATATGCTTTTGAGAAAGATCAACTGCCCCGAGAAATTACCTCAAACCCCGACTATGAGAAGTACAAGCTGGACTGGACCAGTCCTGGCTATCTCGGTCCGGCTTTCCTGTACATCTTCTACGGGTTCTACGACGCCTGCTGGCAGACTTCCATTTATTGGTATGCGCGCAGCTACAATCTACCATCTTCGCCCAAATGCTAATTATACTTCGCAGGTGGATGGGTGCTATATCCAACTCGGGGCGCAAGACTGCTAATATGGCCGGTTTCTACAAGGGTATCCAGTCAGCTGGTGCTGCCGTCTTCTGGGCTCTCGATGGGCATCAAGTTTCATATCGTGCTTTGTATGGTGCTACTGTAAGTCTGTATTTCTTTACTTTTTCGAGATTGCTCAAAAGCTAATCACCAGGGCAAATAGTTCGGCGTCTGTGCTGTTTCAATCCTCATTGCCGCACCTGTGATCTTCCTCCACATCAATGACACCACTGAGCTTGAGGAGGACCTTAAGTTCAGCGACGAGACAATCGAGGATGTTGCGCCTACTGCTATACTAGGTGAAAAGCGAGTTGCTGATGAGGCTGTTTAATGCTGCGAGATGTTGCAATCTAGATGCTTCTGAGGTGGAACTAAAGAAGCTCATCATGAATTATATTATGTTAGTAAACAGCGGTTGCGTGAACGGCTGTCGGTCTTGTGTATGCGCCAGGGTGCTACATGGGACTAGTATTTTCTGTTGATCAAGATACCATATCCTATTTTATACCAATTTAAAGTGGTGTGTTAATGAGCATAATGCGGGATGAGCGAGATTCAGCCACGCTTCTTTTTCATGACGTGTCTACCAGGATCTTGCCTTTCCTTTCATCTATCTCAGTGGAAACTCCTAGATCGTAGATATTGAACCCTAATTAATACTGCCCCTTGCTGCCAGAACAGCAGCTGTTAAGCTAAATCTCTACTGTCAAGCCACCCCATTCAAGAAGTGCCAATTACGCAGTCCCAATAATTGAGCGACTACAAGTGTTGAAGCGCAGCCCTTTAGCTTTATTAAGTCGTGCCGTTGCCGCTCCATTCACCTCCCGAACTCATTTCATTACGGCAACGAGGATTGCGTGCGGCTCTCGCCCTCATGGCCCACTGTCGCCCGCATATACATCCTTACTGTTTCTATGTCATCTACCTTCACTTCAGGCTCCTTTCCATGTCACGAGCTCTACTGCTTCCTCTTATTGTCCTTCCCAATCACTATTAATTTCGTCTTCACTATTGTCATCACCATCGTGATCGTGATCGTTGTCCACCCTGATACCGGGCCTAGTATTGCCGTCACCGAACTTCTCTAACCTAGCTCTTCCGATGTATCTAAAAATAATGGGATTGAGTAGTGTTCATGCTACCGATTGATGGTACGCGGCGGTCCGATAGTCACCGTGCTTGTCCGTTTCTTCAGTTTCCTTTCGGTCGCTCTCATTAATGAATTATTTATATCGGCATTTAAGGCTTTCACGCAATACCTGGGTTGTGGCAGAACTTGGGGGTGGATAAGTACCTGATATCGCACTCAGTTAAAATAGCAGATTATGCGTTATTAATAATAAGAGTAATCTCATGTCAAAGGCCACGAAAAAATATTTGATGCTATATACAAAGAATGCATCCAATCCCAATGGCTTAGGTATATAGCTTAGTAGCAAGTAGTCACCCCCAAAAGCCCTTGGATCGTTCCAACTACAGTCCTGATCACATTGCCTATAGTCGGTTTTCGCATGCGCATGTATGCCTATACATGCAAACTATCTCCCTTTAGTGAACCAATTTCGTACGCGTGACTCAGCCAGAACAGTACCCAGACTTAACAGGCTCGTAGCCATTGCTACAGCCAGTATACAACTGGCAAGGGTGGACAGAGTCGGTGCAGACATTGTTAAGTATTGCCGTATTGCATATTTGGAGTTGACACCAACGACCTCACCTCCGTCATGGGCCAAGCTGCCCTCGACGTACACATTACGTTGACATTGGTCGGCTACTTTCGTAGATGATTGCATCGAGATGCAAAAGCTTGGCAAGAATAGATGAGGGGAAAGGCGTAACTTACATTATAGCAAGATCGCTATACCTTGCCGTAGTCCTCGGCGTAGAAGTTGATATTATTCATCGTGCTCCAGCCATTGTGCTACACGATCTTGTCCGAGGCCGGATAAGTGCCACCGCCGATGATTATGTTCTTTAGCGTGGCTCCCGCCTCGAAGAGGAAGACAGCGTCAGCATCTCCTATATATTCTGATATCAGATGTGCTCCCGAGCTTTCAGTGGCGGAGCATAAAGCGACGGACCTCTTTCGCCGCTGTTACAGGCACCCGAGCCTCGATCGTACTCTACCCAGCCTGCGATGAAGGGTTGTTCCGCGGAGATCCTCATCGAGGCCGATAGGGTCTTAGTAACAATAGGTACTGGGAGGCTGCCTTCATATCCTAGGTAAGCTTGTATCACCGGAAAGGCAGTGGCTAAGGTTAGGAGGTTGCTGGGGGAAAAGATGACTAATATGATATAGATCGAGGCTGATAGAGTGAATGTAACCGTCGAGCTGTCATCGAGATCTATCGGCACAGCCAACTCTTATACCGGGTCTCATGGTAATCCTTTCCCTTTATTTGGAAGCATGCTAGGAGTCATAACTCTGGAAGACTTGTATCGCTGCAATAAAGATATGAAGCGCATTGCTCATTAGTAGAACAAATTTTACTCATATCCTTCGATTATAAGACCGATAGATCGGTCGGATTTCTGAGTAATATTAACAAGCAGCTTCTAACCTATATGCATACACCAATAATGATCATAACAACCAGAGACATCCGCCTGGCTTAAATGATAACGTGCAGTGGGTGCTCTACATTAAATATCTACCTATGATATTGACCTCATACAGTAACAGGCATGAATGTGACTCTTTCTTATCGTTAGATCCTACACCTTCCAGATTGAGCCAATCAATGAGCTGTTACTAGACACAAGTTTCGTTTAGATTTCCGTGTAGGGCTCTATTTCTACGATAAACTTGACTTCAGTCAACGCCAAAATAGTATCAACCTGCATGAAATGATGAAGGCTCGCATCATAAGCTTTGCCTCGAAGGACCGAAAGGAAAGGCAGACAGCGTTCACTAAGTTAACCTGCATCTAGAATTGGAGCGAGGGGACGCTTTTATACTCCGCGGATATTGTCCCGTCTTTGGGGCTCTTGGCCATCGTGGCTTTCCTGGCTCTGTTCATTTTTGCCTTGCTACAATCTGACACGCTAAAGTTCTATGCCGTAACTATGCACTACTGGCCCGTCTTATAACTCTGTACAAGCCACACGCATACCAGCTGCTCCTATACAAAAAGCTCATGCCTTTTGCGACTCTTCCTCTTTTGGCCGATACTCTATGGCGTTCTTAGCATGCGGAAGAGCTTTTGACAAGTGTCACAGTTTTCAAAAGCTCATGACGGTTTCCTTGAATCGATAAGTTCTCGTTGTTATCCTAACTGATCGATCGAATTCGACGAGGCAGTTAGCGATGACTAAAACTATGACTATTACATTCATCGTTAAATTATTACGCGTCGACTCGAGAAATATATTTGAATAATTGAAAAATTAAGTGTATTAAGAAGAGATAGCATCTAGCCGTACTTAAACAAAACCATAATATAAATATATTATGGGGATATTTATTATTGCTGAATTTTGAATGCGCTGCTTAGAGCTTGACATTGGGCCATATTTCAATTCAGCTTGTTTCTAAATAGATTTCATAACATGGAGCTTATTTTCGAATGGCTCTGTTATTGTGACAGATAGTCTTGAACCAACTTAATCCTGGAGGCAGCTTATAGGCAGAGCTGTAAGGGTAATTACTCTTCCCTAACTTGACTGGCTTGATGAGCGCACATGTGGATTAGAAATGCGCCAGCCTCCTTTTCGGACTTCCTTTTCCTCAAAATCACCACATCTATTGTCGGCCTCAATACAACTTGACCAAGATACCAACACGCTTTCTCTCTGTTCACAAGTTTCAAAAACGAAACTGATGCTATAATCTTGGACTCCACAATGGTCGATTTGCTCTACCGGAATGGCCTGTCAAAGGCAAGAGCAGAGTGGTCACTGATGTCTAAACACTTATCAGATTGAATTGGCCATAACAGAGGCGTACTAGATCTGCTGTATTCAGTTGGTGACGAACTAGAACCAAGTGTAATACTGTGCGGAACACCTCCGCCGCCTAATGTGTATAGGAGCCATACTTACCTACACTACCTCTCCGTACTAGAGTTTCTTAGTGATCCTGTTGAAGCTATTGCCAGATTCGCTTCCCTATTGTAGCCCTTGCCAATTGAACCAGTTAGCGCGGTAGGGGTTGTAATTAATGACGACGAAGAATTTAAGCCTTAGGCATTGCCGTAATAGGGGATCATAATAATTAGATAGGATAATGTTGAAGGTAGGTGTTAAAGGAAGGATACAGTGCCACAGTTAATAGCACCTATTCCCACCTAGGCACAGCAGATCCAGCATTTCCCATTCCTTTTCTTCAATTGCTAAATTCGAGATCTATACCTGGGCTGTTTCCTGGCGGCTGACAGCAATTGACGGACTTTGACTGTGTGGGCCTTCCAAGCCATAACTCTCGCCACAAGCACAGCCACAAGCGTAACTATCTCGCTCTCCCAACCAAGTACGAGTACAACTGCTACATCCGGTCAGCCACACAAATATAGCCACACTGTGACTACAGCTACTATGTTTTCTTCCAAAGTAGACTATCTAAACTAATCTTGACTATTATGGGGCAAAAGTACGGAATATAGGTCAGCCGAAATGGGACTAGAAGCCTAGATTGGCGCGTCCTGAGCTTTTGGTGGGTTTATCAGAACCGCCTAATTTGATGTGATAGCAGGTACATACACTAATCTAGTGCTGGCGCGACGGACAGGCCGAGCTAGTACTTTTGAGTCCTTGGGTACTGATCTAGGTGGATTGGGACTTACAGGCCCATAGAATATTTAGCCCCTTGTCCTTCGGGACAATACTCAATCAAGTCAATTAACAATGCTGCAAATCGCTTGACTCAGTATCATACAATGTACTAGTAGGGCAGTGTGTAGTTTAGAATTCGCGCTGCGTCCCAAGGCTGGCTACTTGCTATCTAAGAACCCTCACCTCTCTGGTACCTGGGCAGCAATAAGAAATGGTGACAGGCTACCGAGCATTTCAGCCCTTCATAGTCGTTGGAACTTCTCAAAAAACATTCATGGTCTCACTCCGCACTAGCCAGAAGGCGCCTCAGTAGTGTATGTGGGGAATATCGGCTAGGGCTGAAAAAGATCTGGAAGTCTATAGACTCTCTGCCCCCGATAACAAGGCTACACTTGGTAGTATCACCGAAAGTGGGCAAAGCGATCAGAGCTGAAAACGGCCCTCTGCGTAAACTAGTTACTGCTAGTACCAGCATGAGCATCTCAACTACGGTCAGGACATAGCAAAAGAGGCGTACTGCTCTCCATTAGATGAACACAATGGGTCGAGCACCAGATCTGGTATGGACTTTTGTTGATACAGTACGCGAGGTCTTATTCCTCTAGGCCTCAATAGCAGGTGGTGGTAGCAGCTACGCACAATCTCAGCCCTCGTCCCAGCCCCGTTTGGTCCGAAGACATTTGCAACATGATTTCAGCTGGGAATGATGATAAGTTGTGCAAGCCAGAGTCCTTATGTATATAAACAGGGCCGTTGACCGTGGCTAGGCTGGTACTGCGAGGGAAAACACTCCCCACTCTCCAAATTCCACGAACATTGTCCACTGTCCGAAGGTCAACTATCAGCCATGTCCAGCGTCCCAGTCCCCGTCTTTAGGGGCGAACACTTCACTCATGCAGGCTTTAATGATATATCCATTCCGGTGACGCCCAAGCGATTAGTCATCTGCTGCGACGGTACGTGGCAATCATCAGTGTCTGGATTGAAAAATATTCCCTCCAACGTAACCAGACTTGCGCGTTCTATCGCTCGCAGTGGGAAGGATAACCGTGGTCAGGTCTGGCAGCAGATTGTCTACTACGACGCCGGCATTGGGGCCGGAGAACTCAGCGACAGCGAAAAGAACCGTCAAGGTGGACTTGGTATCGGCTTTGTCAGTAATGTCATTGAAGCGTACAACTTCATCGTCCTCAACTATCAACCGGGAGACCAAATCTTCTGCTTTGGGTTCTCTCGGGGAGCCTACACCGCGCGTGCAGTGGCAGGTCTTGTCAACGATATCGGAGTCATCTCACCGAGGGCCATGCAGGACTTCCCCGATTTATACGCACTATACCAGAAACACAATGACAGTTTCAGTTTCCGGAAATCTACTGCCTATCGGGAGTGGGTTCATGGTGTCCTTGCTGCCCAACAGCCACCAAAAGTGAAAAGCGGATACCAAGAACCACCTGTATTCGAGAAACCACCACACGGCGATGCCCCGGAGTTGTCAAGAGTAGTTGAAGTCGTCGGCGTGTTCGATACTGTAGGGAGCCTCGGCATCCCAGATCTGTCATGGACATCTGGAAACTTGAAATTCCTCGAGAACATTGTGGGAATTCCTCAGGCCGGTTTCCATAACGTGGCGCTCAGCCCATGTAAGAGCCTCCAAGTCATCCCAGAGAGTTGAGTTAACGTTGAAGCAGACATTCGCCACGCATTCCATGCATTGGCTCTCGATGAACGTAGGAAGCCGTTCTCGCCCACGCTGTGGCATTACCCGGCTGATGGGGCATTGAGTGCAAAGGAGCCTGATTATAGCCTTGAAGAGCTACGTAAGAACTGGGACAGCGTGAGAAACAAACCGGGCATTCCAGCAGAAAAGGTGAAAGCCGCTTGGGGATCGTTGATCGATGGTGAAATGTACGAGATGTTGAAAGGTCTGGATTCAGAACTATTACAAGTTTGGTTCCCGGGAGTGCACATCAACATTGGAGGCGGCAGCGACGATATCCTCCAAGAATGGAAGAGCGACTTCGAACGTGAGTTGATACGAGTCCTTCTAAATACCCGTACTAACTGCCGTAGAAATTGCCCTCATCTCGTTCGCTTGGATGTGTGAGCAAATCGCGCCCTATCTTCAGCTACAAGAAGGCAACCTGCAGACGCTGGCAATGGACGCATCTGCAGACCGATTCAATCTGATCCATCCAGTTCTAAAATCTATGGCCCAGGGCAAGAAGGACTACGGCTCCCAGTCGTACCTCAGCTATGGTTGGAAAGCCCTCGATTACACCGGGCTATACAAGGCACCGCTTAAGAAGGTTCCCGACACTGCGATCAATGGCTGGGGAACTGGGCCCATCGTCGATAGCTTCACCGGCAAGATTATGGCAGCTGGAGCAGAAATCAGGACCCCGGGCCGCTATAAGCAGTATAAGATCGGAAAAATAACCACCGAGATGGGCGCCACCAAGGAGATGATCCACCCCTCGGTGGGCTATCGGAAAGAAAAGTGTTGCGACTACAATCCGCCTGCTCTGGAAGGCTTCAGCCGCAAGCTTTTGCCCTCTAAAGGGTTTGTGTGGACAGATGGGAAAATAGAGATTCCAGAGTACGTGATCAAGCCGACTGATCTATTCACACGACATCTCGCTCGCAGCGATATTACAGATCCGGAACTCATGGCTTCTGACTATATTGGACATGTGGACCGGGTTGTTGGTGAGAAGACTTCGGAACTTCGAGATTTTGAGGGTCGCCCAGCGGCTCTAACTCGGCTAAATAATCTCTAGTTCCTGAAAGATAACTGTTCTTAAAGACCAATTTTGTATATTAGAAACCTTTTGGCGTGCTCAATAAGAATAGAATAACCTGTATAAAATCAACAAAACAGTAAACGTATAGGAAAATCAATCAAACGAAATTGTAAAAAAATTTACGGTTATATGAAACTGATATTCAAGGTAGTCTATATTTGCTATACACAGGATCCTAGCAACGGGAAGCCAGCCAAGGTTTAACGTGCCCTTTTACCAATATTTACACGATCCAGCCCAGCTATATGATCGTCCAATTTTCGTGTGAAGTAATAATTAATGCCAAGCTGTTGCTAGTGATAATTATACAACCACCCGGTATTCCGTTGGTATTAAGAACCTATTAAACGTGTTTGTAACTATTGCGGCTTCCTATAATTAGCTGAAGGTGTCTACCTAATGTATGATTGAAACTCTAAACATCATACGTATTATATAGCCTCCAGTAACAGGATGCTATTGCATAAGAGCCCGTTCGGGCCTTTTACAGAGCATTGTAGTTTACTCAAATTATTATCATTATCAATAATTAACGAAACGCTTTGCGCTTGTAATTACGCATCTAGTATTAGAATCCACGCTGAAAATATTACCGCGCAAACTGATTACCACCCATAACCTTGTCCGTGATTTTGTGAATGGGTCGGCTCTGGAGGTGAAGGCAATTCGTGATACGGCTGAGCGGGCATCTCGTAATGTTCCGTGCTTGGTCCTGCATTCCACCCCATGTTTTCCGTTGTGCCGCCCATCTCATGCATGTCCGCTCTCGGACTCTCGTATCCCATCATCTCAGAGGGCGTAGAGAGAGAGGCGCCCCTACTAATCGGACTGAAGTTGCTTGATTGTTGCTGGTCTTGAAAACTGGGCGTTGAACGAGTTTGACTTCTAGCCTCCATAGAGCGAGCTAGGGCTGCTGCTCGCTCTGTGTAAGATACCTCGCGACTATCAAGATGGGAGTGTCGATGTGGTGGTGGCGGCGGTGTCCAATTGGCCGCCGTGCTTGGTGCCATTTGTGCCTGGCTGTTGCCTGTGGAGATAGTAGACGTTGGGCGGCGTTGTCTTCCCAGTGCAAAGAAGACAATGGCGCCTAGTAATGCTAAGCCGGCCGCGCCTGCGCCGGCTCCGATCCCGGCCTTTGCCCCCGTGCTGAGGTCACTATGGATATTCGAAGTACTACCCGGGCTAACGGAACTACTCGTAGGAGCTGTGGTTTCTGGTCCCGAGGAGGAGCCAGCACTTCCAGGCACGATTGTAGGGGCGCCAGTAGCCACTTGCCCGCCACTTGCGCCCCCGCCATTAATAATTGTCGTTCCCAACGTAGCTGGATCACTCCCAGAGTTAGTGACCCCAACGGCGAATGTAGTCGCAACGACAATATTGTTCGAGGTTGTTGTGGCAGCTGGCTGAGTCGGCGCTGTCGGACTAGCCCCGGTAGTTGGGTCAGGGGTCGACGTATCAACTTGAGTTGAGGTTACAACCACTGTAGACACAACTGTCGTAGTTTGCTTTGCATTGTTGAACAAGGTGGACGTGATGGTTGAGAACTGTGTTGACATAGAGTCCACTTCAGATACCATGGTACTTGTTTCGAAGACGTCACTGCTATATGTGTCCCAGACGAAGACAAAGTCGTAGATATATGAAGTCACCGCCCTTTTTGGTAGCAGGCCGATGTCCCCCAAGCTGTTGCGTAATGCGTTCATATTTCCAACCGCTGTAGGGCTTGGAGCCAGTGGTGTAGGCCGATTTCTCTTTTCTATGGGACGTTGAGTCTTCTGGACATTCCCTGGTAGAAATCTCTTAGCGATCTTCGTCGAGGTGACATAGTTCGTAACAGTTGCAACGTCGACATTATCATTTGTAATCGTACTGGTCACAAACTCAGTAGTAACACCGAAATTTGTCGATAAGGACGTCTCAACGACAGTAGAGGTGTAGTAAACAACTGATGTTAATGTAGTAGTGGTGGTAATGCTTTCAAGCAAAAAGGCACTGGTCCCTTGTTAGTACGAAAGTGTGTTGGTTGGAAGATCGGCACACTCACGGAACGCCTACGCAGCCATCAGTTGTGCACTGAGTCCCTTTCACACAACAGCCTGTGGGCGAATAGTCACAACAAAAACTGGTGTCTTCATAGCAACAGCCTGAAAATGTTGTACAGCAGGAGAACCCAAAAGAGCACTGAGTATCCACGCTGCAACAGTTTCCGAAGTTTTTGGCGCATTTGCCTCCTCCACAACAACTTCCGCATTCATCACACTGATAGTCTAGACAATCCACAACGCCGTTATTGCATTGATCTCGTGTCTCGAACACGCTAGCAAAAGCTCTTGGTGCAGGCGAGGTCCCATTTGTGGTATCGTAGCTTTCTATGGGGTGCTTGTCGTAACCACCGGCGATCGCATCGAGGGATCGGGCTTCGAGGTCTGAATGAGAGCGTTTTTCAATCGAAAGTGCTACGGATCCTCGTAGGAGGCCGACCAGTAGTATGTTCCTCATGTCCACAAAGGGTCCTATAAGTGGCGCAAAGTTGGTGCTTGATCCACGTTTTGCCTAGCAAAAAGACAGCATGAAATGCAGCAGCATTATTCATCTGAAATCTAAAGTATGCGGAAAGGGTTCTAAATATGTTTTTCGCCCGGTGGGGTTTCCCCAGAGCAGCAGCGCATGCGGCTTTTCCGGTGAGGGTTGTTCAGGTCGTGGCGCATCGGGGAACCATTTCGATTGCATTTGCCAATGGTTTGCAGCCACTTCGGCTACTGAGCATGCGAATTGGGCCATGATGGAGGCTCTGGCCGCCTCTATACGGCAGCTGATTCCCAGCATCTAAATTGCTTATGTAAAGGACGTGCTCCGGGACTCGAAAGGCTGAAGACATGCATGAAAGCGAATGCAAGATTGGGCCTGGGGAAAGCTACTATCATGGGTTGTCAGCTGTGATCGTCTAGATTTACCAGCTGAACGGCACCCCATGTCAAAGTTACTCGACCCAACCAATCACAGTTGCAGTGGTGCCCTTACTATCTTTTTTTGGCATTGATCTCCCGAGAATCTGGATGCTTTACTTCAGACCCAGCCATAATCTCAGTTGAATATTTGAGCGAATACCTCATGTCCATACTGCAATAGGAAAGATATGACTGTATGAAGACGCAACTACGCTCCCCCAACTTGTTTGTTAGTGCCTTGTGGCTCTACAACATGTCAACTCCTTTTAGATGTATAGCAATCAGCTGAGTGTTGTGGGAGACGCCATACTGCGCGGTGGCGTTTCTCGGGGCTTCGTGGCTTGTCAAGCTTGGGCCGCGCTTGATGTCGGCTGTCAAATGCTTCTGTCACAGCTATCTCTGATTAGATCTGCATAAGTTTTTTTTTTTTTGAGCGTCCTGCTCAGCGATGGCTTCGTCGCCTGAGCATGAATTAACTGCGACTTACTCACCAACTCGGCTTGAGGTTCTAGAGTAGCTGAATACGATGAAGTTCGGAAAAAGCAAAACTACTCCTTCACGGACCACCCGGCCCACCAGCCAACACCTTTCAATTAAAGCCCGTTTTCTGGCCAAAAACGTGATAAATAAGCTGTTAGCTGCTATTTTTAACGATAATACACTCTTCTGCCGTTATATCTTTATTACTAAAGACCGCCATAGGGCTGTGAGGTTTTATGTTACAAAGCGTCTAAGTATACGTAATACTAAGACCTTTTGGTATACAGGGCTAGGTGCGATAGTCAGTAAGGACTGCCGATTTCTTCGTATATGGATTCTGAGTGTTACGTTATGAGAATCGCCCTACAAACTCCTTTCCCTAGCCTACAATAGTGCATGATTAGTACTGGTGCTTATAAGGAAAAATATAACCCCAAGGACAGTCGGTTATATAGCGTACATAATGCTCCATAGACACAATGAACTCAACCACTTCCGGCTCGAGTGGCTTATTACTAGTCTACTGTTGATGGAACGTCTGAAATTGGTCTCTGCTTATCCTTCATCTCCCTCGCCACAATTCGCTTATCCGCTTCTTCAGCAATGACTTGGAACCATCCTTATTCTCTACGGCTTTTCGTTTAAGCGAACTCGATCCATATTCCTGTGGACAAGGTTCGATTGTGCTCAATTTTCTCGAAATTATAGCCGGCAGGTATGGATTCGCTTGATCCTGGCAGCTGTACGATTTCTGAGCGTCCTTATTATAAACTAATCGCATCCACTGATCGTTCTCTGAGAACCGAAGCATCGAGATATATGTCTGCTCGTGCGCATGGGTTCGTGGCAGGTGAGTCAGCAGTGCTCTCGCATCTTCAGACAGCGTTCGATGTTCAAGAATGACCGCATTTGTCAATGGTATCCGTCGGACCGCCCAGTCGCTATCATCTGTACAAGTCGTCTCTGAGATCAGAGATAGAGAGTGGTCTTCCAAGTCGTGTGTACGATACGGGCCATCGAAAAGGTCAATAAACCACTGAATATTGACGTCGATATCGGTGCTTTCAAACTTCATATTCTCATCGCCAGATGGGTCTGGTTGAGGAAGTAGATTGCCATTAACAATCATTTCGGAAGGCTTCGAAGTTGGAAACCGTTCATGTGATTGCAGTTGTAATGAGGAGAACCGAAGTATGTTCGAGTGGGGAAATGATTTTGGGATTCCCGATCGTGAGATTAGGCATACTCTCTGCTCGGATGCTACCTGCCAGATTAGTCGGAGGCACAGATATGTCTACTGTTTAACTCACGCTGGTCATTGAACTGCCAGGCCGAGATCCGCATCCATTCGGATACCGCGATAACTGGAAACCGAGGATGGAAAACAAACCCAAATGAGACATTGCTGCCGTATTTCACGGCATTGAGCCAACTAGCTATTAACGATCCGCGGAATAGATAATCTGACTCGTAGGAGTCAGATTCCTTCTGGCTCCATATCTCAATGACTCTCTGCTCGAACTGAGTTGCTTTTGACGTGCCGATGACAAAGGCTAGAGCAATGCCTGTGGGTGAGAAGGTGGGAGAATATGCAATTGTTTTGTCGGTGCGGCTAACTGTTGTATTATTGGGTTGCCCTAGTTTCTGAACCTTGAAGGCTTGATTAATGCTGGTAGATTGGGAGTCATTATTATGAATGAGGGTAATCAATGTGCGGAGAACCACCACTCGTCCTAGATCCTTACTGAAAGCAATGGGAAAAGGGAAACGGTCTGGTTGGCTAGAAGACAAGCTCTGACAAAGCAGTTGACAAACATCTTCTCTTGGTAGCTCATACTCGATTTCTACCAGCACACTTTCTGTCAGTGTTGATCGCTGCTGATATTTAACCTTCCAACCGCGACTTGCAATCTCGATGAACCTTTGTCTCTGCGCGGATGTCAAAGATGGCAATGCTTTCGCTGGTTGCGTCATAGCAAAGGCTTGGCTGCACCCCGTGATATAAGCCCTTCGTCACATTAGTTAAGCGTAGGCCGAAACTAGCCTGGGATAAGGACCTACTGGGACGGTAGAACGAAAACAATCCCTACTTTTAACCCAGAGCCCGAAACCTGAGACTGGATCAAGATCGCACTTTGTGCGACCTGGTTTTCGCTAGACTGCGGATGCCCCAGAACTTCAGACGGTGCCAGGGATGATACTATCGTGTCACTAGTCTCATAGAGGTATTCAGACTTGGTAAATGCAGTTATGCTTGATCGCCATATGGCACTTGGACTGAGTGGAAGCAGATGGCCCCATTCTCGATGCAGACGGCAGAGATCTGCGGCACATGTCTTTAAGTTTGCAGCCATCATGGGATGCTTGCCTATTTCACTTTGGATGCAACTGTTCTCTGAAGAAGACAATACTTCCATAAGCGGAGTGAGACTCGGATTCGACGCGAACGTCCAGGCGGCTTCGAGCCAAGTCGTGATTCGAAGCCTCTGCTCCAAAAAAGCAGAAAGCAGACGAATAAGTTCCGACGTAGCCTTATTGTACTGTGCCCCAGGAGTGAGCGTTGTGTGTTGGAGGCCTGTGGTAGCATGATAAGTCCAGTTCAACGAATATTCAAGCCATGGGCATAAGACCTCCGAGGCGAAAAGAGCGTCCGCGCGTTTACCAGACCGACTCAGGGGACCGCATGGGATATCGTACAGAAGGCAGGAGAGACAGGTGACGGCGACATCAATGTTGGCCACCGCAGTGTCAACTAGGAAAGGTGCTCTAGATAATGGACCATTAACGTTTGTTAAGAATTCCCTGAAGGAGGAATGAACAAAAGTGACAGAATCCTGGTCAGAGACTTCGACGAGAGAACGGCACATAATGGGGAGGCTTGTTCTAAACCTGCGAATGAGGTCTCCTTCATGTGTGGGTATGCCAGGTCGCACTGCTAAGGCAAACTGCAGCTCCGACACCTTGAGTGGCCATCTCGCGATAGTTATTAGTGAGAAAATCTTCATAACCTTTTCGAACTGCTCGGTGTAGGTATTTTGAAGTGTCATAAGAATACGATGGTAGAGCCCTTCGATACCTTGCACGACATGGAGATGGAAGATAGCCTCTCGGCGTTCATTTGGCGAGAGCGCCTCGCAATTCAGGTAGCGCACCATAAGACTGGCCCAGAGGAACATGCCTTGGGACCTATCGACTAGAGTAGATATGATATTCTCTGGTAAAAGTTCTGGTGAGATCAACGAGTCGGTTTGAAGTGATTCGATTTCCGGTCTCAAGTAGCGCGTGATGTCGTCTTGATTGTGAGTCTGATTTAAGTTGAAGTCTGTAAAATCGATAAAAGACAGCGGAATCTTGATGCCAGCTCTACCAAGCAGGACAGCTTTCGTACTAGTTTTGCGACACAAGTCTTGTAGACCATTCAGGAAGTCATCGCTATCGATACACTCGTCAACACCGTCAATGAGTAAAGTGATCCTATTAGCCCGAGCTAAGAGTAACAAGAGGCTCTGATAAACCTCGTCATCCGTAGCATGCGGCTGGCCGCTGGAGTTGTTATCGTGAAGAATCGAAAGAGCGTCGACAGTGTGTGCCTGATCCTTATACTTTTGTAGAAACTGAGCTAAGATGGTCCTCCAAGCGTGTGACGGCGTAGAAGAATCAGGCCTTTCTGATAAGAAGTAAAAGTATAATACTAGTTGAATCTCATCTGATGGAGCAGAAGCAGAAGCAGAAGAAATAGGTGAGTTTTCGAGGTCATCAATGATAAATGAGGACAGGATTGTCTTGCCAAATCCAGGTTTCGCTGGGGCTGTCAGATATCATTTCGCCGGAGTGCCGAAGCATGTAGTTGAGGCTACTTACCTGTTATGAAGAGAATAGGAGCTGCACTATGCCGCGATGGCGGGCCCAGTGGGACATGTGCCTCAAACACATATGACTTCCACGCAGCGTAATGTGGGGACCAGATTACCCATTCACACGTACTTCTAGCACGCTTTGACCTTGCCTTCTTGTATTCTTGATGATGATGATCTGGAGCATTTATCCAAGCTGTGAGATCAGCTACTTTGTATTCTGAATCGTTAGACGCATATTTATATCAAAGTAGAATTACCAGATCTTACTTAGTAGCTTGCTTTCAAGCACCGTGTCCGTACCTTCTCTACCAAGCTTTTCGGATATTTCTCGTAGCCTGCTGTCAAGTTGTACGTACGCATCAGCCTGCGCTGCCTCCCGGGCCCTGTTCGACTCTTGTAATTCATCCATCTGACTCTGAATGTTGTCCATGAAGTCTCTAGCCGCACCGAGGTCGCTGTCGTGTTTTATGAACTGCATTTCGAGGAACCTCGATTCCTCTAACTGCATCTCGCTGTTAAAAAGCGCTTCGTGTGAGCATAATCTATCCATTAGTGCTGCGAACCGTGCATCGAAGGGCTTCCGGAACAGATCAAGCATGAGTTGGCCTTGGCATCGAAGTCCTAGATCGGTGTCAACATTAATCTAAGGTCACAAAACGTATACCCTACCTCTTTTGTTGGTTGAGAATATTCTACACGCTTCCTGGCAGAACTGAATGATGTCCGCATAGACATAAGTCAGTGCCTTGACGAGCCGTTGGCAGCGACTATCAAAAGCCGTCTGTTGTTCCTTAGTGGTTGGAATCTTAGACCACCTCTTCAACACTCTGTCACAGTATTCCCCATAGCCAGGCAGTCTATCACCGATCCTTTCGAACATACAGGCTAGCTTTTCGAAGAAGATGGTGTGAGAGGAGCCAAGCTGTATCAATACTTAGCTATTCAGGCTCCATTTACCTAACAACGGTAGGGAGATATACTAGAAAGACTAGGCGGACAGCACCCCATGCTAATGCGGCGAATTCAGGATGGGATGAAACGAGAATAGCGATAATGTCAAAAAATGGTGCCATTGCTGATGCGAACCCTTCCACTTTGCTGCAAATTTTGGCGAGCTTTCGGCCGTTTGGGTAGGCCTTGACCTCCTCTTGTAGCTGCTTGATCATGAACCGGGGATTATCGAATTCCCTGAACAGTGCCTGTTCCTTAGGAGGAAGTGAATTACGGAAGGCTTCCGAAACATCTTGGAATATCTTTCGAGCATTCTGCAGCCTGTTCGCCGTAAGCACCTTAGCTGTTATTCAGTTATTAGGGGTTTACTCACCCCTCTGGGACATGCTCTGCAGCTGGGATCTGTGTCGTTGTTTCACCAGCCATTCAGACTATTTCTCGTTCCAGCGGATAAAGTTAAAAATTCTTCTCATCGTGTAGGGCTGCCTGCCGCCTTATATTAAATTTACCATCGGTGTTCAGGCACTGCCCCAAGGCAGATTCTCTGGTGCTCCCAATCGCTCATGCTGCACAAATGATGTATTCTATGACCCAATAGGGTAGCACTGCACGCACGTGCCTTAACAGGCGTTTTTAAGCGCCTGCTTCGCCACGTACTTGCGCGAGGGTTTTTCCTCGTCACCTTGCTATGAAGGGGGTGGCTTTTAGTAGTGGCGGAGGTTTTTTATACCTTTCCCTTAGCATCGAGACCTCGTTAGCGGCCGGCTACGATAGCGTCCTAGCCAGGCCTCAAAAGCACCCCTTTTCAAAGGAAAGAAGGAACAATATTTTGGGGCATGCGTTTGGGCAGCTGCTTGAGTCCCAGTCGCAGGTGGCTGGCTATGACAGCGCACCCTAGGCCTCGAGTAGAGGCTCATGCTCTCCAAATATATGCGTCCAAACTACTCCTTACGCAAAACTTATTGAGTGATGAGATCCGGGATCAACATGTACAGTGCTAGAGATAGGCAGTCCACCAAGGCCGTGCTTACAGTACATTTACCGTAATACCACACACTGTTAGCTTGCACCTATCCCAGTATGAATCCTGTCCGAAACTCGATCTTATTGTCAGTGACCCCGCATCTGGCCTGCGATCCCAACTAGCGACACCTCCAACAACACACCTTTTCCAGAGCCTTCTAACGTACAACGTTAATAACTCCGCTGGATCTATATATTTTCCACTTCTTCTCAGTACCAAGGATAACAGTGGTAAACGCTGTCAGAAACAGTATAACTGGCTATGGCGTGTGAATTCATGGCTAGGAATACCCTGAACTATTTGCGTTACTGAAATTCAGTAACTAAATTATGAGTAAGGAGCCCTGGGCAGTCGCTCTCGAGCCAACAGGGGCTCTACCAGTCCTATGATACCCCATTTGTTAAACTTGGTCGCTACCCAGGCTACCATACGCACCGCGGGAAGGACACCCAAACCCGAGGTAGGTCTTGCATGACTGCCTCAGAAATTCCATGCCACTCGGGCTTGGGCGGGTATTCAGAGTGTGGTTATTAATCTTAATGCAGGCTCCTTTCTCACAAGAACATGACTTGAGCGTTTTCCACTCTTAACATGAATTAACTTCGCGACTACGGTTTCTTTCTTTCCGTAGATAAGAGCACAACAACTAGCGAAGGATGTCTTCACTATACAAGTGTAGAACTTCGCAAAAACCCCGCCGAAAGGTTATGTTTAAGTATTTGCGTCCTGGATAGTTGTAAACTAAGTTTCTTATTTGCTAGTACTATATGACTATTCCCGTACAGCAAGGCCCTTCTTCTTAGCAACAACCAAGTACAGCTGGGAGAGTAATCTGAACCCTAAGACAGGAATGCTCGTATCTTCATGAACTTCAATCTTGAATAAATATAAGTAGTGTGAAATTATTTACAGCATGGATAGTACTATACTTTAGTAGGCTTTGCCGTTATTGACATGGGCCGGGGAAAACATGTATACAAACGCCTTCATGGTAGCTTCTAGCTTATCACATGAGCATGGTCGGACACGATCCTTCAGTGTAAAGGTGATCAGTCCTTACAGGTGAACCTAGCTCTGAATCCTCATCTTCACTGACTTCGTCCTCGTTCTCAAAGCAGGTAAAAACATGGAATCCATATTCTATTGGCAGTATCGTAACTGCAATGATAAATTAGACTAGGTAGATAAATAAATAAAAAAGACCTAAGCAGAAAATGGACTAGCCCTAGCAAATCTTCTCTTATAGAGTACTCTCTGTATTATAATTGCCCATGACCGCTCGTAGTTAGTAATCACTATTGGGAATGTTTACACTATGGCGGTGGCGGAGATAAGATTTTTAACTCCGTCATCTGTATGCAGTACGAAGGTCCGGGCCAAATCTATTGATGGTTCTCTTGGCATGAAATACCGTGCGGCTATTTAAAGCCCTATAGATCCACTATATTTATAGCGCCTTAAGCCACTAAGTCCACCAAAATTATAAGGCATTATCTACTAAAATATAGCACTGCACTAAAGCTGGCCCTTCCCAAATAGGAAGGCGGCGTAACAGTGCTACTCTTGATGTTTTTGCACTTTTAGGCTTTTCAAAGCTATCCAAGGCCATCCGGTCTATCCAAGGCTACCAGGGCTATCCAAGGCTATCAGGGCTATCCAAGGCCATCAGGGCTATCCGGGCTATCCAAGGCTATCCAAAGCTATCCAAGCCATCTAAGGCCATCCAGGCCTTTCAAGGCCATCGGCACATATCACTGCATTTAAAACAATTCAAACGTATCTCAATCGCTATTTTAAAGGTCTTAATAAGCCAATAAGCTCTTGTATACCCAATAAGCCTGGATTACCTTCATCATCCGAAAAGTCCCTAGTTAGGGAGTACGATAAATAATATATTCGCACGGTATTTCATGCCAAGAGAACTATCAATAGATTTGGCCTGGACTTTCGTAGCTGTGGTAAGGACGGGCGTAAAGCCAGCCCGCAATCACCGCTTAGCACTCCACAACGGCCACTAAAGAGGCCTACCCATTCTCATCATTCACGTTCCAGGGCGACTTGATTCAACTCTCATAGAGACCGACCGTTCAGGCACAACGTACAAAGTACTAAAGATAGACGTTTTATCTCTATGAGTATATAAATCAAAATTGAGCCCATGCAGGTTGCACTTCAAATTCACTTTGCTTATTAGTACATTTTTAGACCACCCACTGAAATACGGCATCAGAATGAAGCTTATCGTAACTGGCGCCACGGGCTTCGTCGGACGAGAAGTCATCCGGCAGAGCCTCTCACGACCCGAGATCACCGCCGTGATCGCCTTGGCACGTAGTCCCGTTGCCGTATCTGAGAAGCTCCCTGTGGGTGGTGACCCCTCCAAACTGAAAAGCGTTGTGATTCAAGACTACGAAGTCTATTCGGACGAAGTGAAGAAAGAGTTCTCTGGTGCAGGAGCTTGCATTTGGTAGGCAACTACCATTTCCTCTTCCCACAACTTAATATGCATCGAACTCTTGTCTCATACAGTTTCGGGTTGCCGTTAAATGTTTGCATATCTGTCGACCGGCCGGATGTAACAGTCCATGGCCCCTAGACTGGTAAAGCAAATTGCTGATTGGCGGCGCAGGACGGTTGCTATCACGCCATCAAAGTCTAAGTCCTATGAATTCGATGAGGTCAAGCGTGTCTGCCAATTATCTACGATAGCAGGTTTGCGCGCTATGCACGAAGCCGGCCTCGCGACGCCGTTTCGCTTCTTATATATGAGTGGCGCAGCGGCAGAGCGTGATCAGGCGAAGACCCCGAAGTACATGCCTCAGTACAGCCTGATGCGGGTAAGTTTGGGTTGCTTGTAGTTACCTAACTTGATTCCACATATTCCGCTTAAAGGCGGTATTTTAATGGCTGTACATGTATGAGTGGCTAACGTTGCAAAAAGGGGGAGACAGAGACCCAGGTTCTCGCTCTCGCGAAAGAGCTTGGCGGCATTGATGCGGCGGCGGCAAAGCCGGGCTACATCACGGCGCCCGGCGATCTCATGCGTTCTGCTATGGGCGCCATGGTACGAGTAGCGGCTGGCATCCCGTCAATTCATGTTACAGATCTTGCCGCTGCAATGCTAGACCAGGTCGTTAATGGCTTCGAAAAAGAGCCACTAATGCCAGAAGACTTGATAAGGATCGCGGCGACGCTACCAAAGTCAAACTAAAGCTACATACGTAGAAGCCTAACGTATTCATATATACAGAGAAGCAAAATATACAGCATAGCTAGACTTCATCGAGGCAATCGTGAACTACGTAGGCAAATGGGTTCTCGAGCTCTTCTCATGATCTGATAGTGTTTTGCTTACAAAGATATCATGGCGGACGGTGAGGGTCCGGCAATAGCAAATACTCTCCGCCCTCAAACCTGATGAATTGCTACATACTCATGTGTAGTGCAGTTGCTAATAATTAAAAAGCTTGTCTTGAGAAGATCATCGAGTCAGCGTAAGTTTCCCCTCGGTGGGCAATTTTCCCGTCGATTCTACCGGCGGCGTCGGTTCTTGCATGGATATAGAAATACAATACGACAGCGGCATTTGTACATATACGTGCCTAAATTATTTAAGTAGTTGAGTGCTGCTTGTTATATCCTTGACAACGTGTGTTTTACGAATCTCAAAAGCTCTCAAAATGTTCGTTTTGATTCCGGCGATTCTTGCGGTGCTGGCGATAGCTCCATCAGCCGTCTTTGCAAGTTGCAATCGAACCTATCTACTAGAGTTCGCGGACGCGTATGTTTTTGCGCATGAAAATGGTTACTTTTCCAATTCTTTGATCTACTCTTCGGCTAGTTGAAGGAAGGACACACTCCCTTTAGTTAGAGGGACCGTATACAATTACTAAAAAATCGCAATGAACAGGCCAAGTTAGTTACCTAAGGAACATTGCCGACAACTTCACATACGTTGAGAACAATAAGACACATGAGATTACCAGTGGAATCTGTAAGTAGATACTCGATTCGTTACGGAACTTTCGTCTCATCAGTGGGCTGTTTATACCGTTTTGGGAACCAGCTGAAGCGCCCAACGCCATTAGTAAAGTACTAACACTATCCATTACAGTCGATAATGCTTTCATAATCGACCACCGCCACACCATCTCCGACGTCGTAGAGTGCGCCACTTACACCGAGCTCATCATCACCCACAATGTCTCCGGTATGTCGACTCCACATGTCATCGGGACTCAAATTCGGCATAACTCGGTGGACATGAGTTGCTACCTCATCGACCTTACCGTATCAAGTCCCGGATCTTGGCTTTTCAACGCCACGCAAACTTTATACTGGGCCAAGAGAGAGAACTGGACGCTTATCGACGAGGCGAAGCGTGACACACGCGAGACTCTCAAAGCGGCTGCGGACGCGTACCTCGATATGTGGAGCAACAAGAGTGCAATTAACGCGGTGCCTTGGGGTACGCCTTGCGATCGTCTCGAGGGCTCTGTATATACGGGTACTGGTGGCCCGAACGATTCCTGTAAGCCCGGGATCCCGACGAACAATAGCCAGGCGCCGAACTCTCACCGTCGCTACGTTATCGACGAGTCCTATGGGGCCATCGATGTTCTATGCATTTTTGAGCATCTTGCAAACGCTCCGGACAGCCGTATGTGATGCCCAGATTCTTTTCATTCCTCTTGGTAAATTTTGAGAGCGTGATTAGCCTGTTGGGAGTTTGCTCTCGCAGAACCTCTTGGACATCTGTCAGGAACAGCAAATATTGACTCTTAATATGTACAGATGAGTTTCGCCTCGAAAACGGAAAGCTGCGATATGTTCACACAATTACGCTCGCCAATAGTGCAACCGTTCATCCTTGATGGCGATGTAGGCACTTCGAAGGATCTTCGCGGAGGACTGATTTATTCGCAATTGCAGGCCGTCATAAGACGATATTAAAGATCATCAGACAAGCTATCCAGGTCGTCGAATTTGGTTATTATCATTATATAAAAACCACAATAGTTCCACAAACAGTATCTAGCTAACCCACAGAACTTCGCGCACTTGTGACAACACCAAGGCCCTTCTACTAGCGCTATAGTCTTTATAATCTGACTAGCAATATTATGAACTCCTATGGGTCGGCCATATAGTCTCAACTATTTTTACGTTGCTTCATTATCACGCATACTTATCATCTAGATGAATCGAACGGTAATTAATCATGTTTCAATGGGGACGTCAATTAAGACTTAGGTTCTAACTTGCGCCTAACTAGTTAAGATTTACTGGATACCAAGTGCAATCAAGTACTAGATATCGCAATGTTGAAAACTTAAATTGATTCTTTAAGTGATCAAATGAATGTGAACTAGAAACCACGCGTTTTGTATTGTGACAACGACGTTCATCGTGGTCATGAAAGATACTGCGGACCAATCAGAAGTGTTTAAGCCCTAACGAACTTTTCAACCTTACGGAACTCTTTCCGACTAGCTTATACCACGCTCAGCTATGTATCCGATTCTCTCGAGGCGATGCTAAGCGAAAATCCAGGAAGTTCCATGCCGTGTGGCAATCACTATAAATCTAACGTATAATGACTTGGCGGCTATCACGTCGTTGAATACTGATGACACGGTATTTGTGTTTTTATGGGCATGAGTCCTCTGGGCAACCTAACTTAAACTTGTCAAAGAGGTGTTACAAGTAGCTGTCGAGCTCCTGGGAGATCATCGTCAGGATTCCTTTGATGACACAAAACTACTTAAGACACTTCATTTCAGCCTGGTTTTTAGAGAGATAATCAGGTCATGTTAAGTTTTTACTAGATTATAATGTTTGAGGCGAACACAACCTCCAATGAAGATTGAGGTTACCTTAGGTTTATACGGGATTCACAAAGCTATTTGTACGACCAATAAGTAGGGGTTTGGTGGGAGTAGTGCATCTGTGTATGACCCGAGCTCGACGGATTCTCAGTCATCATCTGCATGGATAGAAGGTTATTTTGAAAAAAAAAAAAAAAAAAAAAAAAAAAAAATAAAATGCAAGTCAGATTAAGAAAAAACACCCTGGAACCATAATAAAAAAAAATTTAGGTTATTAATCCCATGATTAAAAAAAAAACCAAGAAAATATGG
>MU624271.1:0-63206 GCA_025201745.1 Xylariaceae sp. FL1651
TCCTATTCCACCCCCCCTCACCTACATACACACACACTTACTCCCTTTTTTTTTTTTTTTTTTTTTTTTTTTTTTTTTTTTTTTTTTTTTTTTTTTTTTTTTTTTTTTTTTTTTTTTTAATTTTAATTTTTAATTTTTAATTTTTAATTTTTTTTTATTATTTTTTATTATTTTTTTTTACTTCACTTATGTCTCAATGGACATTTTCTAGATTTCATAAAACGGCTATTTATCCTGTGATATGAGTCATCGCAGTATCCTTACATCTACTAGAGACTGGCGTCTTGTCTCCTCTCTTATAGACACTCAGAACCGCTAGAAAATCAAGACCCTGTGTACAACAAGCCCGGCGTAGCCTTTTCACGAGCCACCCTTGCCGTTCCACAGCAATCCTGTGTGACAAATACGTGCAAAACGGACAAGAAGATCTTTAGGGATGGAGTGTTTGGTCAGGCCTACGTGATCTAGGGTAGTGGGTTCGCAGACAAAGACCTCGGTGTCCATGGCGTAGCCTTGCGAGATCGCCTCAATATCTATGAGGAGGAGCTGTATGCATGACAGTAGAATTATGTCTGGATGACGGAACGTACGCGTGGCAAGCTGGCGGCAATATCAAGGCAGAGGTTAGGGAGCTTGTGATAGACATGATTATTGCTAGTGGGAGTGTGGAAAGGGAGTGAATGTGTTGAAGGAAAGCTATATCGCTTGGAAAAGGGGAAAAAAAAGGAAGATTCATAGGCTTAGTCGGAAAGATGGTTCCTGTATCTATAGGCTGGCTTTGGCCTATTTCTGATACGTCGAGTTGCGAAATGATTGATACTGGTCTAGCAAGGCGTCCAAAGTTTCCTGGGGAGCGGATGGAATAGGATGAGATAGGAGCAAAAGAGACCTGAGTATACGAAAGCCAATGACTCTCCCTTATTCTCCTCTACCGTGTACAGCGTGTAAATTAATCGGTCTACCAGTTATTCACTTGCTTATTCACTTGCAAATCTACGATGTAGGCTTGGCAAGGCGGTCATGATGAACCAATACTTTATAATACTAAAGAAGCCTGAGTAATCCAAGACATAATCTTCAAAATTTTCATAATTGGTATATCAGGAACTTACTCACTATAGATAAAACTTAGAACTTACTACTCGACTATTTCATAATTCTATTATATAAACCCCGACAGCAGTTCAATCATCTATCTTGGCCAAATAATGACCACTAGTAGTAGTCTATACCGTAAATTAGAACCATATGATTTCAGTATATAATGACAGTTATACTAGAGGAGACAGCCATGAAAATGCTATAGTCTATGATCTTCTTTGTCTTGAGAGCGGAGCGTCAAACATCTGTGCTGCCTCCCTTCCTATCCATACAAGTGATATTCGCTGTTTAGCGAGGTGGTCATTGTAACGTTACTTAAGGCAGTATTCTTTGCGAGGGAGGTGCTTCATTTCTCCAGCTGCTGCAACGCATGTCTTGCTATTGCTGCTAGATGATCGGCACTTAGTCACTGTGTCTATACGGTAGAAGGAAGAGGGTTAACAAGAAGCGATCAAGTGAGCTTCCCCCAAAAATTTTACATCCCGCGTCTAAAATGTGTAGGATGTGACAAAATTTAAGAAACCCACCTGGCGGCGGTGCCTCCAACTACATTACACCTTCACCACCGACGCCCATGATCTCATCTATGTTCGGATCCCATTCATCCTCGTCTTCGCACGTAGGCGCCAATACAAACCTACCAAACACTTGACCCATGCCGTAGGCAAATCCTGCGCTTTCTTCTGCAGTCTCCACGTTCTCTTTCTGCTCAATTATCATTGCAGACGTCAAAAAGTCGGTTTCCGTTTCCATGCCTAGCTTTAAAGTAGTGCCGCCCCAATTAAGCTCAACCTTGCCAGACTTGCGCACGTTTAGTCTGCCTATGAAACCTCCCTCGGCTGGGAGCCCGGTGGATCTACTTCGGGGAGTTTCGATGCCATCCTCAGCTTTGATAGTAGGTTCGTTACCGGTCTCTCTTGCCGCAAGATCGATTGTTTCCGCCTGTCCGTCCAGGCCATTTGAAGATTTGACCAAAGGCGGGAGAATAGGCGGCAACTGGAAGATAAATAGTTGGTCGTCCTTTTCCTGGGCTTCCTGGCCTTCGACTGGCGCTGTGAAACTGAGACTGCGTAATAATGCCTCTAGATCCATTGTTGTATACATGAATTCTGGGTCTTCGGCTTTCTTCTTCTCCTTTCGTTTCTGTTTCTCTATAGCAGCATCTGTAGCGATACCATTTTCATCAATTATGGGCTTCTTTTTCATTTCTGGGGAAGAAGGTGCCTTCGGAGCTTCGGGAATATCAGTCATTTCAATGTCCGCATCCTCCTCCTCTGTCCCTGGCTCAGTCTTGACTTTGACTTGATCCTTTGGTGCGGCATGCCAGACTTCGTTATCATCACCCTTGCCAATATCTCGGGGATCTCTAACCGGCGCCGAGACAAACAAATTCTCTTCATCATCGGAAGATTGGCGGTCCTCTGCTTCAAGCTCGGCTTGGGTCTTAACCTTGACCTCGGGATCTTGATGTCGGGTTCGTTGTAAACCTATAGGCAGACTGCCGATTGATTTCTGGTCATAGCGAGACGGCTGATACAGAGGAGTGCCATCTTCGGCATGGCCATCTGTGAGCCCGTTGAGTAGGTCGATATTGATTCTTGCTTCGTGTTCTCGTCTGGGGTGATACCGAACGCGGTTCTCAGCAACCTCTTTACTTGAGAATCTGGCATTGCCCCCTCCAGAGCCAGAGCCGGATACCCACCCACCACGACCGGAGTCTGTCTTGATATTCTCTGCATAGAGATTAATAAAGTGGAGCAGATGAAGGCCTCATCGGCTGCGACGGTGAGGTGAACATATGACATACCTGATGAAATGGCAGAGAACGGCCCACTTGCTGTGATACTCTGTCTGATAAGTCCACGAGACATGCCTCCTCTTCCGCGACCTCTTCTTGCTCTGCGTTCCTCTTGCCGCAGCTCACGTTCCTCAGCCTTGATCTTCAAGGTAAGATCGCGATTTCTGTCTTCTTCGAGCCTCTTACGCTCTGCCTCATCTCTTCGGACATTCTTGGGTCTGAAGCGGCCAGTGCCTCGTGACATTGCAGCGGGTGTCTGAGATGCTCGCGAGCCAGCAGGAGTGGATGATCCACTTGCAGCGTCTGGTGGCCTTGCTGCTGAATCAGTGGATGCGATTTCAATCCCATTGCTGCGAGTTTGTGTACCGCCTTGGTTATTTTCGCTCAGTTGCGACTGAGCCTCAGAAGATGCAATAGCTTCATTTGAAGAAACCCCGGATGTAGCACTCTGTGAAGAGGCACCGCGGCCTCTTCCGCCCCTAGCGCCTCTGGTACCTCTTCCGCCCCTCTCACCTCCGCGCGATCCTGGCGGCATGTTCTATACCATTGGAACAAATATAAAAGTAGCTAGATTTTTTTTGTAGATATGGTTCTCCAGGGCCGTTGAGGAAGTATGATTCACTTGTAGATGCAGCAAGACAAAAAAGTTTATGGTGGGGCATAGCTTGTGATGAGAACGAGGAAGGTAATGGTGGGGTACGACTATATGTACCTAGCTTTCACTAGTGCGGGGCACAACATATGTGCATTTGGTTCAACGGATGTAACAGTATTTATCGATATGGACAAATGTAATTTGTGAAGATGCGGCTAGAGTACTGGGTTATGTACATGCATATCGAACTACCTAGCAGTGGCTCAAGCTCACATGCATGTGTCTGGGGGCAATCGGCTTCAAGTACTCGTTCAATCGTGATTAAAAACTATGCCTGTTTGGAGGTCGATGCTAGTATCGTTTTAGTTATGGATGAACTGCTTTGGTAGTTTTCTAATGCGATCTGGGCGTTCTACAACAACACACTTGGTATGTATTTACAGAGCCTCATGACAAAGGCCTAAAATGGGTATTCGAGAAGGCAGTCCGTTATTATCGGACACACATTAAAGCTTGTTCGCCAAATGCCCTCTCAACGCTGCCTTCTTGAAGTAGCATCGAGCCAATCCAATTGCGGCCAGCTTCCACGGTCACCGCGCCGAACTTTACGATGACACAGCCACGAACAGTGGCGGCCGACCAGAGTAGATTGGACTCTTTCTCCTGCGCGAGCCTCATTGTCCGCCAACGCTCTAAAGACGACTGAGGAGTCGCAGCTTCTTTCTCGCGTGTTTCAGCAGTTCGAAAGTCACGGGCACCTAATCTCGGTAATGCAGCGAATTCAGAGATGAAGAATTCGCCTGCTCCTCTCATCATGGGCCCTCGCAAGATAAGAGTGCCCACGACGGCATGTCTGTGCATGGACTCTCGTAACGTCTGCAATTGGGTGGACTGTGGCGTGCCATCAAGAATGACTGCATCACGTACGAGAAGCCGGGACTTGGAATGCCTGGGTACGTCCGAAGCCCATACTTCGTTGCGTCCAACCCATCGGGTCAAATCCCAGTTTTCGCCTCGAGCTGAGCGACCATGGGTGACCCAGTCCAGCAAGCACAAGGAGGCGCCGGGACCAACATTAAATACCTGAACTTGTTCATAGATGCTATCTTTGAAAGGCTGAACGGGATCTGGAAGAAGACAGAGCGCGGCATCATGCCTAAGATGCACGCGCAATTTCTGTCTTGTCACAATATCTGGCGCGACGGATTGGAAGATCTTAGTGTGACCCTGCGTAACCATGCTTAGTTTCGCGTTGGGTTGGACCTCTATAGAGAGGTTCACTTGATCTCCACCGACGAGACCGCCTCCGTAGGAGAGGAGGAATACCAAGACGCTAGCCTGATCATCTTTGGGGAATGGTGAAATAAGTTTCAATGGATATTGGTAGGTGATGTTCTCAAGCGCGGATATATGGTTCGGCAGGAGTTTAACCACAATGCGGCCCTCTCCAGGAGATGATGATGATTTTGGAAAGGGAGAGAGCATCATGGGGGTATCCTACTCAATAATTATGCCGTAGGGCAGATTCATGCCACACTGGCGCAAGCTGATGATTAGAACTTGCGTTCTACGAGTGCGGGCTCTCGTGATTTGAGTTCAATGAACAAGAGATAGAGGGAGATCGCTGGCTTTTTTGCGTAGAGTATCTCAATCGTGAGAGTATTATAAGTTACAGTTCGTGCCACTAGGTCAAGGGTTCAAGACGTATTCAAAACCTGATGCGTTATTTGTGAATACGTTCATGACCATTAATAGGACCATCGAGATTAAGGATGCTCAAAAAGGTGGCTTCTTGGCAACGTACAATCTATAATAGCTGCACGAGAGCATAAGGTACAGTACAGTAGGTAAGAGGTCTATAGATAGGTAGGTATAAATAAATACAGAGGGGGGCAAAACCTCGGAGATTTGTTGTCAGAGGTACTGCACTGTAAGTTGGCAGGTATGGACAGGTCACAGCAGGTAATGGCGCTTCCCTGTCCCCTAATTACTCCACGCGTTTAATCTGTTTGGGTTCGTTCCCACCACCAATCCAACGAACACGCGCTCACCACCACCACCACCAGTAGCACCAGGATATTCCACCACCCACTCTTGACCCGCCAAGTTCCTCTCACACCTACAGATCAAATCGCCCAACGCGCCCTCTTCCGTTTTTGTCGCAAGCCGCTCTACGGCAAGAATGATCGCGTCGCATTGATTTCCACCATATGTTATCATCCCGATTGCCCCTCATGGAAACCTCCGACAACAACGCGAGTGTGTCGCCCGCGCCGCGCCGGTCAGGACGCGCCAGAGTCGCCCCCCAGAAATTCAGCCCAGAACCGCCTGCCTCTCAGAATGATCATTCCTCCTCAAAGCGCAAGCGCGGCCAAGATAATGATGAAGGTGATGCCGAGAATGAAGAGCCCGATGCTGTCGACGAGGAAGATGCGTCGACTGACGAGGATCACGATGACGACGATGCCGACGCCGACGCCGACGACGAACCAGCCCCAAGATCCAAGAGATCTAAGTCAAGCCAGAAGTCGCGTTCTAGGAAGCCTGCAGCAAAACGGACAAAGGTCAATGGCAATGCGCTAGCCGTGGCCCCCGGACCTTTAGCTGTACCCGCCGTGAGATTGCCAAATAGGCCCAAAAAGACTACCAAAGTAACCATTGCAAGTGTCGCAAGACACGACGATGATGATCTATACTGTGAGACACGCCACCGACGCCATCACAAAAGCTTATGAGCCTTTGGCTGACATCATATTAGCTGAGGTCTTTGGATCTGGCCACTCGTCGGATGATGTAGCAGCGCACTGGTTTCAGCGCTACCAGACCGACGATGCCAAAGCTTTGACAGAGCTCATCAATTGTGTTCTCCTTGCTGCCGGCTGCGAGCACCAGCTCACGGATGATGATATTCGGGACCCGGAAAACTCGGCCAACAAATTGACAGAGCTCGAAGAAGCTTATGAGCAGGTATGCATCGTGCCTCGCCTCTAGGAGGTTGATTCGTTACAGCTATGCTCATACTTTTCGATAGACAAGCATCTCAGACTACCCGCTCATTTCGCGAGCCAAAGGCAGCAAGAATTTTCGGGAACTCCTTGTTGGGTTCTTTGACTCTGTAATCAGCTTACTTCATCAGACAGACGTTTTATACAATGATGAGGAACTTTTGGACAACATACAACGATGGGTTGGCATCATGTCTTCTTCGGCACTCCGGCCTTTCAGACAC
The DNA here is from genome assembly GCA_025201745.1 of Xylariaceae sp. FL1651. Classification (NCBI taxonomy): domain Eukaryota; kingdom Fungi; phylum Ascomycota; class Sordariomycetes; order Xylariales; family Xylariaceae; species Xylariaceae sp. FL1651. The sequence continues at coordinate 6,724 of MU624271.1, forward strand.
ACAGCGACAACCGTGGGCTTGTCTATACTCACAGCGCTAATAGATGTAACAAAACAGCTGGATGATCGAATCACAAAGTTGAATCAATCCTTACAGGCCGAGTCCAACCGACGAGGAAAGAATAAAGAGCTTATCGAGAATACTCAGAAGGCGCTTAACACTGCGAAAGAGAACCGCGAATTTATTGACGCAAAAGTCAAGGATCTTTTCGATATCGTGTTTGTTCACCGTTACCGTGATGTTGATCCCAAGATTCGCACCGAGTGCATCGAAGCCCTCGGTATATGGGTCTGTACATTACCAACTGTGTATATGTCACCGGAATATCTGCGCTATCTCGGCTGGTTGCTCTCCGACGTCAATGTCACAACGCGTCTAGAAGTCTTAAAACAACTCGCAAGAGTTTTGAAGCGAGATGCCGAGAAATTAGCCCACTTTATCGATAGGTTCCGGCCCCGGCTCGTCGAGATGGCTACCAAAGATTCTGAGATCGCTGTGCGCGTTGCAGCGATAGCCGTTGTGGATATTCTGCGAGCCTCTGGTATGTTGGAGCCAGAAGAGGTTGATTCAGTTAGTAAACTTATCTTCGACTCTGAAATTCGAGTCCGCAAAGCAGTCGTTGGCTTTTTCTCTGAATTGGTGCAAGAGTTCATCGATAATAAGATCGACGAGATTGGCGGGAACGATGCGCTAGAGGAAGTCTTTGGGGATGAAGAGGAAGAGGACTACGACTCTTTAAGAAAGGACTGGATCAACATCAAAGCCCTAGCAGAGAACCTGGCGGTTTATGATGCCCAATTGGATGCCGAGCAGGACGAGATCAGGCATGGGTTAGACGTGGCTGCGGATGTCGTCAACGCAAACATACCCGAGAGTCGAATTGCTATGGCAGCGCAAGTACTATATGAAAAGGTACCAGAGATTACCAACTGGCAAGTGATCGCTGGCTATCTTCTCTTCGACCACACTACGAGTTCAAAGTCTCGATCATCGAAGAACAACTCAACCGAGGTTGCTGTAAAGAAGGCAGTAGCTCCGGAACCTCAAGAAGAGGCTATCTTACTTGATGTCTTAGCCGCTGCGGTTAAAGAGAGTCTGGCTCCTTCCATGGAGCACGATAAAAGCAAGAGACGGCATCACAGACTTGACCAAGAAGCTCAAGAAGATGCAGGACTGCAACTGGCTGGGCTCATCCCCCGCCTGTTAAACAAATATGGGTCTGATCCAGCAATGGCTGCCAACGTTCTACGGTTGGAGCATTTCTTGGACCTTGACGTTTTCCAACAGCTGCGACAAAACTCAGCCACATATGATCAACTCCTTAATGAAATAGCCACCCAGTTCAAACGACATGTAGATCAAGGACTTCTCAACGAAGCGATAACGTCCTTCCTTCATGCCCGACAGTACAATGAGCTGGAGGAGCTGGTTGATAGTAAGATGGCAGTACTTTGGGAGGATTCTATCAATGCATTACGGGGACTGGATAAGATTTGCGAACTTTCGCACCGAGGCAACCTTGACAGAATAACACTCACAAGTTTAAGCCAGACTCTGATGAAGATAAGCAAGCTGGTCACAGTTTCTGACTGCATTGATGTACTCGAAGCGCCTGGAACATCCATTGACTCAGAACAACCAACCATCAATATTCTAGTCGGCGTCGTCTCCCGCGGGCGTCTCACAGAACCAGATGACGAACTTGATGATCCCGAAGACGAAATTGTCGCTTTCGCGATCAAGTCTTGTTTGTTCTATTTTATGTGGAAAGTGCAGACATTGCGCAGAGCTATCGAGCACGACGAGGATATACCCAACGAAGATTTAGATAAGTTCATTGTCTTACGCAAAGACTTGGTCAACAACCTTATCCAGACCTTCTCGTCGCGCGGCTTCAATGACGATCTACGTCTCTATGCCGTTGGCGTTGCTTGTGACATTACACAATTGTTCATATTTTTAAGATCACATGTCGATGGCCCGGACGCTACCAAGTACAGAAAACTGCGTCCTCTTCTAGAGGAGATGCCAGCAGGTCTGATCAGCCAAGAGATCATCCCGATATTTGACGCAGCTGAAAGGGCATACGCAAAACGCACGAATAAGACGCTCAATGACCCTGCAGACGACGATGATCCTCTTGATGATGACCTCCCCCCTGAGGACGATGAAGAAGAAGACTTAACAGAGCAGGAGCGATTTGCTGCTGAGCTGAAAGCGGAGAAGATTCTCTGCGAGCTTACCGCGAAACTTGTTATGGCTATTCTAGCCAGAACGATTGACCATACTGGCCCAGACGCAGGCAAGCTTCGACGACGACTCACTCGAAACAAGAATAAGCTTGGACCAAACTTCAAAGATGTCGTTGCCTATCTAGATGAGAACTACTTGCGCGAGTTACAGAGCGGGAAGAAAAGGCCTGTGGCTAAGGGGAAAGGAAAAGAAACAGCGAAGAAATTGGCTCTTAGTGCAGAGCTAGTCATTGATGATGATGACGATGACGACGGCCAGCCACAGGTTGATGATCCTTTTGAAGATGTAGAGCCGGAAGAGGGCACAGCCGAAGATTTGAGGCGTCGCGAGCTGCTAGATGACCCTATCGAAGATGATGAGGAAGAGGAAAGACCTGCGGATAACCATGCAGACGAAGACGATGACGATGTACTTGGCGACTGAGATGATGAATTTGGCTACTGTAATGCACCACAAACCTCTAGAAGGAGATCTAAGCCTTATCCCTATTACAACAATGCATCAACAAATGGTGGTATCACGAACTCAAGGGTGGTAAGAAGGTATTCGCTACGAGTATATTTTTAATTTTCTGATGTGTAACGTTTTTCACAAAACGCCATCACGATTTTGCGGAAACCCAGTAGAATTTCTACTGGACAATCCCCCTCTCTTACTACTCTGGCTGGCGAAACTAGGGTGGATCGTGTATATGTGTAGAGCTGAGCGTTCGTAGGGAATGCTTCGTGGCTTAAATATGGGCTTTCTCTGCTTTGAAATATGGCATTTCTAAGAGGCGACGAAGATGAACGAATTGGGCTGCTTTTCGTTTCTATGTGTGACTGTAGGCAAAAGCCGAGCAGAGGGAGGAGTGGGTTAATGAAAGCAATTGATAATGGTACCAATTCACCTTTTTCGCTTCCGCTCCCTTCACACAATATCTCCCTAGCTAAGTGGTTCTTTAATATGATCCATAATTACTGCTGATTGTGTTGCGAACCTTTTTGTACACGGGTATATCATAATGCCAGCAGCCGAACACCTAGAAACTAATTCCTAGATGTATGCCATAATCCTCTTTAACGCCAACTGACTGACAAGTCAGCCGTTCTTACCGAGCGTAATAAACAAAACGTCCCAGCAATGAAAAAAAGAAAGAGGTAAAAATCAAAATAAAGGGGTGAATGTAGTAGATGAAGAAGGATTGATCCTCATCATTGACAAATCTTTGTCCCAAAAAGCCCGTACATCCTCACCCACTTGTAGCCGTCCCCGGCGTCCGCGCGCCGCGGATCGGGTTCCCGCACGCGTACGCCGTACTGGCGGACGCAGCAACTGAAGGGCTTGTTGGATATTGCGGTCCCGTTTTTGTTCTTGTTCTCATTTGCGCTAGCGCTACTAGTCTCTTGTTTTGAGTTGTTGTCGTTGCTGGCGTTTGGCGGCGAACTTAGAGGTGGTTGGTTAGCAGCGATGCGGAGCTGATTCTTCAGCTGCTGCTGCTGCTCTTGGAGCTTCGCCTCTTCGAGGTTTCCCCAGAGCTTAAAGAGCTGCTCGCGCAGGCTATCTAAGGCTTTCTGGTCCGCGCGTAGGCTGGGTAAGTGCGTTAGTATGTTGATCCCCTACAGAGGACGAGGAATGAATATATGATTTGATGGGTAGGAGTGCGATGAACCGTCAACTTACTCAGTAGCGTCCAAGCCAGTCAGTTGCTGCGCCTCAGTGTTGTCAACTACGGCCCAGAATGTCTGGTTCTCGCCTTTTAACTTGGGATCCGCATCTTCAAGCTGCAACGCAAACCGCCACTCCCATATCTTCTTCCCCGAATATCGGCTCACTATCCCACGGTCTTCACCGTCGGATCCCGAGTCAGAGTCACTGCTGTAGTCTGAAAGTACGTCAGCCTCGGTGCTTTTGCGCCACGTCGAAAAATCCTCAAGCTTGCGTGGCCGAAAGTCTACAGCGCGGACGTTGGTGCGGTACTTGGCACAGGCGAAGGGCAGTGTCAGCGTCACCTCTTGGCCCTCGACTGTCGTTTTCCAGGAGATTGGTTCGATGATTGACGACACGGGCGTTACCGGTTGCTCCTGGCTCTCACACTTGACTGTTTCTTGGTTAGTGAAATGGACCGATCGAACAATAGAAGTAGAGGCTCTTACTGAGGTCACTCAAACCAAGCCTTTCTTCTGCTCTCTTGTCTAGCTCTTCTGCTTTTCTCCTTGCAGCCTGTCGCGCCTCTGTCCGTCGTGCTTTTGAGTTCATTTTATGTTCGTTGCCATCGTCTGCATTCCGCTTAGTACTAGTAGTATCGCCGTTTTCATTTGCCGCGAAACTTTTCAGCTGTTTCTTTTTGAGCTTTTCGTATTCCTTTTTGCGCCGGATGGCCTCTTTGAGACGAGGGTCACAGTCTGTGGAGTCGTTCCATTTTAAGATGTCGACCTGACGTTGACTATGACTGAAGTCACGATCTTCATGCAACACACCCTCGAGGTTGAACCCATTATTTCCAATTTTGATTCGTAAGTTGCGCAACCGGATCCATTGGTTTATTTGAACTTCTGAGTTGATGTAAGAAGCATGCGGTTCAAAACAAGTGACCTGCATCGAACGCTTACCAAAAGGACCAATCCAATTAGTTGCCGCTTGAACACCAGTGTTGACATAGCCGTAGGGATCTCCATCGCGTCCACCAGATTGTTTCGCGCCATCCCAGGAGAACTTGAAAAAACTATCATTCTCGGTATAATCTGAGACCCAGAGAGTAGTTTTGTCCATCTGGTCGAATGGTGCCTTCACTACGTGTACAATAACATCGCAGAATTTGCCGTCCACTGCCTTATCTAACGTACAGAACTTTTCCTTCTTGTGGCCGGACTGGTCAACTTGCCTCTGGAACGTGGCAACATCCGGGACGAAATCTTTGTTGATGTAATGGTACAACCAAGAGACGTATTCGTGCTCCTTCTCTCCAAGCTGTCGAGCCTCTGAGCGACCAGTTGGTGGCCTCAGAGCATCCTTGGCTGGTTGAGGTGGCCTCGGGATATTTAGAGCCGAATATACGTGAATCGAGGTCGTCTTGTTTGTGATTAATGATATGCCATCACGGTAGGATTGAACCTTAGCTGAGATGATAGCTACGACATCTCCAGCTGTAGGCCGAGGCATATCAGCCTCAGGACGGAATATGCTGATAGGAAGCCCGATAGGCTCGTATTCTACGGATTTGTCGTAGATGGTGATAGTACATTTGTGGTCTTCGCGTTGTCAGTCTAGTTTCCTTAGACCTCCGCGCAAAAGAAACTCACCAGATCCCTTTGTTTGTATGGGCATTTGATAGTCTTTGACGAGCCCTATGACATTGACTAACTTCCCAACCGGCACCTTTTCAGCAAGTAGATCGTCAATGCTTGTGTACCCAGATGGCAGCTCCTTCTTGCGGTTCGCATTTCGAGCCGAGCTCGATGGTTGATAGGGAGCCATCTTGGAATGACTCGGTACGAATTTTACATGAGGTCATAAAAACTTGAGAGGGGTTCAGTGATTTAAAACGCAGGCTCTCCTAAATATAGGTAGCTGCATGTAAATGCCCGGTTCACGATTCTAGCTGTGTCAGCGCGTCTCAGGCGCGTTAAACCCTTCGTTATAGCGGTACAGGGGCTAGCCCAGGCACCCGGGGCCCACATTTGGCATAGAAGTGGTAGCGCTATCACATGATTTGCATGTGGTATCAAAAGGGGGGTCGTAGTGTACTGGCTCGTGCACTACGGTTCTCGTCCTTTTAATTGGGCAGAGAGTGCTTCCCCTCTGTGGCCCTCTCGTGGGGAGATCCCTTTGTTGTTGTTCGCCTTCTAGGTTCCACCTCTAAAATGCCGAATACCTACTAGTCGAGCTAGGCTATCCAAAGGGATGATACAAATTCAAAGTGAAAAGTTGATCATTTGTTCAACGAAGTATCGAGGCACGATTTATGGTCGAGTATTCTATTATATTATGGTCTTTGTAAGATTGCATAAGGGATACCTATGCAATTTGAGTACCTACCTACATACATAAGGTATGTATTCACCTCAGGTACAGTTTACCATTTCTACCCTGTTAAGGTTTAGAATACGCTGGAAATGAGTAAGTCACAATGGACCCACTTAACCTGCCGCTAACAGGTTGAAAGAGCGACCAAATCCATCCCAATCTGAATACTTCTGCTGTTTCCAGTGCACCATCATCGCTAATTTCTTCTCTTCCTCCCCCACCATCGCAACTCTGTTGTTTTTCCTCCTCCTTGACTTTCTCCCTACCGTCTTCCTCTTTATTTCTTCTTTACTCTTAGAAGCTTCCGAACATTCTGCTCTACGTCCACCGTATGCGCATCTGATTGAACACGTTTGCAGACGCCCCATACTGACCTTCTGAATACAGCGCTTCTTGGCGATATCTGGTTTTGGGGTCGTCATAACAATCACCCCGCCTTGATACTTCTCTCCTCTCCACCAAAACAAATCCCACCACCTACGCCACGAAGTCTGTCATCGGCAGCCAACCTCAACTATGTCAGAGAAATACATCCCCGAGCACCGCCGCAACCAGTACAAGGCGAAGAGCACATTCAAGCCCGATGAACTGCGACGTCGCCGCGAAGAGGCCCAGGTTGAAATCCGAAAGGCTAAGCGAGAAGAGAACCTCGCCAAGCGTCGTGGCATTGGCACGGGCGCCGATCGTCCTGGTGCTTCGTTGGGTGCCGCTCCAGATAGTGACGATGACACAGCTCCTACCGAGAGTCAAGTATGTCCAATCTTTTTTAATTTCTTTCTCTGTTCTTCATTTGAAAGTATTTTCGCTTTGACGTACATGTTCTTTGTATACAGCGTAGCTACCCACTGGGTCCTATTCTCGGCTATGAGCCTCATGAGACAAAGCAATTCCACTTCGCACTCAAGCTTTATTGTTTCCGAAATCTTCGTCGTGCAGATCGCACTTGTCATATTTTCATGGCACTATTGCACACGACGGAACCCTAGTTGGCGAAATGACCTGTGCTTCGTGATTCCTATTTTTCACTAGCATTTGCGCTTTTGCACAGACCCTAACGTAATTCTCATCATAGCTCAACGAAGACCTTCCTCAGATGGTTCAAGGTGTTTTCTCCGAGCAGATCGATCTACAAATCCAAGCCACAACAAAGTTCAGAAAGCTCCTATCCAAAGAACGCAATCCACCTATTGAGGAGGTCATCAAGACTGGCGTTGTCACCCGATTCGTAGAGTTCCTCCGGTCCCCTCATACTCTGGTCCAATTCGAGGCTGCTTGGGCTTTGACCAATATTGCCTCTGGTAGTGCAACCCAGACACAGGTCGTGATTGAGGCTGGCGCCGTTCCCATCTTTGTTGAGTTACTAGCTAGCCCCGAACCTGATGTTCGGGAACAAGCCGTCTGGGCCCTGGGCAATATTGCTGGTGACAGCCCTTCATGCCGAGACTATGTGCTCAGCTGCGGCGCTCTTAAACCCTTGCTTAACTTGCTTGGTGATAGCCGTAAGCTAAGTATGCTGCGGAATGCCACATGGACTCTGAGCAACTTCTGCAGAGGCAAAACTCCTCAGCCGGATTGGGCAACGGTAGGTTTTTCTTCATACTTCAATCACGAAGAGAGGACGCGCTAACATAAACCAGATTGCGCCTGCACTCCCAGTTCTAGCTAAACTCGTATATTCCCTTGATGACGAAGTCCTGATTGACGCCTGTTGGGCCATTTCGTACTTGTCGGACGGGTCCAATGACAAGATCCAAGCAGTTATCGAGGCCGGCATTCCCCGCCGCCTTGTTGAACTACTCATGCACGCCTCGACTTCTGTTCAGACGCCCGCTCTTCGATCTGTCGGCAACATCGTAACTGGTGACGACGTTCAGACCCAGGTGATCATCAACTGTGGTGCTCTTTCCTGCCTGCTGTCGCTACTCAGTTCTAACAAGGATGGCATCCGAAAGGAGGCTTGTTGGACGATTTCAAACATCACCGCAGGTAACTCTCAGCAGATTCAAGCAGTTATCGATGCCAACATAATTCCGCCCTTGATTCATCTGCTCTCTAACGGTGACTTGAAGACGCGAAAGGAGGCCTGCTGGGCCATTAGCAATGCGACCAGTGGTGGCCTCCAGAAGCCAGAACAGATTCGATATCTAGTGTCCCAAGGATGCATCAAGCCGCTTTGTGACCTCCTCGCATGCCCTGATAATAAGATCATTCAAGTTGCGCTAGACGGCCTAGAGAATATTCTCAAGGTGGGCGATCTTGATAAACAAGCGGCTGGTGAAGGTCCTGAGTCGATCAACCGCTACGCCCTTTACATTGAAGAGTGTGGAGGCATGGAGAAGATCCATGATTGCCAGACCAACGCGAACGAGGAGATTTACATGAAGTCCTACAATATTATCGAGAAATACTTCTCAGACGAGGAAGACAATGCGGACGACGGAATGAACGCCCAGGCAACAGGTGCTAATGGAACGTTTGGCTTCGGTTCTCAGGGCGGCGCTCAGGGTGGCTTTAACTTCGCCAACGGCGCCGACTCTATGGACATGTAAGACGATATAAATAACTGGGTACACTTGTTTTACGAGTCACCGGTTGTACGCAAGCAGTCATTCAAGACTGACTCCCACTTGGGCCTATTATGACCACCTCCTTAGGCAACCTGCAACGTCACAACACCCATACCCCACCCCTCCCCAAATTCCCCAGCCTTGCACAACACAGCAATTCCCACACCCCAGCACCCGAGCCCCAGTACGAAACGGCGTTAATCAAGTTCATGAGGAAGATAGCGACGTGGCCGATAAGAGAGCTGCAAGCGCCTTGGTAGCTTTAAAGCTCCAGCGCGAGAAGAGGCGAAAGAGAAACATGAAGATTACTATTTGCATGATAGAGGGTCGCCAATGGTAGCTTGAAAGCTCCAACCTTCATCAGAGCAGTTGCGGGCATGGAGACCCAAAAAGAGGATATCCTCTAGGGCACTAGTCGAGACAGGCTCAGTCCGTAGGCTGACATTGGCCCAACGAGGACTGAGGCCAGATTTGTTCAACTCTGTTTATCCCAAGTGGGCGAAATAAACAGTGTTAACATGCGCCGAATTGAACATCTCGCTACAACGGTTTAGGCCAAGTGGCCCCTTGACCATTTGTCACATGTAGTATAAGGTCAGATACACCAAGCTTTTTGCAACAAATAATGCCGAGAGCTTGGCCCCAAAGAAGTAAAAGATTGTTGACTGACCTGTAAGGCCATGTACTATCGTGATATGCTCATTTAGTAGATTTGTGTAGGAACCTCGTTCCAGAGCTGGCTGCTCTACTTAAGGTAACAATCTTAAGTCGCGAATTTGTCATCGGTTAGATTCAGCTACGGTTACGTGCGAGTATTAGGCCTGAAACGGTGGTAATAATAAATAGGCGTATAACGGTAACGTCTGGGGGGGCGAGCTCAGGGAAATTCACGCGAAGGCATTTACCAAATAAGATCTAACAATAAAAATTCTCTCTATTTCTTACCAATAATTCCCCCATCATACCTTTGTCTCTCTGCTGTTTCTTGAGTTAGCTATAGTTGTTACTACTCCTCGATTAGGTACCATAGTAGCTTAGTAACGTAGGTTAGGGTCTCGGCCCCTTGGATGAGAGGGGTAGAGATGCTCAGAGGTGCTGTACTCGATGCCATGTGAGCGGCGGTGGCCATAGCCGGTGGAGCAGGCATTGCGGAGGAACTTCAAGAGTCGCTTCCAGAAAGACATAGTCGCTTTGTTTACCTTGAGTTGGTGAGTTGAGCTGAGTTGTGAAAAAGTGAGGCTGATTGTCTTTGGTTATGGGTGAGTCAGTGTCAAAGAAGGGTGTGTAGCTGTTTGACAGATGAAAGAAGACGAGGTATTGGATTGGCGAACGACTCCTTTTATACAATCTCCCTTGAGATGTGTCTCGGCTAGAACAAGACCTTTGTTCAGGCACGAGACTGCTGTTTGGTAACAAGAGAGTCGTTTTAGAAGATGAAGGTTATTTGGAACAGTGGCAAGGCTGCGATTACCTCACACCTCATGTGTCGGTACTCCATCCTGCGTAGATCACCTCTATTATGACTATTGTCTTGAAAGGTTATGAAGGCAATGTGCCGTGAGTTACCGCGGAGCTGTCTAAATTGCTAGGAGACCTTAGTGAGCCAAACTTGGCCGGCAGCATACGCGTTGATAATGAGAGTAGGTAGATGCGCAGTTTTAGCTAGAGTATCAGCAAGAGAATGGTCCGGAAGTTTCTTTGCCAGAAAATACCTACGTTAGATGATTATTCGGTCTTCTGAATTCATGTTGTGAGAACCTGGTCCTATAAACCATGATCCTAAAGGCTGCCTCTTGTTACCCTGTAGGAGTCGTATGTCTCAGCATTGCCTCTCGGTATGAAGGCGGTGTGGGGATTCACCTAAGAGCCCGAAGGCTGTGTAGGAAGCACGATAGCCAGAACGGGAATCGAGCCTGGAAATAGTGTACGAGAGGTGTATATTCGACTCTAGCACAAAGATGTGCCTGTTTTCGAGCCCAGGGGATTTGGTATTGGTAAGTCTTACATCAACCACAGTCGATGACTATTGAAACGACACAATATTTTGTGCTCAAATTCTGTTTTGCGGACGAAGATGTGATTCTGTTTAGGAACAGTGAGGTTCAAAATCTTAACCCCTAGTGACCATTAAGCCTCTTGTCACTTGTCACTAATAGAGAGCCGCACACTACGAATGTTCCATTGTCAGCTACATTCGCAGACCACTATCCAAGCCAATCAGAACCGTTTGGACAATCGCCTCGGGAAGTCATATCAAGCTTGCCCTTTTCCCCTACTCCATCCTCGTTCTCCAATCATTGCAGATCGCCACTGCAAGGATATTATCCGTGGATATTTCTTTAATATCAAGCCCACGGCAATTCAATCTCATTGTAACGATATGGTGCTTGGCCTCCTCCGATTCTAGCGCCTTGATATCTAATACCGACAATTAACATAGGATTGCGATTAGTTAGCCGTGATAGTAGAGGGTTAAATCAAGCATGGGGGAATGCATATCTTGAGTAGGCTTGGTGAGCCGCGCCTGTATATAGTCCCGCTTCGTAAAACTTGTTCAAAAGCGTTCTGCCTAGAAGCCATACTACTTATCCTATCGTCACCTGTTGGCTTCTTAAACTGCCTGCTTGCCCTCATCCAGTCGAGGACTTTACCTCATTCGAGTTGACGGAGATAGCAAAGTGACCGAGGGAGTATAGGAAGACCAGCGTTCCAATATGTACGGCCTAGCGTCTTTTGCCGCCTTCGCGGCGCTCCTCGCAGATGGTGTGATGGCGCAGCAGATGCTGAGGTTCTCCTGCTCGCGATTGACGATTGAGCGACTTGACCCCCTGGTGTCTCCGGGTATGATACAGAGTCCCCATACTCATCAGGTTGGAGGAGGAAATTCGTTCCGCGCGACCATGCCGCCAGGGACATTTGACCCTGTTAAAGAATCCACGTGTACCTCGTGTACATTTTCTGGCAAGTGAATCCCGGGAGCCCTTTGCTCCCTTTCCACCGGTTTGAGAGTCGGCGGTACCCTAGCTCAGCCCTTTGTAATCGCAGATAAACCCTTGCAAATATCACGAACCTAGAAGTTTAAACATGATACTAATGTAAATATACTCAGAGGACTTCAGTAATTACTGGACTGCGAATCTCTACTTCCGCGCCCGCAACGGCACCCTCAAGAGAGTCCCTCAGATGGCCAACATGGGATTAAAAGCCGATGGTGGAATAACGGTATACTACATTCCACCGTATGATGGGAAGACAAACGTCACGGCATTCAAGCCTGTAAGTGATTTCTCGACTGATCAGAGAAGGAGCTATTTTCTTACCTTTTTTTCCCATCATCATTCAGCAAGAACATGGCTTGAGGCAAAACACCTTCTTTGGTGCATTTGATTTGCTGCTGACATATCATTTGATCGTAGGGTTTCCGCATGCTCGTGGGCGACCCTACTCTACGTTCGGGCCAAGATGAACAGAGGCAGATATGCCACCGATGCTTCACCACCGTTAACCAGGTCCCATTCGGTGGTGCGCCGTGTGCAGGGCCTATGGACACGGCTTCGCTGCCGCCAGACATGTGTGGTGGCGGCATCCGAACGACGATAACCTTCCCGACATGCTGGGATGGCGTAAATGTGGACTCACCGGACCACAAGAGCCACGTTGCGTATCCAGTCAACGGAACATTCGAGTCTACGGCACCGTGCCCTGCCAGCCATCCGATAAGGCTTCCTCAAGTCATGTATGAGGTCATGTGGGATACGCGCGAGTTTAATTCGAAGGAGCTGTGGCCAGAGGACGGTTCGCAGCCATTTGTCTACTCGATGGGTGACGGGTGAGCTCTCTCTCCCTCTTTCTTCTCTTCAGTCCGTTATCAAAGGATAAAAATGCCAAGATCAAGGCTGACCAGCGTGTACCATCGTCTTCAGCACCGGATACGGTCAGCACGGCGACTACCTCTTCGGGTGGAAGGGTGATGCTCTGCAGCGCGCTCTTAATGCCCGTTGCAGCAATGATCGCTGTGCCGAGCTCAAGTCGCAAACGTCGGATGATGCCATGAAGTGTACCATCAAACAAACGGTTCCCGAGGATGTCGAAGGCTGTAAGTTGTCCACCTAATAAATATGTTGAAGCAGGAGGAATATGATAGCGATTCTGCTTGTAATACCGTCGGAGTTTTTGCTGACCGTAATTTGTATTGATATAGGGATGACGGAGCTTCCTGGTGACTGGAACATAACTTATAACTGAGCTTGAGTCCGCATGGTGAACCTAGGACGACTGGAGATGTTCGAGCATGCCTTCTTTCAACACCGACCGGGTTAATGAAGACAGGAACAAACCTAGTGCTTAGGAATGATGCATTATCCTGTAGATCTCACATAGAAAATGAACCGCTTCGAGATTTTTTTCTCACTAAACATTATTGAAAAAATTGTGAGAATTTCACTGATGCTATGCAGAAGCCCCGCTGTAGGTATATGCAATTAAAAAAGAAGAAAAACGATATTTCGTAGAGGATGGTCAGGCAACTGCAAATCTGGTACGAACTACTACGGCACCCTCAACATGGCAGCGTGCTGTGCTTCTACCTCCCCACTAAGTAGGTAAGCACATGTTTATAAAATGCGCCTAGATTACCCTTCTGATGATTAACTGGACTCTATATGTGAGTAGATTGGTTGCCTTGAAAGAGCGTAGAGGTTGCCTTATTTATCGAACTTGTGAACCTGGATGGTTACCTGATGTCCGTTAGCTCTTAGCTTCTCAAGGATCGTTATATTTTCCTATTGGAAACCAATCAAAGAGAACTACCAGACTTTCATGCCAACCAAGGGCAGCACTTTAAGATACTTACCTTCATTTGTCAGCTCAGCACAAATTGCAAGTAGGGTATCGAGCGAGCCCTTAGCCTCTGAGCCTCTCAGTACTAGATAGACATTGCTTCTACTACGCAGCGCGGTGTTGACTTGACATCGGTCTCAGTCTGGGGCTGGCAGCAGGAATCACTTTATCCCCCATAGTTTCCATTCGGTTTGTAGGCGTTGCCCGGACACAGGAACAGGCTTTCAGCATTATATCTTACCTCCCCTCAATCTTAGTTAGCCTTATGGCTGCGGTATTTTCTCAGCAGAGTTGGTATTGATATGAAGGGAGGTAGAACGACTAAAATGCAAAAGGTGTTATCATTTATCCGTTACGATATTGTTTTGGGCTTATGCGTCTAATCCGTCTAGTTCTATGAGTTTCGCTACCATCCTGATAACCTCATTATTACGGACGTCCATCTGCGGGCTGTTGACCTTCATCGCAATGATATTGTCAACCATGCCCCTTAACCGTGACACCAGAACACCAATACGTGCCCAACCACGTAACCTACAATGCCGTAATGTTAGTGAGATATGAAGGGACTGAGCGAAGTAAGAAGGAAGCGCACCGAAGCCACCCATCAACTACAAGGCCCCTGCCAAGCGTATCTAGCTCTATAGCGCCTGAAAATAGGAGGAGCGTAAATGCGTTAAATGCTACAGACGACCAATATTACGTTAGCAAAGCTCAGTAACGTCGACACTAAGAAAGAAAGTAAATCTTGAAAGGTTTGGTGAAGGAAGCTTGGCAAAAGGCATACGCGTTAAATCCCGGATGAAAGTCTTGCTTGTCGCGATCATGGTGAAGTATGACACGAACGCCGCATTCCCTGTAAATCCCTGACTATCGAAAAGCGCGCTGCTCGGGTGAATGAATACGCGCCCATTCTCCTGCGTGAAGTACTTAATAGTGCGAGCCTCGGGGTCCAGCTCCACAGCACCTGACATGGACGTCGCGAACTTCTTATCCGGTAACTGGATGCGCGCGATCTGGGGTGTAAATGCCGAAGCCGTAAGCGCACGGAGAAGGGCCATAGAGACTGGATTGCTGTTAGATGTTTTGTTGGTTACGGTGGTGTTGTCGACAATGCCGATTTCTGCTAGTGCCGAGTAGTACTGCGTCCGTGTGGCCGATATGTCAGATAGTGTCTGGTACGAGAGGAAATTCTCGTCGCAGAAATTTCGAACTTGCCGCTGTGGTGTGCCTTCATCAACTATCGTACTCCATTGCTGAAACGCCCGTAGATCTGTGAGTAAGTCTCCGTCGCCTCTGGCAAAACGCATGCGTGCCTCCTTAGCTAGGTCACGCTTATCCGGTGGCGAGAAGAATGGGCTCCTCGTGCTGAGGATTGCGGCAATTGTCATGCTCTCGTCTAAGCAGCCGAAAATGGCACCGTATACCATAAGTTTACCACAACGAAGATCAGCCGGGATCATGGCAAGCTGCTGGCCTAGTGCCGTCAACTCGTCGCCATCCAGCGCGCCCATCCGCTGTAGCATCTTGATGGCGTTTTCCACTGCTGTAATGGCTGGCGGTGTTGGCGTTCTACCCAGGAAACTGCCGACATCTTTTGTGCCCATGGCTCGGACAGATAAGCAGAGCTGCTCAAGGGGCACACGACGGATCTCTGGCTCCGGACGTTCTGCCATGCGGTCCTCGAGGCTCTTTGTGTACAGCTTGTAGCACTTACCAGCTTGCACTCGGCCGGCGCGGCCTCGGCGCTGTTTGCAGGCGGCTCGCGAGGCCCATGTCTCCTCTAACTTGCGCATATTGTTCTGTGGATCGAAGCTGGTTTCTTTGACCCTACCTGTATCAATCACAGCGACGATGTCGTCGATTGTGATGGATGTCTCGGCTACGTTGGTTGCAACAACTACTTTTCGCTTCCCAGGTGGTGGATTCGTGAATACTCTGCGTTGCTCTCTTGTGTCGAGAGATGCATGAAGGGGAAGAACGTGAAGTGACGAAACAGCTTTGAGCTGGTTGACAGTCCTATTGATCTCTGCGACTCCGGGTAAGAAGATGAGGATGCCGCCTTTCTTGTTGCTATGGTAAAGGTCTGCGTCAATGGATTTCGTCGTCTCAGCGAGCAAGGAATAATTGATTCGAGAGCCCAATCTCTGAATGACTTTGTTGATTGGATCTTGAGCGTCGAGTGAGCTCTTGTCATCGGCACCTCCCAGATCAAAGGGTCCTTCATCACGTGTATCACGATATCTATCGTTTTCTCCTGTAAAGTTCGTCATGCGAATAATATCATCTAGGTAGTAATCCTCCACGGGGAATGTCCTACCAGAAATCTCGACAAGTCCAACCTGGAGCCCTTCGGAGGCGAAATAGCTCTTGAAAGTTGTAGCGTCAAGCGTAGCGCTCATAAGCACTAGCTTTAAATCTCTTCTCTTCTTCAACACATCTCTGATGATGCTCAGAAGGAAGTCCGTATCAAGACTGCGCTCATGTACTTCGTCAATCACAACGTGGCTTACATCGGCGAGAGATGCGATTACATCCTCGGTTCTCCCACCTGAAGTCTGTAGACGCCTCAATAACACACCAGTAGTCACGAAAGTGATTTTAGTCTGCGCGCTTGTCTTGTTCTCTCCTCGAATGGAATAACCGACTTCTTTGCCGATTTGCGAGCACCGCTCCTCGCTGACTCTGTCCGCAAGTCCAAGAGCAGAGATACGACGAGGTTGTGTACATATAATACTGGTAGCATTCCCTAGCCCTTTACTGTATAGGTCGTCTAGGATGAACTGAACAGACTGAGTAGACTTGCCCGAACCAGTCTCTCCAGCGATGATTGTTACTTGGTTCTGTAGTACTGTGCTGATTACTTGGCCCCTGACTTGCCAAGCAGGTAGTTTCTGGCGTTGCGCTAGCATTTCTTTCAAGGCAGAGCTCTCTTGCCGCTTTTGCCATTCTTCTTTGCTTCGCATATCGACACCTCGCGGTAGAGGCCTCGGATGTCGAGATTGGCGTTGCTTAACTGACTGACTGCTCCGCACTTCTGCAGCAGTAGATGCCACGCCGGATATTTCCCGAAGCTTTCCAGGTTTCTCAATAATAGCATTAATATTTTGTTGTATCCAATCGATAGCAAAGTAGATCTTCATCGGCTCTTCGCTTAAGGATTCGGCAAGGTAATTAAGAGTCTTTTTGACCACGCTAAGCTTAATGTAAGAAGGGAGGTCGGCGACTAAGGATAGAATAATTTCTGATGGATATCGAGGAGACTTTCGAATCTGCACAAACGTCTCAATGTCTTTTTTAGGCCTATTCATAACAGACTCAATGCGTATTTGGCAGATATCGTCAGAAACTCGATTGAAGTTCTCCCCAAATACTGAGCTGAGGCTTTCCATCTCGTCGGACCAGCACTCTTCAGGGGTGCCGAACAGGAGGGGTTCCTCAGTAGGTCTATTTGACTGTGTAGAGCTGCTACCGCTTGAGAGAAGGGATTCCTGTAATGCCTCTGCAGTCCGCCCTTCGTCCCCATTGTGTTCGTCGTAGAGCTTTTTACAGAGTTCCATTGAGTATCCTGACTGCGACAGCCGCTTGATCGCGGCTTCCCGTCTCAAGTCTGAAGTTGCCGCGACCGAGACACCAGCACTATAGCTTTCGGGTAAAGCCCATCTGGGTAGATCATCTTCGGGCACGTGAATCAATAGCCATTCAAGAGTCTCCTCCCTATCTTTGCATTCGTCGACAGCTTCCTCAACGTGGCTCTGACGAAAACCGGAACCAGCAAGCTCTTTCACTATAGCTGCTTTTTGTGGTGGTGGCATTTGGACTCCGTGCGGGTTCCAGATCACTTCTCGCCGGAGTAAGTCTTCGAGCTGGGACCGCGTCTTCCGGCCCATCTCGATTTTAGGGATAGCAGTCCAACCTTTCATGGGGTTTCCACCACCTCCAGAATTTGATGCAGCAGTACTCCGCAGAACTAAGCCAGCTGCGCCAGGCATATTCTCTGCCTTTTTCTTGATGGCTTCTTGTTCCTTTCTCTTCCTTTCGGCTACAATTTTAGCATCCTCGCGCTGCTTGAGCGTCGCGAATGGATCGGCATCATACATCCACCCGTTTTTATTTTTGACGTCTTCTTTTTTGATGGCCTCAAACTCCTTCCATAGCGACCTATAATCCGGCGGTAGGGTCATTTGGTAGTTCTTCATGCTACAAACGCGGAATAAAGCATATGTAGCCGCTGCATGCCTAGCTTCTAAGGCAGTTTCTCTCGTCACCAGATGCTTGTGATCTGGATGTAGTTTGAACGGGGGTATTTTGATTACCTCCTTGGTCTTTGGGTTCTTGGCACTAAGCTGGACAAAGTAGGAGAAGCCTTCCGAACCTCTGATCTGAGGATCTCAAATTAACTAGGTACATCACATAATACTTGAAGGACGCCGCTTACAGGCTGATAATCTGGCTTGTCCCATTTCTGCTTCTGACAGTGCTCTGAGAGGAGGTTGACTGGCAATTTCCCCGTCCAACTCGAACCCCCGATAATTTGTTTTACGGTCGGCTTCGGTGGACCCGCGGGCGCTTGCTCGTTGTCGATTGCCTTTCCATCTTTCGATGGCCCCTGGCCGCCTTTCTTAGGCTTACTGTCTTTAGACGAGTTGGTGAACACTATAAAGTCATCCTCCTGGGCAGGTTTGCTGCTTGACTTCGCCGGTTTCTTGGACGAGCTGCTTGAGGCTGGCGGCGGAGGAGCCGTAGCCTTTTCCTTCCCCTTCTTGACCATACTGAGCCATGAGCGCACCTGCTTTCGGTAATTTCTATGTGCGCTGTCACTAGAAGAACACGAACAAAGATATCTAGGAAAAGTGGCACTTGCCGGAGAATATTCGGATGTGCAAGACGAAGACAAATACCTATAGCGGCTCTTCTACAGTATTTTTATCTTACAAAACTGTGCATGAGCGAAATTTCTTCGCAGATGACAGTGCGAAGTGTTTATAACTCTATCTTGAGAGGTAGGAGGGATAACGATAAAGCTTCAGAGCTGAAGCTCCCCACTATTGCAAGTAGATAATCGCGGGGTCGAAATAACGTCATGCACACGAGCAGAGCACTGGAACCTGATAGACGATAAATTAGGTATAGCGTTACCTCATTACTTAAGAACTATTGACTGATAAGTTGGTCTCTTTCCACACCCCACAATTACGTGAGTACATACAATAGCCATCTCGAATAACTTATACAAAAGCCACTGTGGAACTAGAGAGCATGTCAACAACGGAATCGGATTCAGAAGATGCTATCACGAAAGAAGAGATCGCTGGGGCCGCGCCGGCGCCTGATGCGAGCTCGGCCGGCGTGAGTTCAGGGACGAAGCGCAATGCACGTAAGTGACTTACCTACTTGCTAGACAAAAGCCAAACCATGCTCCGGTCTCCCTCTCACATAGCCTTCAATTCTTTTTACAGCAGCCTCTGCAATGCTGACATCAGTGTCAAAGTTGTAGAGCTTATGGCGCCGAAGCCTAAGAAGCCCAAGAGTCCGGAACCCAAGAGCCTGGCCTCGACGCGCTCCCCACTCACAGGGTCATTCAAGATGCGCGACGGGCTTGGCGCCTACACAGCAGACCCGACGGCGTTCCCTTCGAGCCGCGTGATCTACCACAACGAGTCCTTCGTCGCGATCAACGACCTGTATCCGAAATCGACCGTGCACACGCTCTTGCTCCCGCGCTCGCCGCTGAGCCGTCTCCACCCGTTCGACGCGTTCGAGGACGCCGACTTCCTCGCGACCGTGCAGACCGAGACAGCGCGCCTGAAGCGTCTCGTAGCGAAGGAGTTACAGCGGCGCTACGGGCGCTTCAGCGCACAGGACAAGCTGCGCGAACAGGTCCTCAACGGCGAGGTAGAGTGGGAGGACGGCGCCGCGCTGCCGGTCGGCCGGGACTGGGAGAAGGAACTGCTGGTCGGCATCCACGCGCACCCGTCTATGAACGACCTACACGTGCACGTGCTGTCGCGCGACATGCTGTCCGAGTGCATGCGCCACCGCAAGCACTACCAGTCCTTCAACACGCCGTTCCTGATCGATGTCGCCGACTTCCCATTGGCGGCCGACGACCCGCGACGACATCCCGGACACGCTGGCTACCTCAATGGTGACCTGCGATGCTGGCGCTGCGGGGGAAATTTTGGGAAACAGTTCAAGAGACTCAAGGAGCACCTCGCTGAGGAATTTGAGGAGTGGAAGAGGGAATAAACAGGTCAAAGGTTCTATTCTGGCATACATACCTGTCAGACATAATGAGTGAGATAGAGATACATCAGGTTCTTGAAGGAGCTTGGACCAGAAGCTTATGAGCTAAGAGCCCAGGCCGATTGAGGACATGAGGGCCTAAAGACGCGACGCGCTGTAAGGTCCCGATCTCCAATACAGCGTGATGCGCAAATACTGAAGCGACTTCTAACGAGCACTTAAACTCTAGAAAGCCTTGGTGGAAGCGCGACAAGAGGGTCAAATTAAAGCACAGTTAGAAATATCTGTGGCTTTTTAGAGACAGAGCATTGAGAACAGACCGACAATGGCTCATCGAAATATACATGCAACTTCGTCATAAAGCAACCAGTCCCTCCCTTTAGTTCCTTTGTCATGAAGACTAGATTACCCTTTCTGTTTTACAAGTTCCTAGTAATTCCGTAGTAGCGCAACGAAAGACCAAAACGCCAGCCAGAAGAAATGAATTCGATTTCAGATTTTCTGTTTGGTGTCACTTCGGTCTACCAACGCCACTGATTCTCCGGAAGGCACTGACTACAGCAGATAGGCCAGAGACGGTGGCCCTTGCATTACTGTTCTAATCGTCCTGTAAAGGACGCCTCGGTCAGTAAAGAGATATCGTGCTGAGGGGGTTGTGGGAGGTGCTACCTCGAGACCTAAATGCAAGTCTCTGATGGGTTCCTCGTCAAGACCATCATCATCCTCCATCCCGAGATCAGCATCAGCGGCAGCATCTGTAGTTACAATATGACGCGTTAGGTATCTAATTTATAGCAATAACAATGTTGTGGGCCTGTCTATAAGGTAACATACCTTCTTCCTCCACCTCAGGCTCCTCCAACTGCTCGTCCTCAGCTTCCTCGGCGGCGTCGCTGCTCTTCCGTGGCTTGCGCCCCTTGGTAGCAGCGCCCTTAGCCTTGGACTTAGCAGATGAGGCCTTGGGCGTCGAGGCTTTCTTGGGAGTGGTGGCAGCACTTGCAGTCTTGGCGGGTCTGCCGCGGCGACCGGTACCAGTGCTGGTGGCCTTCTTTGGTGCTGCCTTCTTCACGCCGCCACCAGTTCCGGGTGGACGTCCGCGAGGGCGACCAGTAGGTTCTCTCTTGGGTTGAGGCGCGATGCCGTTCTTGGGAGGCCTGCCGCGTCCGCGCTTGACTGGGGCTTCGGACGCGTCAGCTGCTTTTGAGGGCGTTCCATTCTCCTTGGTCGCGCGCGCGGGTCTGGTAGGCGCCATGACTAGTAATTGTGTATGTAAGTGGGAGAGGAGAATAAGAGATCTAGAGGAATTCAGAGAAATTCGAAAAATTCCCTGCGTTTAGGCTCGCGATAGATTGGGTGCAGGAAAAAAATGGAAAATTTATGGAAAGTGGACGCGACGGGATGTTTGGGTGGGAAAGGGAGAGAAGGTTGAGATTAGGAGGTTTCTGTTTTGGAAAGAAGGAGCAGCAGTTCCAAGGCGGGCGGGAGATGGCAATGTACCCATGTACCCAGCTTCGTAACCACCAACACGCGCGCCGCGTCCAATAGTACGCCCGGGGGAATCCCGGCAAAAACACCCAACCCCAATTCCCAGGCTAAAGTGCTCTCTAACTTTGAGCAACATTGAAACCCTTGCTTTGCTTCGGTAACATCATAACCTAACGTAATCATATAAATGAAAGTCCATGCTATTCCTACTCTGATACTGTCGAACCCGTTCTCTGAAACATCCGTGTGCTCTTTACTTTCTGTCGTTCTCCTTTGTGAAATTATACGAAACTAGATCTGGAGTTAGCTCTGGAGCGCGGAAGAGAGCACACTTGCATGCTGCAAGAAGCTATCCGACATGATATATCACAAATCAAATATCAATGATCTGCCAAGTGCCACATTCATTCTATATGTATAATTCTAGATCGCGCGGTTCTATCCGAAACATTAAAAGAACTTGGGCTAGATTGGCGACGATACCTTATACACCCGAGGCTGCTCACACAAGCCAATATTAGGCGTAGGCGAGCAATTATCAGCTTCCATTTAAGGGTATCATTGGAGTCCGTCTAGCAGTGCTTAAGAATAACACTGATTCCTAGCTAGACATCCTAAATATCGAGGTGCTTGTCATTATGCTACGCTGTCTACCATGATAAAGTATTTCTTTCCTCGATATAACTGCTTAATTGTCTCAAAGTGATGAAAGGCATTGCAAAACCTTGTATTTCCTCCAAGATGCTGGACAACACATTAGTTCCAAACATCTTACTACACCCATGCAGTCCAGTAGGCGGGGACTGCAGACCCGATAGGTGAATGTCATTATCTGCACGTAATGACAAGTATAGGACTCCATTGGCCGTCGCCATTTGATGATATCTAGGCGCCGTGGCAGCCGTGAGATAGTATTCACTCTGATAGTTGATCATTTAATTACATTGTAATCAGCGTCTCATCATCAAGATTACTAAACTTTATAACTGGTCCCAAACCCTGCAATTGGACAGGTATATGTGTTAAACGCACTACATTCTATAGCTAAAGCTTATACAAACCACAACTCCTACATACCATACATCTAAGCTAGGCAGAAGACCACTTCAGGATGGCGGACAGCACCAAATACTCCAATCGCACGATCCCCAAGATCTCCCTGCACGACTTCGAGTCGCGCATCGACGCCATCACCGCCGAGCTGATAGCCGCAGCAGAGACAGACGGCTTCTTCGCCATCGTCAACCACGGGCTCTCCGCATCGGAGATCTCCGCACAGTTCGCGCAGGCCGAGCGGTTCTTCGCCTTGCCGGACACCACCAAGGCGACCGTGCCCTTCACGCCGAAGAACACAGGCTGGGAGAAAGCCGCGCAGGTGCGCCCGAGCACGGGGCAGCCGGACCAGAAGGAGTCGTACCAGATGCAGTACGGGCGCGCGATGGAGGGCGCGTGGCTGCCCGACGACGCCCTCCCGGGATTCCGCGAAGCCAGCCTCGCTTTCATGCGCAAGGTGCAGGCCGTCTCCGAGAAGCTCATGGTGTGCTTTGCGCGGGGCTTAGGGTTCGACGACGAGTACTTCGTGCGGGTGCACGATATCTCTAATCCGGAAATCCAGACCGTGTTAAGGCTTCTGCACTATTTCGCCCTCGACCCTGCCGTCCAGGTCCCGGAAGGTTATTGTCGCGCCGGAGCGCACGCAGACTGGGATCTTCTGACGCTGCTGTTTCAGCGACCGGGAGAAAGTGGGCTCGAGATCTGTCCCGGCCGCGAGGCATTCACGGAATTTGGGCTTAGCGACACGTGGACGAAGGTCGAGCCCGCCGAGGGCGAGATAGTCTGCAACATGTGAGTTCACCCTTTGTCTCCCTTTTTATTAGTTAGAATGACTGCTACGAGAGCAATTCATGTCCTCATGCTCAGTTCGCAGTGGCGATCTCCTCATGAGCTGGAGCGACGACCGCTTCAAGTCGACCCTCCACCGCGTCAAGACGCCAACGGATCCTGCAGTTGATTATTTTGGCCCTCGCTACAGCATGGCTTACTTCAATCAACCTATTAAGGACTGTCAGATCCAGGGACCGCTCAAGAAGTATCCGGTAGTCTCAGGTTCAGAGTTCATCCAAGCAGCCATCAAGCGCAACTTCGCAGCCTTAGAAGCCAGAAAAGCGATGGATAAGAAGCTCCAGGAAAGAGAACTAGTAGCTGCTGCTTCATAGTAAGTTATATCGTAAGAATGTGTTAAGGCACAATAAATTGGCTTTGGATCCTTTGACGAAGCTTCATGCTGCGCTATTTCCCAAGCAGGCTTCCGAATATTGTCTTCACTTTTGATACATACGAGTTGGTAGTTAATACAACATGGCCGGCTACCGTGGTGTTGTACACAATGCTTTTCTCTTCCCTATGCAAGGCCAGTAATTTCGCACCGACCCGATGACCCCATTTCCAAACCATGTTATCCTTTATTTTGATAATATGACCTTAATGTCCTGCCGGCAGCCTCGACCTTCCAAAGCGCCGGTCCTACTCAGCAACCTTAGACTTAGACTTGGTGCTTGCACTGCTCTTCACACGTCGCGCAGTGGGGCGGTTAATGTGATCGGCGGGAATCCAGCTCTCATCATAGGTCTTGTCAGTACCACTAGCAGATCCCTCACCTCCGGAGAGAGGCTCCTTCTCAAAAGTAGGCTTGGCCTTCTTAGGACCCTTGCTCCTCTTGGTCTGAGGGAAGAATGCCTCGATGTAGGTCTTGTAAACAAAGTAGCAGGTACCAGCGAAGGCGGCAGATAGGAAGAGGTACAGGAAGATACTGCGTCATAGGGTCAGCTTCCGATAGCGAGCTAGGAGTTTATAGTGAGTGCAATAGAGCTTACATCTGGGGGTCAAAAAAGCTAACAGGAGCCTCGACAATGCTGATAACCTCGTCATACACACCAACCGAGAAGACCTCACTAGATCCACTCATGATCACGCTAATAAGGTGTAGTCTGACATCCTGAGGCTGCATATCGAGAACGAACGAGTAGGGAAGCGACTGTTTCTCGCCGGCGGGAATGGTAGCTTGATACTGAACCGTTGACAGGTTGCGAAGGACGGCGGCCCACGCCGGCGTGTCAGGGGTAAGCTCCGCAGGGGTCATGAGCTGGCCGCCTATGAATGCAACTTGAATAGGCTTGTCCTCATTGTTCGTGATGTCCACCACTGCCTTGGTAGGTCGACCGTTCACTAGCTTGACGCCGAAGATATCAGCATCGGGGAAGGTGGCGACGATTTCAGCATTCAGCTTTGACTCTGAAGGGGTGGTAGTGGTCTCATCGTTGAAGACGGGTGGCTAAAAATGTCGATTCCAGTTAGTTAAACTTATCTCCAGAGACTCGCGCGTGACCGAGGCGGAGTGAGGAAGACTTACAGCATCTGCTTCCTGAGCAAAGACAGATAAAGCGCGAAGCGCAAGAGCAGCAAGAACAGAGTAGCGGAGGGCGACCATCTTGGTAACTATATGACCGAGACAAAGGAGAAGGAAAGACGAGGAGGATGAATGACGAAGGAGGATGAGGAGGAGGTGCGGAGAGAGGTCCAATTGATCGGAGGCAAAGCTCTCGAAAAGTTGTGTGCTTTTGGGCAGGTGCAATCTGGTCAATTGGATTCGAACGGCTGGAACCCTGAGAGCTCGGCAGCCAATCAGACTATAAGCTGGGAACTCTCTGATATAGCTCCTGGTCTGGGGTGCAGCCACATATGCACTTATTTACTAATATGGCGGTGCAAATATGGGGTATAACTGTGGCTGGGAGGTTATCGCGTCATTAGCTCAGGTAAAGTGAAGAGAAAGTCTCGGGTCTTCGTATAGAAAGAAACGAATAAGAAAAAAGGAACTGACGCGAGTTCAGTTATTTAGCCTCTTCTAACTGAGCGCAGTTTTACAAAGACCTGGCCGGAGTTATGAGACCAGTGCAATCGCCAAAACCCACACCACTACCTGCGTATCCGGTCATCCGTAGGGTATCGCCGTCTTGTAGATACGTCCTCTTCTGCCCATCACTTAAGGTGAAAACGACCTTGCCGCCTTTGGTTGACTCGAGGAGACAGCCATGCTCATCATCTCCTTTTCCTGACACGGTGCCAGTCGCGAGCACATCACCAGTGTTCACATTGCATCCATTGACGGTTTGCTGAGCTACGAGATCGCGGAATGTCCAGTACATCCAGGAGACGTTTGCCTTGCAAATTTTCGTTGCTTTGCCATCGCTTATAATTTCGGCCTCTAGGGTGATGTTGTAGTTGGGCTTCTCCTTTACTTCCTGCAGAAAGGCCGTTACTGGCTCGTCTCGGTGCGGCAGCGGAGCTTCGAAGGGTTCCAGGGCTTCTAGCGTCACTACCCAGGGCGAGATCGAAGTCCCGAAGCTCTTCCCATTCATGGGACCCAAAGGCATCATTTCGAAAGCCTGGATGTCCCGAGCTATTAACTAAAACTTAGCAGCGATTGCCGTGTTCTTCGGTTGTCTCGGTTGCTTACCACTCCAATCATTCAGCAGCACTAAGCCAAAGATGTGCTCGTCAGCATCTTTCAATGGCACATGCTCTCCAAGCTTGCTCGGTTTCCCAATGATGCAGGCCATCTCGAGCTCATAGTCCAGTGCTTCGCAGGCTCCATACTTCACACTATCCCCCACTCTGTATAGGCCGCATGGTCTCCGAATCGATGTACCGGACACTACAATTGATGAAGGACGTCCCGAGTATCCCATAGGACAATGAGGGAAAGACGGCGGCACCACCGACTTTCCGAAGAGCGCTAGGGATGCATTCTCACCGTGTTCCTTGGAACAAGAGTAATCTGTAAACCCAGCCACAGCAATAGGCAGATGAAGTGTGACACTATCAGCATTCTTTCCGTGTTGAGATACAACAGCCTGATCGCCGAGGGATTTCTGTATGCTTGCCCGCAACTGCTTCAGCTCAGCTTTGCTAGTTGCTGCCAGTGCGTTGAGGGTAGGCTACATCTTAGCATTCTACTCCTCGATGAAGCGTATGATCACTACTCACCTGCGATAGTGCCGCCTTGATACTTTCATTGCAGTGTAGATCAAGGTCGGCGAGGAAAAATACATGATCTCCAAGTCTCGTAGCAACAGACTTAGCGTGTGATGTGTCGCTCGCAATCCCATATGGGATGTTGGCAATTGAGAAATGCTCAGCGTAAGTCATCTTTACAGTCTTAACTAACACGAGATCGGCGGCGAAGAATGTTCTTCTGAAGAGCTGTGGAAGACTCCTGCGCCAACCATACTAACTAATGAGAAATGCCTTAGCCAAATATCACCTATGTATGGCAAGGCACTTCCTTACTTGTTCGCGTGCTGAATGCTCCGTCTCACATGTGTTCCCTTGCTTGGGCGGCAGCAGTATGGTACCCCGCCCCCACCGGCTGCCGGTCGAGTTGGCTTCGGATGTCTCGGACTCGGGACCCTACATATGCGCCTAAAGCCTTAACCTAGGCATTTGACGTATATCTAAGTGTTAATCCAACTAGGGGAGCGAGTAAGACCGATCTTATTGGTGTCGATGTCGCTAATATTCCTAGTTGTACTGAGCACAAAAGCAGAAGATCATGAAAATATGTGCCTAACCATGGATAGTAGTCCGTAATGGTCGCACTTAAGCTGATGGAGTTGCACCCTCTCCAATAGTCTCATCCTTCTATTACAAAGACAAAATGTCACATATTTAACGTGCAATTACCTATTTGGGTGGAACCACAGGCAGAGTGACATAGTTCTCAAGGCCCTCTCCGAAGTTGATGTGATTCAGTCCAGCAAATTTAGAGGCGGGCCTATGGATGTTAATGTCAGCATCAGTCGGTTAGCTTTCTTCTGGAAGTAGAACTTACCGGTCAGTTTCTGAATTATGCTGGAATATACCCGAGCCTTGTGTATCACCACTGGCGACCTCGAACACGATCTTGTTGCCTTCGTCTACAACGATGTTTGAGGGCCACATCTCCACATCAACTCCGTAAATTTCACCAGGCTTCACTTCTTGCACGTCGGAAGAGAAGTACTCTCGGTGCGGCAGCCATGGTCGATGCTTGGGGTTTTCATCGTGCACCTTTCGCATGCTGACTCGAAGCCAGCCTTTGCAAAGGGGTATTGGGTCGCCTGCCGTTCCTGTGTAGAAAATCTCCTTACCTTCCGCATCAAGGTGCCTCAGTGTCAAGAAAAGGTCAATATCCTTCTCGCCCGAAGACTCTTCGGGCGTTATAGAAACGTTCAAGTGTGCTGTAATGTGCCCAGTGATCTCTGTCTCTTCCTTAAAAGGTGGTGTGGTGAACTGAACTGCGTGCGGCTTATCAAGTGATCCGAGAGCCTGATAAGAGACTTGCTTCGACTCAGAGTTTGGCTTGCTCGTTAAGAGGCTGTGGTCAACCGTGAGAAAGTAGTTTGTATATGTGGTCCTGGGAATGGGCCAAGCCTCTTCCACCCTTTTCGGGTATGCTTTCTCTTTCTCAGCGTCATTGAAGCCGACATTGCCCTTGCGTAGTGTTACGGTCACTGGAGGTACTTTGCCCGGTGTGCTCCAGCCCATGCGGTCCTCACCTTTGAGAAACGCGTCGAGAAAGCTTCGCTGGATCTCAACTTCGTCATGGTAATAGAAGGGCAAGTCGTGACGCCCGGTAATAAAGCGAAGATATTTGAACTTCGAGCCCGCGTGCGTGTAGCCCTCAACATTCCCCCGCAGATGAAGCAAGATGCCTCCCCAATTCGCAACACTCAGCAATGGCACCTCGATATCTTCGAGCCGAAAGTCCTTGCTCGCGTAGTATTCCTCGTCGCGAAATTTATGTTTCGCGTTGTCAACAGTTTGGTCCTGCCGATTCTTGACGAGCACCTCGTCCGGCAAGTCGCCCTCAATCGTTTCTTCCTGGCCCCTGGCACCCGGCCCGTCTGGTGGGAACGTGAGCCTCGATCGCCCACCCCGCCCGTACTGGTTAACGAGAACTTGGCGATTCCACCAGAGCTCGATGAATTTATTCGCAAGGATGCCTCCGTGCTGGCAACGATCTCTATAATAATCCGACATGCCCTCCCTAAAACCCAGTCACTTCTATTAATCGCTTCGTCACGAATAGTAGTAAAGAGGAGGGAAGCATATCATCCGATGCAGCACATTACTTACCAAGGAATAATGGCCGCAAGCCCCTTCGGCCGCCGCGCCGCCACGCGCCACTGCGTGCCCGCATAGTACGAGATGCCGAGCAGCCCCACCTTGCCCGACGACCAGGGCTGCTCGGCGCACCACTCGACGACATCGAAGAAACACTCGCTCGTGCCGCGGCTCATGGTATCAAGGAACCCCGGGCTCTGCCCCGTCCCGCGCTCGTCCGCCCGCACCACCGCATACCCATGCTTGGTCCAGAACACCGGGTCCGGCGTCTCCCAGGCCGAGTACTTCGACCGGTGCTCGGGGTTTACCTGGGCGAAGCTTCCCTTGAAAAACGTCGCGTAGGGTATGTCCTTGCCGTAAGGCCCATAGGTGACCAGTACGGGATACCTTGCAGGTGAGGACGAGAGAGGTAGGTATATATTTGCCCGGATAGGCAGTGAAGATGTTTTCAAGGGTATTGAGACGTTCTTCATGAAGCGCAGCCCGGCCTCTGCGTCGTCGGTTACTGACGAGATATCTCGGATTGGTGGTGTTTGGACTTCCATTTTCCTTCTTTCTTGTACGTACACTTATAGCCAACGAGTCTGAATAATAGTAAAGGAGGGACACAAGCTTGGCTATCCTAAGGTGCTACTCTCGTAGAATTAATATTCAAAATCTCAATAATAGCAAGGCACGAATTGAGATTCGGAAAATTGGAACAAACAGATTCACGACAGATCGTCAGCTCTTGTAAAGTGAACTCTGTTTTGTTTTGGCGGATAGCTCGTCGGCTGCTGCTCTCGGTCTTGCGGGCTTGTGGAGGGCACTTACACGGTTACTTACACCGGACGGGAGAGTGGGGGAGGGGCTTTCTTGTCCGGCTATGCAGTGGTCCCGAAGTTCGTGGCAAATCTTCCATTAGTGATTTAAATCAAAACACCAGCCCTTGCCGCTATAATAAAGCGTTGTGGACTACTATAGTTTAGAGAATCATGTTCTGCGAATGCGTGACCTTATTTATTGCGCGTAGTGACAAGGTGTATCAAATCTAGCTCTTAGACGTTAGCATTGAGGACACCCAACCAACTTACCATGAAATATTTGAATTATGGCTTGCTTCATTGGCTTCTAACTTTCTATCAAGGGAGCTGTTGGAGCTTATTTGAGTACATTTGTATTCAATATTCGCGTCTTAAGCTCCGCTTATTCTGATATAAAAATACCGGTAGGCATGATATAGCTTTGTTTCAGCAAGAATTACAATAATCACCAAATCTCAATAGTATAAGTACCCTACTAGGCTATGTGACTTTCTATGTTATCAACATATAAGGCCGAAACAACCTGAAGTAATATCAATGTCATACTAGTTGGAATAAGGGAAGCATCGCTTTCTCAACCGCAGCTATGGCGCGATGCGATCTTGTACCGTCGAGCAAATGCTCGTCTTCAATGGGACACACGTAGGCTCCGAAAACCACTCTGCAAACTTCTTTAACTATTAGCTCGATACTGCTCAGCTCAAAGCATCCCTCTATAATAACTTAGGGTGTGCTATAGCGAGGACAAGCCTCTCGTCTGTTCAACACCTCAGATCCATTCCTCCCAGCTGGCTCCGTCTCGCAGATACGTGGCCGCCGCCAGCCCGTGCGTCTCCCACATGGGGCCCTCGGCTTCGGCGAGGTACCCGTTGGCGCAGTACTCGTACCGCACGCGAGTCTGCTCGGCCTCGTAGAAGTGGTCGAAGCGTGAGTGTAGCGCCTCCGCGAGCGTGCCCACGTCGCCGGTGGGATGCAGCCGCTGCCACGGCTCCCGGCAGGAGAGCCCCCGGCAGGACTTGAGCGCGAAGAGCAGTGCGTCGAGGCGCGATGCGACTTTTGCGATTGGGAGTCCTGCGATGAGCGTGCTGTTGTCGGGCGAGTCAGGGTGGCCGAGGAGGTTGTGCATTTGGCCTGGGTCGACCTGTTGAATTCGGTCAGTCATCCCGAGCTTCCTTACAAATGGGGAGTTTTGTAGTGGCAAGAGGAGGGACGTACAGTCATGTCATAAAGCTCGTGCTCGTTGTTGCACCACACTGAGTAGTACAGGTTATAGTCTGTACCAGACAGGCGTATGGCTTTATATGTGTTGTGCGGTCGGTACATAACCTGGTGTTCACCCTCCGTCAATGCAAAGCCCCAAAACTCAACATTCACGTGTTCCCGTCTAGTCTGTTTGGCCCTTTCGATATCAGCTTTCTTCGTCGGGATCGCTCTTCCGTCGAAGTCTTCTCGTAGAGGAATTCCTAACATGTCAAAAAATGTGGGCGCGAGATCAGTGTGCGATGTGACGATGTTCGTGGTATAGTTGGATGCCACGCCTGGACCGCGAACTATTAGAGGTACGTTAATGTCCTCTTCGTATCCGCAAGTCTTTCCCGGTTGAAGACGGTGCTGTCCGACATGAAACCCATTGTCGCTACTGTATACAACATATGTGTTATCAAGAATGCCATAGTCTCCAAGACGAGATATTAATCCATCGACCATTTCGTCAACTGCCTGCAGCGCCCGAAGGCGTTGACGGTAGAAGTGGTCGTTGTACTCTACGTTAGACCGGTTTTGCTGTGGTAGTTCCAGGAGCCAATTTGCCCCAGATGGCTAGACGAAAGTATCTCGATTAGTACTAAGAGCAACTATTACGTTAATGTATTCAAGGCCACTCACGCGATCAGGATTGAAATTCGCAGTTCTTGGCACTATCTCGTCCTTAAATAGATGCTGGTGACGCTGTGCTGAAATCGGCTCACCAAAGTAGACCGAGCGGCCTTCCGCCGGCGATGCTTCCTTCATCACGACATTTGAGTGCGGTCCAATCGGAGCAACAGTCAGAAAGAATGGTCTTTTATGAGAGTCGTTGATCGCATCCTCTAAAAACGCATACGCCTTGTCAGCCATCACATCGGTACTATACTCGCCCTCGTAGCTCCGGGGCTGCTCGTCGTTACGTTGGAATGTACTATTGAGATAG
Organism: Xylariaceae sp. FL1651; assembly: GCA_025201745.1. NCBI lineage: Eukaryota > Fungi > Ascomycota > Sordariomycetes > Xylariales > Xylariaceae > Xylariaceae sp. FL1651. The sequence continues at coordinate 38,274 of MU624271.1, forward strand.
TTATACGTGTATGGGTCAAGGAGGAAGTCCTACTCTAGCAAGTTAGCTAGTGTCTTTCAGCCCCATTTGGGAGTGCGCATGTATATATATATAATTGCATACCGAGCCTGTAAACCCACCGGGATAAGGTGAATCGTAATTGTAAATAGTGTGAGCGTTAAAGAGCTTCCCCGTATAGTATGTATTGTACCCTGCCTCCTGCAACCATACGGGGAAATAATTCTCATTAAAGCCTTGAGAAACAAATTTAGGATAGCCACCTATGGCTGCAGATTAGCAAGGCATTATCTTCTAATTGACAGTGAATAGCGCCTACTTACCATATGGTGGGTTTACATCGGTGACATTGGTGTTGTGAGCGGCTTTTCCCGTCCAAAGGCTTACCCTAGACGGACAACATATAGCCGTGGTGCAGTAATGCTTGTTGTAATATGTTCCCCGATCGATGAGATGCTTTTTCACAAAGGGCATGTACTTCAATGAATTGAGCTGCACATCTTGGTCATCTGTCAAGATGAACACGACATTTGGCTGGCGTGGCTGGTTTATACCAATCAGGGGAGCTTGGTCTTGGCCACAAGCGAGAACTGCGAAGAAGCCGACAGCGCTGAGGACTTTTGATAAGCACATATCGAATAACATGAACTATGATGATACCATAGTCTCTGGCTAGTTATTATCCCGAACAAACAAAAAATACGGCTCAGACGCGTGTTCGCTATGTATAAAAGTGACGAACCGGTGAAGCGGCTGACTACATAAACTAGCTGAGGGGTGGCTTAAAGCGGTTGGGGTCGCTAAATCAGACCACTGCATCATACTCTCAAGCAATGATGACATCTAGCGCTTGATGAGACCATTCGCACTTATTTCCAACTCATGATTAGACACCCACATAAGCAAATATACGTTCAGTATTGTTACTACTTCACGCACCAATATTGCATTTCACTGTTCCCCCATAGAAAGTGAGAGTAGTGAGATAGCAGGGTCAAAATCTTGAGTCAATCCACGGGGAATAACTACTAGTGTTTGCACTTGAGATACACTAGTATTACTAAAATAAGTGAGATATTATTAATTGAAAGACAAACATGTTTAGAATTTATACTCTATTCCGCATCGAAGCGTGAAACCCGTTCCCAACTTTCAGTCTGAATGTAGGTATGATGAGATCGTCCATCAGTCTTCCTCGAGGGTATCTCCGCCGATGCGTCCTAGCCGAATGCTTTTTGTTCACCACTAAGACTAATATCCCTATGCGGCCCAAATTTTTCGGAGAGCACTTGTAATTTAGAGACAAACATCATTAGTCAGCTTACGTCGGTATTCAAGTTGTTTCAGTCAATGGGCTTTTCGCTCATTGATTTTACATAGTTTCGTGTTTGAGTTCACAACTGCAAGATGAGTGTTGCACTTAATTGGATATCTAACCTAGATATCTGCGTCCACCTTGCTTAGGTGTCCATATCTTTGGAGCCTATCCTGCTGTTGAGCCATCTACCAAATACTTCTGAGGTAGTAATGTTTCACCTCACGATTCGTTGTACATCGACATATGCAACTCTATTTCCAATGGAACCATTGTTGCGCTGCTCCAAGCCAGTCTTTCCCACTCTTCTGTACTGCGCTTGGGGTATGCTATCATTAGAGCACTTGGTACTCCTTTCTATACCTTGCGTAGTAGCCAGAAGGCCCGCTATTGCCATTTCTGCGGTCGATCCCAGCCCTCGAACAGCTGTCATTGCTTTCCTACGACAAATCCATTTCCCAGCCCTCAAGAAGATCGGCACCGCTTCCCCCAGCCCCTAGATTGCCAAAAATATCGTCATCCGTTCCAAAGTCAAGTCCACCAGTTGAGTCTGCGCCACCTGTGAGGCCCATGTCGCTTCCGGCATTGCCAAGGCTCAAGTTCAGGCTGGAATCGCCTGCTACCAGTTCATCTCCCTGAGCAGCAGCCAACGCAGCAGCAGCATTCTCATCGAGACCGAGAGCTAGGCCGCCTTGTAGCATTGTCTCGGCGGGCTGGGGCATCATTAACTGTGCCTCTACCCGTCTATATAAGCGGACAACGTGTTCTGCTAAAGCTGGGTCGGACTTTTGTAGGAATTTGAAGTCCTCAGCCTCGGACTTCAGCGCCGCTCGAAGAGAAATCCGTGATTGTGGAATCACTGGGGGATTGTTGGGGTCTACGAGCAATGTCATAACTGCTGGCGGAGATACGTTAGTCGCGTCAGGGGCGCAGATGAGTGCCGTGGCTATATCGTACATGATGCTGCCGCTACCAGCATCCGTTTGTTCTTTGACCTCCTCCAGAATCAACTGCAGCAGTCGCTTCGCCCCCAAAATCCTATGAGCTGCGAGTAGTTGGCGATGAGTATACGGCGTCGGCATGATATTGATGCCTGGGTGAAGACTCCATTGCACGAAGCCTTGTATTGTTTGTCGAACTGAGGCGGCAAGTCCACCATTCGCTGTACCAGTCCAAGCTTCCAGCTCATTATGACCCGCACCTGCCGTTCGCCTAGATAGTCGGATATTATCCTTGATTGCGGTGAGGAGTGGTTCGATCTCCTGGCACTTAGGCTCTTGTCGCTGGTATGATCTAAGGGAATGTTCTAACGGCTTGGCTACAATGTTGATTACCGCTAAAAGCATAGCTTGCGCCTCATCAATGCCCTTTTTCGTGTGTAGGATCAACTGTAATATCGTAATCACGGCTTTTTGGTCCGGTCTACTCTCTGTCCAAAGCTGATTCGACATGTATGTAATGGCCACTACTAATGAAGGCAAGAGACAGGTATCGACCAGATCTGCCAACCTTGTTAATATGAAATTTAGTGTCTCATGAGGCAAAGAACAAACTTACACTCGACACCGGTTTTCAAGCTCTCATCGCCAAGGTACTTCGTATCAAATGCCAACATAATGTTATGGAACAAGGTTGGAACGAGGAGATAGAAGTCTTGTGGTGGGCAAGAAGACATTAGTTCGTCGCCCAAGCCGCCAGCTTCGGTGTCAAAAAGACCTTGGATCCAACCATCCAAATGGCCCTTCTCCTGCTCTGTTAGCTCCTCTAGTGGTCGGCTAAGTTGGCCTTGGTTGAGTAATCTAGCAACAAAAGAGTCGAGAGAACGAATTCCAAGGTCAACAGCAGAAAGGTTGTAGCGGTAAACAAACGCTAGTACCAGTAAAAGAATGGCACCGAACTCCTCATAAACGGGTTGGTACTCTCCTTGGTCTTCATCATACCGCCAGTTATCCAGGACTTCGCATAGCGGCTGCAGTATTGCTGCTGGCTTACCAAACAGAAGTATCACATCGAGAGAGAGTGGCTTCTTGGCAAGTTGGCTACATAGGAGTTTAAGAGACATGGTCTCCTTATTGGTACACAGACGACCGATTACCTATCGAGAATTAGTGTAATAGGCATTTGGCGAGTTCTAGTCTCACCTCGATCAAGGCCTGGCAAACGGCGCCTACATTTCCATCCATATTATCAAGCTCCCGAACCAATTCTTGAATTCGTTCTGGGTCGGCCATGCATTGCTCCACTAGCGTTTCCTTGACATGCCGACCAGCTTGTGGCAAACTCTGATAAGTTATTTCGCCGAGCAAACCCTCGATGCTTGATTCTGGTATCAAGCCATGCAAGCAGCACGCAAAACAGAAATCCTGCCGGACACTATCGGTGAAGGTGTTGTTGCTATTGTTGTCGTCAAACATGGCAGATAAGGTTGGAAAAGCATTAGTATCGACTTGGGCAAGAGCCTCAGTGATGCAATATTGGGGCGTCAGAGGAGCAAACATTGAGTTTGATAATGTTACAATTAACAGCGGGAGTTTATTAATTAGGTAAGATCGAAGTAAGTGTCCAGCTTTCTGACCTTCGCTTCGAAAAACTGCATTAGCAAGAACGTCGAAGGAAGCTAGTATCAAGTCGATGGTAGTGGTTTGGATGTCACCCTACATCTATTTAGTAAACTATTATCAGGTTGCCTGCGAAGGATCGTACCTGGTATCTGTTGTTTAAATAGCTGAAAAGTATAGCATCATCTAAGAGTGGCCGCCCTACGAGCTGACTGATATAAGCTACTTATTGTTAGAAGCTCTCCGGTGCACTTACTGATGCATTCAGATATATGTATAAGCCAGCTCTTGAATTGGTAATTGGTAACTCGGGGATGACTATGCTGTCGAGGGCCATGGACGATTCGAGATCATCAATTTCGATATTGGACACTTCGTTCTTTTTATCGGCAGGTTCAAAGGATGCGAGAGTATCTGTGCGAAAAAGCTCTAGGCGGCTAGCAATCTGCGATGAGCTCTGCAAGATCGAAGGAATAAAAGAAGTCAAGCTCTCGGATAAGGCCCGTCGTGCGTCTCGAGTCCATGTCAGCCTATTTTCGAGAACAGGAGAATATGGAGATTAGAACCATACCTTTGGCAACAGGTCGGCTTAAGCCACGTAGCACATATTCATTTTCGCAAACACCGAGAAGAAGCATAATGAAGGCAGCACGGGCGGCTTCCATCTCATCCCTGGACTGGGTATTTTGTAATTGACCCATGACGTCCTGTGCAAAGGCAGTAGCAGCCGTGGTAAACATGTTCATCCACTGAGCCATGAGCCCAGAAATGACCAGGGCCTCGCCTGCGTGCTTGATGCCAGTTCCAAGTCGTACTGCCTTCGAAAGCCGGTAGAACATAACCTCTTCGGCGGTATACGAGCTTGCCCATCTCAAGGGCACTTTATCTTGATGGTCGTCACGAGTAGGCTGAACGTATAGCTGGGACGTCGAGTACTTGTACAGCGCCTTGAGTATGGACGGCGTATCAACAAGCTTGCGCTGGATCAGAACATGAAGATACCGGGGGATGCGCGGGTCGAGGCTTTCGTGGTTGGACGGCTGCGGTCGCAAGAAGACATCGGCGATAACGGCCGGAGCAAGGGGGTACTTGGAGTATAACAGAGGAACGTAAGAGTCGAAGTCTTCCGAGTTGAGGCGTGATGAGAGGCACTGCGACATGTATTTGGCCCATTGGCCTCTCGAGTCGGTAGGATGGCGAACGGGCTCGTTGGCCGCCGCCATGTCGATATCCATGTCCATCTCGTAGTGGTGAGCTGAGTCCCCCGGACGAGACGAGTCTGTTGCTAGGTCCGCATCGCCGTCTCGTCGTTGGTCTTCCAAGCCTACATCGGTGGACTGCAATCCTGTCGTTGTAGTACGTAAAGTAGAAGAATAATAGGAAAGGGACGGGACCCTGGGGGCTTGAACAATGACGCGCCTAAAGTTAGCGATAAGATAATAGTTTCGCCGGATCTTATCCTAGAATGCGCTATCGATAAAGTCGCGAATTGAATTGCAGTTAGGTCTCGTCCCAACACCAAATCATCTGCTTCCCTGCATCTTATCCGTTCCCATTGAAACAAAGTATAAGAAAATTGTAGGTTTACAGTCGAATCGCATAGATTTCTGTAACCAGAGGAGTATCTAAAGTGAAATAAGCCTCCATGCGAGGCATACGGTATATTAATATTGATCACGTGAAATCATCTTGGGTATTCTCAAAATATAGTTGGCGGCAGAGGCGGAAGACACAAGCAGGGACGAAGTGAATTCACCAAGTAAATTAGACATGCAGCTATAAGACTCATCTTTGAAGCGGGCTAAAAATTAGTATTAAATGACAGAGATGGTCCAAACAAAGAGGAAATACGCCCATTGAAGCAGGAAAGAGAAATACCACCAATACATAATTATTCAAAACCACAGCAATGATGACAACTCCGGAGGCCAGTAAAATATTCTAGTCCTGATCGATATCATGTAAAAAATCTAGATTGATTTTCACCGCAACGCTAGATTGCAACGCACCAGCACCCTGCACAAGTGTGAAGAGGGAGTACAATCACATGCAGACGAGGGCATAAATAGAAGTGTTTATGCGTATGCTATCAGAAGGCCCAGCGTAGCTATCTTGACTTTTAGAGGCGATTTTCTTATTGAGCTTTTAGACACTGTAATTATTATGTTCCTAAATTCTAGTCATATGTAACTTGAAATCTACGAATTCACCATAATTCCTCTACGCTAGAGTACTTCTTAATTCATCATACAAAGTCTCCTCTACCAAAGGCCAATTTTCAGCTCCCTACAATGCCAAGCCTTGCCGCACGCAAATGCAAATATAGTAGCAGAAATGGCGATATATTTGATTGTTCGTGCAAAGTGTGGCTGTAATTAGCAATGATGGTATGTACTTAGTTAGGCCAAGCACTATCATGCACATTAGTATCCTACCGTACTACTATCTAAGGCTTGAAGGAGTAGAATGTCGTCCACGTTCGTCATCATCAAGACGGCTCGATCTTATATAGAGCATCTCAAATGCTCTTTGAAGGTTAATTTGCGCCATGTGAAATATGAGCATCATAAAGCCGAATTATTAACCGGAAAAATGTCCATCAGCTTGTAATGCTTCTTTGCTTGATTATCCCATATAATTCTAACTTGAAACTCGAGAAAGATGTATCGTTTTCTGCCTTGTCGATGGAAGTATCCTTCCAGTTCCAACCCCCCACGCATCACGAGAAAATATAATGCTATACCAAATTAAAAGATAAGTATAGCTCATAAGAATCTTCGAATGTTTGTTATAGAAAAGCGCAGCATTTCAGTAGCAGTACGGGACAGGTGATCATTACCTTATTACGGATCGAAATCATCAAAAATCTTTAGGATTTACCAGCTTACCAAGAAGTCACCTTGACTACAAGATAGCGAAGGCGGTCTGAACTTACGCGCCGACACTGCTCTATCTTCAAACACGCGCTTATATCAATATCAAGAGCTGGAGTTCATATAAACTTGGCAATAGCCTGAATAGAAAACAGGCCTCTTTAGCTGTGGAGCACCGCGGGGTGTAGTCCTCTTCTATTCTACAGACCGCAAATCTGCATCCCTTTACGTCCGCTAGCTCAAGGTCAAAGAAACCTTGGCACCCTATCACAGCTAGGCTTTTTCGTAGAAGCAGAAAGTTCACATCGTTATGCGTTATCCCCTAATGTATTATCTCCGAATCTTCGTTTAGTGTCATGACGCTGTCTCTAATGTCTTCGTATCTGTATCTGTAGGAGGATTTCATAGTAATATTGAGTCTCAGGCATTCTCTTCTTTAACAACCGGCGGTAAATCTTCTGGGTTTCGTGGTCCGATCATCCAGTCTTGCATTGCAAGCCACTGGCTCCAGTTCGCCTCTGCGCTGACGATCTCGTCCTCGGTTACGTTCTGAAGCGGCCGTAGAAAGGGGATGCTTTGGCCATCAGGCATGTCGTACTGTGACTTGACGTCGAGCCAGCTAGAGGCTTTGGCAGCGAACAGGTAATTCCTCCGTTCAACTTCGTGGAGATGTCCTACCCCTAGCGCCCAGTCATCTCCAAAGAATCCATGCAACACGCCAGGAAAGTCGAACCCTGTCGCAACTAGTCGGCGGATATAAGGGATCAGGCTGATCGTCATAAATGTTTGATTCGGCATAGGGAACTTCCCTGCCGCCGACGAGGAAGGCGAGGGAACGACAGAAGGCGAGCCCGATGGTCTCGATGAAAGAACGGGGAATTGCATTTTCTGAAAGGGGAGTTGGATGTTCACAAAAGCTGCCATCGCCTGAACCGGGCCGTCGTGCTGTGCGTGATCTAGGAAGTACCGAACACAGGATTGGAAATGCGGATACCATTCGAGGATATCAAACTGGGATTCTTGCATCGGAAGGAAAGGGCCTGAAGGGTTCCTCTCCGGAGGAAATGTTCGCATTGACTGTTGGGAAGCCGAGCGGCTCATCCCCGGTTGGAAGGGCATAGGCAAACCAGCTCCACTGCCCCGTGGGTGAAAAGCCATGCTTCTATGATAATATAGGCGTATCTGTAGTGTGAATGTTTCCGGCGTTGAAGGTGGATAGATATACTGAACCAGCAGCCTGGATTTTGTTAGAATTCTCTTTCTCGACAGGGTTTGTTGCCAATATTGAGAGACGAATCAATGAAGTTCTTCAGTTTCGGAATCAATAGCCTATTGGTAGAGGTGAAGCTTGGCTTAGCGAATCTCGGGTCTGGTAATAGCGGGATGCAGTAGTCTGAAAAGGGGCATGCAATGCTACCCGGTAATAGGTTCCAGTATGTCGGATTAGACTAGATGAGCAGCTGAATAACGGGCCATTGGAGCTAGGTAAGAGTAGCGGTGGGTCAACGAAGACTTTAATACTTGGTCGTATAGTCTTCGGTTGGGTTGGCCTCTACATCTATAGCCTTGTCAACACATGTACAGACCAAACTGCTTCCAGTTAGGGAGTCGCCGATTAAAAGAAAAAGGCTCTATACCTTCCAGGCAATGGGGCCGAGGAAAGAGAAAAGCATACGGAAGGAGAAGGTGAAAAAGCAGACGCTACGCAGTAACTGATGTGACCTAGCTACAAAGTGAAGTCCCAGGGACGGATCCACGGCAGCTGAACAGAACAGGCCACCGCTCCAATAGCCTGTCTTCTGCGAGTCGATAGGTAGACAGGTAAGCTGGCGCTGTACGACAAACGTGTCCGACACTGGGATCTGAACGTGGCTTTGCGGGGAGCGGATCGGGCTGGGGTGCTTGGTACCGAATGCGGCAGATGGACGATGAGGAAGTATAAGGGTCCACAGCGTGCTGGTTAGAGAACCGTGATCGGTAGGGCAGGTCGTCGGTGGCTTCGTCTTACTCACTAGTTTGAACGTTCAATGCAGAACCAAGCCTTCTAAGCTTATTTGGCGGTTGAGTAGCGCGACGTCCCATGTGACTAACGTTGAAAAACCAACTACCCGGTCGTTGGAGGCCGGCAGCAAGACAGGCATAGGATGAACTATAGCTTGGCCGGCACGCTCTAGGCTCCCAGGGCTGCCAGGGCTGCCAGGGTATGTTGTTACGCCAAAATGGGAGGCTCCTCTTCCTCCGGGAATGCTTGCATGGAGGGATCTAGTAACCACTTCGCCAGAGTGCATGGGTAAACAGAGGGCGACCTCGCACGGTTCAGGTGTCAATCAAACAGGCAAGGGGCCGGGACGAGGCAACATCTTAAGAGAGATGAACACCTGTTCCTGGTATTGGACTCAGACAATGGCAACGCCGACTGGATCGGCGATAGCAACGCGCAACGACTTGTACGGCGAGTCCGAAGCAGATGACGGACCTCGAGCAGATCTCGAGAGGCAATGACATAGGTAGTTAGACTTCATCACACATGACAGGGTACTTATGAATATATTGCACATGATATACATATAATCGATGTTTGGCGGTGGGGAGAATTGCGACATGGAGGTTTGAGCGTTGAGGACGGGTAGTAGATAGATACCTAGGTACTTTGTTAAGATGAGGCAGCCGTAGATGGGAGAACTGTCGATCCAACAGCCTCAATATCTGCAGGTAGTTAAGGGAAGAGAAGCATGGGCATGTGCAGGGTGCGCCAGCTTGCCAAGTGCGTGCACACAGAAACGCGGAAGAAACGTCAGGGGTCCAGAAGCAGGGCTGCCTCTCCGCTGAGCATTGGACGCGAGCGCTGGGGCCAGATGATGGGTTTGGGCAGAATAAGCGGATTGGAACCGAGGAACTGATTGGTCCCGCACTAAAAAGACCCCTAACGCCGCCGCCTTCAGAGCCCCTCAGAAAAGTTCCCTGAGAAGCGCCGAGAGGGTAAGGTAGCTTGCAACGGCTTTAGGTAGTATTGCCGTTGGTGGGTCCCTGTACATCTCCAGAGTACCGGTACTTACATACATACCTTCGGTACTTACATACATACCTTCGGTACTTACATACATACCTTCGGTACTTACTGGCAGTACCTGTAGCAGTCATGTAAGCTAGGTATAATTGGCAACGTCCTGTAACACGACTTGCAGAACCTTGTTGGTGCGGTTCGTCTAAAATCGCCTTCGAAAAACTCGTTTGAAGGCCTCCAGCATCTAACCTCCAACCTTCAATCGACGAATCTCCAACATTAACTGCTTGGCCTCGCTTACTCCCTCTGCGTGTTGGTCAACCCAGATAATCCTATGTCGCACGTACAACTGGCATTTCGTCTTTACTGCCACGAGGTAGACAGCATTGACGTCATCCCTGGACTCCGTGACTACTATACTATCTCCCAGAATCTCTACCCAAAATCTAACCCAGATGAAGATATACCTTAACATTCACGCGGCCGACGAGTCTGAACCCGCCCATCTGGTCCCTCCGATCTAGTGCTCGGCTCCGCCTCCCGTAGATCTGGATCGCCTGATACGTTGAGTATCCTTGCGCATATGAGACACGCAGATACGCAGGAGCCGTTACGCTGCATGTCTGACCCAATCTGTTCAACATTAAAGATCAATAATTTCCAAGTTCATAGTCTGCACATTACTTCGTATAGGAAGAGGTAGCGAACATGGAGATATCTGTGCGCCTGAAGTTCCCTCAAAAAGCTGCCGTTGTGAGCTGCCTCACTTATTTAACCAATATGTCGTCAAGCCTCCTACCTGCGTTTCGGATATGGCCGACTGCATCCCGTCGTATACCACGCCTTAGCCGGGGATAACTGACTAGACCCGTCGATCTGGCCAGTCACAGGTGCTGCCCCCGGGATTACGAATCATTGCAGCGCGGTAATGGTCTAGACTCGAGTTGGTTGTATACATCGCTGACATAGTAATCACCCTAACTGTCTACCCTTCAAACGGAAAAGTCGCCGCATATCTTGGCATCATAGCTCTCGGCTTCGCTAAATTACTATTGCCCGATAAAGTGGGTATCACAAAAAAGCTACATGCGCGGAACAACGTCTCAGTGCTGCGAACGCATTACAATAACCCTGATTCCTGAGCCATCGGTCGAACCCGTTTGTTAAGAGCGTCAAATAAGACTTGTTTATTCTCTTGGCGTTATCATCATAGTTTCAATAGATCAACTCGCTAATAGTAGCCGCAGTCAAGCTTTAGTATTCCATGCAGATGAAACACTTCGTAACCGCGCGGTACGAGGCCCATTCTATATTTACAGTACTTCGCCGCCTTACAAGCAGAACTTGTTTCCTATTACAACAGTATCAGCAATCTATCTATACAGCTTTTATATCCTTAAATGCCATCCCCATTTCAGCCCCGGTTTTTCGGGGAAGATTCCCCTCATCACGGGATGTCACAGCATTTTGTCCCAAACGCCTGGTACCAAAAGCGACACGACGTGACGTTGTGCGCTTTCCCGAAAAACATGGGTCTATATAATCCGGAAAGACTTGCCATCATCGATCTAGAATGAGGGTCTGAAGTCAGATTCTAGGCTCAAGCATATATATTCCATCGACCCAAAACGTGGAGAAGCTAGGCGATATGTGATGCTAGGGCTCTGATCTGATGGTCATAATTCTTCAACTAGCCGGCCGGTGTGTCTGGCGGCCTCTGGTTATCTGCGCTGAAGTGGATAAGCTGGGATCCTCCACTGTTTAATGAGTTCTCCGTCAAATCCACCACATACACACACACCACTCTTCAGGCAAAAAAGCAAAACTAAAGGAAGTCGCTTCATTGTTCCCTCAACTTTCACCCCACCCCAGTTCAGTCAACACTCTGCCCCTTTCGCGCGCCGATCTTTAATCTCTTGAGCATAGCGGGAACACATCGTGACTCCACTTACGGCGGATCCATCACTAGCTAACCTAAGAATCTTGAAACTTAAATGGTCAGCACGAGAAGACACAGTTCTTACAACTCTAGAGTGCCCTAGCTGAAGCGCAACATGGCTAGGGTCCCCGACTAAGCAGAGGCAAGAGCTTTTTTCTGCTTGATCCTAATACGAAAACAGGATATAATCGAATAACAAGAGCAAAAGAAATACCAGCAGGGGAAAAACGCATACAAACATAATGCTAACATTCAACTATAGCTGTAACGGTTTGTATCGGTAAGAAGTATACGAAAATAACAAAGCTATGATTAGACATATAACGACGCGGGACCTAATTTTAAGTATACTGCACATTAACTACGTGCAACCACCTACCAGCATCTACCCATCGAGTTACTCTATTATAAACTGACGTTATCCGAAACCATTTATCGGCTAACCGCGTATACGAACCAGTGATATTAGATCACCACCACAATATATACTTGTCTTCCAATTTGATATAAATCACCTAAGTTTCTGGATGGACCTCGTATACCTTACAATTTCCTTTACGCTTACTTCCGTAGTTCTTAGCTCTAGCTTTGGAAAAGGTAAAAGAAGGAAATCAAAGTATATATTTTAATGCTTACCACCTTCCATCATATGTCTAACCCTGTGCTTTTATTTATACAATATTGTCTCTGAATTTCGCTGCGCACATTGCTAGCTTTGGAGTCTTTGTATCATCTGACAAATGTTGACCTGAAGTCAATTTGTTACGAGGTGGCTGGGTACTATGAAAGCGCTGTACCTGAAGTAGTCGAAGGCAAACAACCGATTCTATTGGGCGTGAGTGTGTGGGGTACGTATACGTGGGGGTTATAAGTGCAAATAACAACATCTTGTTTCCAAGGCACTTCCGAACACAGTACTGATAGATACACACTGCTTACAGAAAGGCCACTTGTCGCCATTACTAACCCCATGTTTCGCATGAGGACAGGCAGCCTGATTTTGTGACAATCGAGGGTCGTTAGTTTGAAGCAGTGATAATTACCTCTCCCTTTTCTTTCTTTGTTCTTCTCTTCTTCGTTTCCTTACCTTTTTACCTTTTCCTTCTCTGATTCGGCCTTGGTCTATTTGTGTGTATATGTACGAAGCAACCCCTACTAAGCAGAATTACATTATGAATTGAAGCTGTGGTGTTGGCAATACTAAGATCCTTCACAACGACAGTGAAGTCTACAAACCAAGGGTCATCAAGCGGAGCTCAAACAAAATACTATGTTCTATTCCTATCTTGCAGCACCGATCATCGGTGAGCAGGAATAAAGTCCAGTAGCGGACCGTATCTGTTGACCGTATTAGCTTAGCAATCAGGCAGGTTCTCGCAAAGCCAAATATTGCCAGGAGAAAATTCGCCACGCGGACGACTGACTACAGGTACATTCCCTGAATTTGTAGGCGAAAGTCTAAAATCTTCCTACATCGGCCGCTTACAGACTATTGATGCTTAACACTACTCTCGGTGAGTGTCTTTTCAGCATCTCATCCTGGATCTGACATCATGATTAGTATGTACACTGGGATAGGGTAAGCTCTCTTTCGTAGCTGTAATAATAAATTTCACGGTTCTGTGTGGACCTTGGCGCAGATTTTTATGACGGATGTCTGTACGTCAAGCTTCTAGTGCCAAGGAATATCCGACCGGCGAGTAGCCATAATTAGGGGTTTTTTGCTCTTTACCGGATTAGATATTCGCCACAGAGCTACGGTACCGACGGCAGTAAACTTTGCCATGCGTGCAGAGTCCAGGAATAGAATAGTATGATTACTGAACATGTTGGATGTAGCATTGCTGAATGCAGGCTGATCCTCTAACTAAATCCTTGTAGTTCGTTCCGACAATCTGGATCGAATTTCTTTCTCCGAGGACCTTTTCATGATATCTGTGTTGAAACCCTTTCGGTAATACAACATTTACCATCCCTAGTTAATGTTACGAAAAGCCCTTCAGCCCCCGTCGAATCTATGCAGACAACCGCTATCTTACCCGCATAACGTGCTCATATATGTAGTGCCATTGCACACAGATATCCTTGGACTACCAGGTCCATGCTACCTCCACGTATATGCAAGACGGCAACCTACCCGCATCAAACAGTCACACGCACGAAATAACCATGTGATAACGGGGATAGCGTAAGGGGCCAGTCTGGGATAGAACTGGGGTTAACGCTATTTCTACTTCATCCTCTTTCGTCGGGGCATTCGCCTCTTTCGGGGAATCGGCAATGCTGGTGGTGCGTAACGTCGCCAACCTCCTTCCCTCTCTGGCTTTTCTTACCTCGTGCTGCGTACTAGCGGGGATTTACGTGCATGCCGTCAGAACCTGACCTCGGGGCTGCACCCGTCTATGCGCTCATGCGTATTCATGCTGGATCTCGGTGCAAGGCTTCGGTGATCTGCATGTTCCCGACTAGGCAATGCTACGTTGAGCAACCTGGTAAGATCGGCAATGCATAGGCGCCAGTGGCGGAACAGCACCATACCTAGGAATGCCGAAAGCCAGTTTACCACATACGGTTCAAAATTAGTATATGCTGGTTCGTCATGATTCGAAACGAGGTGCATGAAAACGCGTCCGAGGCGCAGACCATACGTTAAAGCTATATTGCACAAGAATTCATATTACTACTAAGCCCGCCTACCTTGAATGAGCGCCACCGTGACGCTCTGGTGTTGAGCAAAAGCACTCGGATGATAACACGATGACTACATGCAGCCGTATGGCCGGTTAGTCAGTGCTACTCGTGGTACCAGGATCTCTCGGCCACCATCATGGTTCGTCTTTCGTCCGCCGGCACTCCCTTCACACGTGGAATATGTAATCGTGTTTCTCTCAGGAATATTAATGCTCCTATTCGCCAGTAGGCAAGGATGATTTCATAACGCCGTGGCTCAGATGCGCCTCTCGCACGGAGCAGTACGCCACTGCATTGTTTGTCTAGGCAAAAGCAACGTCTGTCTAAATCGGGATGATATGATATGAGTACTAGTCATATTAGACTCTGTAGAATTATAGCTCTCGAGCATTAGTTCAAGAGACGTAGCTCATGTCCTAAGCATGCTACCCAGTATGGGCGCATGAATCATAAGCCAAGTTTGGGGCTTCATTGTATATGTTCTTGGGTACTGATTTGAATGGGAATTGGAAATTTTTAATTACCTGTTCTCTAGTAGGCGTTGATGGTAAATTAGATAACTAGCACTCTTGTATCAAACGCGTCGTCGCGGGTTCACCGCTAATTATGGATGCCGTCTTCCTGTACTCAACCCATATGCCTTCAACTCTCGGTAGCGATACCATGGTAACATCACTATTACCGACATGATATTATGTTCTTCAGGTTTGGTAAATTATGTTTCATTCCGCTCATTAGCCAAGCGCTTGGGGCACTGTACGAAGTGGAGTAATCAAAGAACGTTAGGCCATCTACAAACTGAAAATTTTCTTTATATCAGTGCGAATTTGGGGACCTTGAAATGCTAATACCGGGTGGTCTTGGAGAGGTTATTATATTCGAAAGTAATTTACCCTAAGAGCTATGTATCTCATCTCTACAATATGCAAATCAGTGTGTTAAACACACCCCATTTAGACGAATATCATGATTATCTTATTATATTTGAATCTCCGTTTTCTAGGGAGTAAGAATATTTCGCGAATTATCTAGTTCTTTGAATTCTCGAAAGTGAAACTGGTGATAGCACCATGGTATTGCGTCTTTGACGGATTATTGTTCGCTTGGCTCATGTCAGAGTGCTAGAGAGATCGATGATGGGTTGCGGAAAGATCGTTATAACAGATGAAAGCTTAACTTTCATTAACTCCTAGTTTTTACGTCTAAATAGGAGAATTTAATTCCTTGTATTTTCAAAATAGTTAATCAACCTAGACCTAGAAGTTGCAATAGCTTATGTACACTGTGCCTGTCAGCCCCTTAACACATGATGCTCTTGATGGCATTACGGAGAGCTAGTCAGCATGTCGACCGAGAACTGAAGGGTTTCACAATAGGTTTGCGTGTGTGCGCAAAGCACCGTAGAACATATAATTTTTGTATAATTACCATGCATTATGGACACATACTGTCACCTGTAGATATCGAGGCAATCAACAATTTATGCAAAAAGAAATAGTTTAATTGAGAAGAGGTATTTCTATATTTATATTTCAGGAGCCATTAACTACAAGTGCAATCCTGCGAAGATTCGCCAATGTTTCATAATCGAGGTTCATGTCTTATACATCAGCGATTCATGGGCTGTACAGACTTTTAAAATTCGAGGGGTTGAGCAACGCGGGTTTGTCTTTAGAGGAGCAGCACTTCAAGAAACGCTTGCCAGCGGTCACAGATAGCGATGCTTAGATTTCGGAGCATCCTTATCGATGGATGATTCTACAAGTGCTGCCAATCATATGTCTAGGCGTTAAAGGATACCTTGATAGTAGGACAAAGTGTGTCAGCATCACCTCCGGCTTAATTTTATTAGGAGCATTTTTTGGCCAGTTTCTCGTCTAAGTCGACTCAAACACTAGAACGGGCAATGTAGTTAGCATGTACTCTCCTAGAAGATTATAAAGCTACTAGATATAATTTCGACTCGGCTAGGGCGATAAATGGTAGTAAGAGTTCATACACGTGAAAGATGTTTAGTATATAAGCCTTAGTATCGGTATCGCAAGTCTGAAAAATCCGAAATCTTGTCTTTATGCTTAATAACCACGCTGAATGTTGTCAAAAGTGCAACAGGTGTTTTGAACAATGCTTACATCAGTCTGTAGAAACTCACGCTGTAAGGTGCGCTTACCCCCATGCCTAAATTTTGGCTCTAGAGTATTTAGAAAGGAGGTCTTGCACGAGCAGGGTGAAATAAGCGAAATGATTTCTACGCGTATGAGGGACGACGCCGCTGACTGTTTGCGGTGGCTAATGAAGTCGTAGATCCCATGACAGGTCTGCAAGATGAGACTGAGGCCGATTGGTCCAAGGAACTGGGAAAGGTAAGTGATCACCTTGGGCAGCAGGTCAAGAAAGAAGGAATATGGATGTGGCACCTTCGGTGCTTCCTTCTAACGTCTTGGGGTAGTGCTGCAAACGAAGAAGGTGTCCATTTCTAGATCTTTACTTTGGTCGTTCTTGTGGTTGTGAAGTATTCGTGTCGTGCGCTATGCTTTTAGTACCTGACTAGTACGTTGCCGTTCGATGGAGGTACCGTTACCCAGAAGCTCTAAAGCTATTTAAGACTGCGATAAGAGATTTTCGGGTGTATTTGTGCCAATACCCTCTAGGGTGACCATATCGAGCCTTTGGATATATATCAGGGCCTTCGGGCCCTAGTTTGAGGTTGGGATGACCAGAAATTAATGGAATTAAGCCCTAAACACCTGCATCCCAACAGCCAATAGGCTTTTACTCTGCTCTATGATCAAACTATTTGACAGAGATATCCTAGGGCGTCAAGTATTGGCCGATGGATTTTGCGTTCTTTTGGCTAACAAGTTCATGTGATCGCAGGCTATTTACTAGGTGTTCAGGCTCCTGACACCAACTAGGTGAAGATAATGTTGATATCTAGTAATACGCTTTCCATATATCAGCTCCCTTTTGAGTGACATGTTTTAGAAATGACTGACTTACAATATTCGACTTCAGAAAAGCTGTAGGTGGACCAAGTACAAACGCTCGTTATTGCAAGCTCTAATTATTTAACTAATCTCCGATGGATTGAGTGATGCAAGTTTGAAACTTTGTATCGAGACTAACGTATTTTATTACGAGATTTTTATGGGAAAATGCCTTGATCACACCCATTATTAGAGGCTTTGATTACCCTTCATATGACACTTGATAATATTCTATATTTGCTCTGCTTTTTCTGTAACAATTCGGCTTAAGGAAAACTCGTTAGATATAGTAGGCGTGGTTTTAAAAACCGGAAAGCCTATCTCCCTATCTCGGTTTCCCGGCCCTGCGCCGAGCGCTGGAGAAATAACGTCGACGAAGTCTCGGGCACGAAGGACTATATCATTAAAATTAATCACTATATTATCCATATAACCCTGAGAATGACCATTACTAACTATTAACAACCATAGATACCACGCCCATTGAAGATGGTGAAATATGCATTATCATATTTTACAAATTCAAGGGTGGTATCCTTGGTAATTTTTCGTCACACGAGTGAAAAGCTCAACGCCTCTACTTAATGCTTGAGAAAGATTGATAATCTCACAATGCTAATGTGCTACACGCCTATAATTTCTTCGCAAGGGATTCGAGCTACGAAACAAGCGAGTTCATGTGTTTCATAGGTTTACGACGAATTTGGTTAAGACAGCCGACAACTATGGCATAAGTATAACTCACGGTGTCTGGCCTAGTCGTAGTAAGTAAAGTTTCTGACCACCTAAAACCAGTTGTCCATTCCACAGCGCCGTAACTATCAAGTATCTCTGAGATGTTTGGCTAGCAAAGCATCTTTCTTTGAGGTGTATGGTGAGCTTTATGTGTTACTTATGTGTTTTGCGCGTCAATAAATGGAGATTTTGAAGAAATAAAATCGCAAGTTAGGTGAATGATAAACGAAACAACATAATCCGAATGAATACTCTGGAAATGAAATGGGCTGAATGAAGAACAAGAACACTGATAAGATACATGACTATAACTACTATTGGATTAATATAGCCAAATCGGATTAATGAGATCCGTCGACTCTGTTCTACAGTGCCATTGCAAACGTCATTGATTGGGTGACTAATCCTTCAATCGAGGATTTACTTGGCTGCGAATGTGCTGCCTTTGCTTGATTAGATTGGCCTGTTGTATAGTAGTAAATGCAAGAAGTCCTTTTAGGCTACACCGTGCCTAATCTCAGAATTTCCCCAATCTTGACATGTGCCCTTGTTCTCACCATCAGTTGTGACTACACTCACTCATCTAAGCGCTATTATTCGAAACAAGTTACTGCCTTCCGTGCAGTAGTTAGTCGGCATGTGGCTAATCAACACCGAATCTCTCTACTTGAAGGAGTTCAGCGGAGATCCAACGGACTTTCAGTTTCCTAAATATGCTATTCTTTCTCACACATGGGAAGGGCAAGAAGTGAGCTTCCAAGAAATGCAGAATCCCGAAGCAGCCCGTAAAAAGAATGGGTACCAGAAGATTGTGCAGTGCTGCGAGATAGCTAAGAACGAAGGGCTGAGATGGGCATGGGTTGATACTTGCTGTATTGATAAAACAAGTAGTGCAGAGTTGTCTGAAGGTACTCCTATTCGCACGGTCGTTCAGTGAATTTACTGCTACATTGCTAACCGTTCTATTATAGCAATCAACTCCATGTTTAAATGGTACGAGGCTGCGACAATATGCTACGCATACATGAGCGACATCCCATATTCATTTCAGACAGCGTGGACAGCTTCCAGATGGTTCGAACGGGGGTGGACTTTACAAGAGCTTGTTGCGCCCTTCGAGGTTGTATTTTACGATCGTCTTTGGAACCAACTAGGAACTAAGAGACGTTTAACTAAGATGTTAGAGGCGGTTACGAATATCCCAGCCGAGGTTCTACTGGACCCCTCGTCTAGGCGTAAAAGCTCCGTAGCCGCTCGAATGTCGTGGGCAAAAGGAAGACAGACCACTAGGAAAGAAGACCGAGCTTACTCTCTGCTTGGCCTGTTCGATATCAACATGCCTCTGCTTTATGGAGAGGGCGACAAGGCGTTCTCAAGACTTCATGAAGGAATTCTAAATTCCATACAGGACGACAGTATATTCTTTGGTGGATTAGCCTTCGTGGACCGAGAGCTGAGTGGTTGGCCAATGGTGCAAGCTCACGATCAGGTCGCAGCGGGCTTTTTGGTCACACCTGAAAGTACTCCCACCAAGCTGGCGGCTAAAGCACTATCATCTCATATTACTGCTGGAGCATGGCCGTATAAAGATTCAAGGACGATGGGCAATCTACTCTCGATGTCATTGAAGATCATACAAGTTAGATTTCCCGGACACGCACGAGGCCACGTATCTATGACCTTAAAGAGGCAAATCGAAATAAACTTGGATAGGACTAGTCAGGAGGCGATTCAAGACATATGTGACTTGAACACTGTCCAAAGGTTATATGGCATGAAATTTGACCACCAATCTCTCTGCCTTGGAACGACTAGGTGCGGGACAAAAGAAGACCTACTTGTAGCGCGATACTTCCGATGCTACTCAGTCAGCGAACAGATCTGGGCGTTTCCTACAAGCGTCTATCGCTTTGTTTCATCAATGGATGTGTCATATTGGCCTGATATGCAATGCCATATCCCTCTTCATGAGAATTGTTGGAGACCATTGTTAAGCCTGAATAAAATGCGCGATCCGTGGACCTGGGAGTCAGCACCTTGGAGGGTTGGCCCTTACGGCAACGGGTGGGTTTGGCGAGCTGTAGAGCCAAGGGGTGTTGATTTCGAACAGCTTTCTAATTTCGACTCTTTAGACACGAATGGCAGAATGACTGTTCATACTTATCGACTTGTTAATGAACAGAATAGCAACGCTTTGGACCTCACTATAGCTCTCAGCATTAATCAGGATAACTTGAGTCAAGAGTTTAGAACGGTGGTGGAACTCAAGCTAACGAATTTTATCCCTTCTGGGCCTGACATTCAGACCGTTCGTGCAGAACACAATAAGCGCGAAGGCCCAGTTGCAGAGCTATACAGTCGACTTCAAGTCAAAAGGGGCTTCGCGGATCTGGTTGTCACGATTTACTATGGTGTCAGCGGGCTACTAGGAGTTTATACCCCAATGCTCAGATTTAGGGCATTTGAGGCCGACGGCACGTGAGAACCGAAGCTAGCCTTTTAGCGTTGTATTGAATGTAATTTTGATGGTAAGCTACCTATGCGAACTGATGAAACGACTTTTTTACATCTGATATCTTGTCATTTTTCGATTGGCTTCACTTGCAACGAGGATCAAGCATTGGGTTCAAAATTTTTTTTATACAAATAAAAAAACACAGCACTGCACACAACAAATGACAACAAAGTTCTTAGTGGCATATATCATGACCGTAGGACCAAACCTATGAACGGTGCTTTTAGTTTTTCATTCGCCCTTTTCAAGTTCTCGGCTTTGGAATCAGCATTGCTGTGCTCGCGTTTTGTCCAAAAGAGGGTAACACAAACTACTTCCTTGCATATTGGTCAGTCATAGAATCACTTCCATAAGGAAGACTATACTTTGCAATCATTCTTGTTGACTCGTTGAAGCGCCCCTGCAATCCATCTCGAGAATGGACCGTAACTATTAAGAAATATCCTGCTATTCTCAAAGGCGCTTCTTTCGCAAGGGGGGGTGTGTGATTACTAAGCCGGAAGTGAAAAAAGCGACGTTTAATAAAGTCATATGATAAAGAGTGAAACTTCAAACACAAATACGAATTAAAATAGTCCAAACTTGCTAACCTATAAGTTATAGAGTCAAAGTCAGAGGGGAAGATGGAAGTGCCAAGATATTGATTCTGTGCAGTGGCGGACAGCTGCCGATCAGTACCGCCAACCGTCTACTGTACATAGCTTAGCCTCTCCCACCTTTCCGAACTTCTAACCAACATAGGTAATCAATAACCAATTCCTTGACCCAACTGGCTCTTCTATTTGGTGCCGTTTGTCCGCTTGCCCCAGTCTATTTATTTCGGTACCACCATCAGTGCTTACGATCATCAACCTGAGACCTCTTCGGCATGATTCCCAGACGATCTAACTCTGCTCGTGCCGGGCGGGGGTAGCTCGTTGAGCAGACCCTGAGCTCCCCAGCCATTGACAGACTTACTTACAGTGCATCGACCAAGACGACTATACCCCAATGCAGAAGCTCGATGGCTACAGCCTACCTTATCCAAGTGCTGGAAGCCACTCTGTGTTGAAGATCTCATACGAATGGCGTTTGATTGGAGGGATCACTCTGTTCTTATGTGCCGCGAAGCCTGACCAGGCGAGGAATGCGAGCTTCTACTCGGATTGTACCGTACTGCATATACTGTCACTTGAATGTCTCATGAATGTCATTGGCAACTGATTCTGGCCCACTGCCTTCGTCAGGTCAGGCCAGGTCAGCTTTTTGGATTCTGGATGGGGAACGGCATATCGCACCCTCTTTTTGTTCCTATTCTTAGAACAGCAGGCTCCGGAGCTATGGCAATAGTGCCCGAGAGCCCACCTAGAATGATTCGAAACATAAGCTGCAATACAGACACAGTCGCAGTGAGATTCTTACCGCGTCCTCTACCCGTGCGAGTATTCCGATGTACAGCACGTTATACCTGGCTCTGTTGGCCAACCGCGCAGCTCTAGTGCACGCTCACAGCATCTTTCCGGGGTCGTGCTGACGCTGCATGGAGAAGCTCTCCTTTCATTGGCATCGCACTGGGGGATCTTCTCCATGGCTTGCTTAGCCGGCACACCTCCCACTGAGGAGAATCTGACACAGACAGGGCAGGGTCTCATCGTAGAGCATCTTCTGAGCGGGGTGCTACTTCAGCTGACAGCCTCAATAGGAAGAGCTCGATAGCCGAGTCCGGTAATAAGCACCGTTATCCATGAGTTGTTCTTATCCATTCATAAGCAATGGGAAGCCCTGTCGCTGCCCGTCTTTCTTATCTCTGTCGGCCTTTTTTTCTCTTGATGGACCGATGCGCATATAATGGCACTTGTCCTTCGATTGACTGCTCTAAGTTATGCGGTCGGACACGCGGGTGCCCGGTGGTTTCAGGCCGGTTCTGATGCGGGGGATTGGGCTCCGATGACACCCACCACTGAGCCCACCTCGCTGAATCCTGAGGGATGGGTACCGAAGATAACGCCTGCGCCCGGCAGGCCGTCGTCTGATTTTGAGCTTCGCCGGCGGGATAACGACACGGCCACAATATGCGGCTTTCCCGTAGACGACCTGAGCGGTACGTGAAAGCGGCGTCCCTTAATTGTGTAACTGATGTCTAAGATTTCATCTCACAGGTCCGGCTATCACTTGCAATGGCGGTGCTTATTGCAAGCTGGACCACCTGTCAAAAGTCGTTGGTTGCTGCGCTGAGACCTTGAATCCTCTATTTTGCACCGTGCCGACGACATGCCTGGAATCTACAAGATCAGCCCAGTGGTCCGGAGATTCTTTAACAACGTACTGGTAAGTTGTATTATCACAATTTAATTTATGAGACTGTGTTTTGAGTGTAGAATAGCAGTAACCGAGATCGTCCGCATTGTGTAACATATTCTTACGATGCAAATTTCTGGGAAGACTTATATGGCGCTTCTTTCATAGGATGCGCAGCTGAGGCCGCATCAGGTACAATTGCAGCGACTTCCGCATCAGATTGGGTACCAGATAATAGTACGACCTCTACCGAACCACCCGCTACTTCAACAAGCACCGGTGGCGGCCGAACGATTACTGTTACTGTTAGTAATCCTGGCGGCGGTGCCTCATCTACAGTAGAACCATCCAGCTCAAGTGTTGGATCTGGCTCGAAGAACGTTGGAGCGATCGTGGGCGGTGTGGTGGGAGGTGTTGCTGGTCTCGCGTTGATTGTGGCTGCCATCTTATTCTTTCTGTATCGGCGGAAGAAGCGATCTCAAGAATCAGGTCTTCCATTAGGTCGAAAATTGCCGCCTAGTGAAAACGACGTATACCCACATGAGCCGATACCTGGATCGCAATACCCCTCGACATTTTACGGGGAAGCCCCTCCAGGTATGGCTCAGACATCAGATCAGCCTATCATGGGCTATCCGCCACATGGCTACGGAACGACGAACACAATGTTTGCGAGCGAGCCTAACCACAGCTCCGAGGCCCCGGCCTACTTCGCCCCACGAGTCGCGCCTCCTAAAAGGCAAGATGAAGCTGTGTCGCCGATTGAGCCCAGCCCTGTCAGTCCTGTCAGCCCTGCGGAAAATTATAACACGATGGTTTCCGCACTCACAAACCCATCACCACCTCTTCAACCTTTACAACCGGCTGTACACCATCATCACCAATCTGAATACTCCCAGTACAGCCCGCCACCACCGCAACAGTATCAGTCATACCACCCGTATCCTGGGACGTAATCACGAGCTAACATGGTAGTGAGTGGGACATGCAAAAGGGAGTTGAGATGATTCTATAAAGGATTTTGTATATATCAAGTAGTGAGGGTTTTAGAAATCTACGGCTCGCGATTTCAGCATATGATACCTATTGTTTTTAGCAGGAGATCACGCAGATTAGGAAAGGATAGTACGCTACCAGCACGATGTTGATCACGGGATATCAGAAGGCTCACCAGCACTTATTCTCATGGTAGATACGGCTGGTGATGATCTCACTTTCTCTGAATACTGTGGTAATATTATATTCTATGATCTTCGCTCTGAAGAAGTGCTCTTCCATTGACATACATTTATAAGCTAAGAAGAACAACTCGGAAATAAGAGCCTCAAGTAGTTGTTCATTAATACGCGAGTGCAAAGTTTCTAAAGCCACGCTATTGAGTTATGATATAGCACAATGATAAGGTCCCGAAACCCCACCTCACTACTGCATCTTGCAAGCGTATCAATTTGCAGGTTTCATCACCACGAGAATTTTCACCTACTGACTCGGTATTGCGCTGTACTGCTGGCCTCACATTGCTAGAGAGGCCGTGTTCGAAATTGCCTTATCTGTGTATTACTTCAAGCAAGTTACTGTAGGATGGCGGCCACCTTACCAGACTTACCTGTGAGTTTCGCCGCGGCGCTGAAACTCATCGACGACGCCCACGCCGAGGACCCCCGGACTGTCCTGAGTGAAGACGGCAGCGGCACAGCGGTGCCCAGCGAGCTGCACTATGCGCGGAAGATGACGCGCTGGCTTGCGGTGCGGCTCCCGGACGCGCCGCCGACGCTGCAGCTTGCGTGTCGGGCGCAGCACTTCAGAAGGTAAGATGCAGCGCGAGAGAGAGAGTGAACGAAGAAATGAATGAATGGATGAATTGGATGGAAATGCGCGAGGCGAGATTGGCGCTTTGCCTTGTATGCTTGTGCCACACCTGTCAACCCACAACTATGCAAGCTATGGAGTCGGGTGTTAGCGCCCCGCCCCGCGAGCCCCCCCCCCACGAGAACACAACCAGGGAGATGAGAGGTGTTGGACGCTGAGGGGGGTGTATAGAT